>CM042409.1:33235981-33609942 GCA_023634145.1 Thymallus thymallus | reverse complement strand
GAAAGGAACATTTTTTGCTAGCAACCGGAGGACAACAACACAACTAGATGCAACAATTCAAGTTTTTTCAGTCAATGAAGTTGGGCTTTTGATGTGATGTGATTGGTGTGAAGCCAAATCCAAACTGGAAAATATTTACAGTTAAGCTCGCTCAGTTTAGCTCAATGATACAGTGTTTGTTTAAATTTACTTTGTTTACAAACAATGGAGTAAAACACGTTTATATTTTGGGTTCTGATGGGGTATGATGGTTCTGATGGGGTATGATGGTTCTGATGGGGTATGATGGTTCAACTAAGCTCATGAGGCATTTGTAAGAGAGGGCTCTCTCTACGTTAGTTGGCAATTTCATCATGTAAAAACTGGTGCTCTGGCATTTTAAATTAGAGGTGTGTCCTTAAAAACAAGTGAAAAAGTGACAGTTTCCTACAGTGCAAATGTATGATTCAAGACCAACAAAAAGCAGGTCTTAGACCCCAAAAAATGCCTGTGCTACAGGTGGCTATATCGGTCCGCTAATACAGGACTAGTATTCATATATTATTTCTGATTTTTCAGACGCCCCTACTTACCTCGGCTATGGGTCTTAACGGTAACGCGGTTGGCAAAGGCAAGGATTTTGAGAGCAGAAGCGCAACCTATCCAACCGTGATGCCCAGTGCTCATACGCTCATGGAACAAAATAGGAGATTTGCTTTTTGTGCAGGTAACATTCTTATTTAGAAACATAATTCCTGCTGTAAAAATAACAACAATATTAAGATTTACCATAGCCTTAGGTTTGTTAAAATAGAGCCCACCCTGCAAACCAACATTGGTTATGTGGTTCCTAGAAGATTTGTTATGTCGCATCAAAGGTCATAAAACAAAAACTAAATGTTCTGAGAACTTTTAAAGAACTCAGAAAGGCTGTTTAGTCAACATTCTTGCAACATAAACATTTGTTTAGAAAAAATATTTCTGACACAGACCCACAGACCCATAGCGCTACTGCCAGCACAAAGATTTACCATTGCCTTAGGTTTGGTAAAATGTGCAACCCAACATTCTATGAATGTCATCACAACTAAGCATATTTTGTGTTTTGGGAATCTCTTGTAATGTATCCAGACTGTTCCCACAACCTAATTAAATTTTCTGGGAAACTTTTTAAAGAACTCAGAAAGGCTGTTTTGTCAACTTTCTTGCAACTTAAAAGGAATATTTTGTACACCCTGATACAAACATTATCTGAATATCAGCACAACTGGACAGTTTATGTGATTTGGGAAGATATCTCTTCTCATGTTACCGCACAATGTTGCCACAACAGAACAGACAAAATGTGTTTTGGGAACATTCTTGTTTTGGGAATAGGGTGCCATTTGCGACGCATCCAATGTCTTAGCCAACTAAGCAACTATTATTAAAAACAAACAAACATAGCATGGTCAGTGGTCAAAGGTCTTTAATTTCCATGTTTGTTTTCAACCAGATTGCCAAACTACTCTTCCCATCTGTGGCGTCCCTGGGTACAAAGATAGACAGATCTCATCTTTCCATTTCACCCCTCTCTCTCTCTCTCTCTAACTCTCTCTAACTCTCTCTCTCTCTCTCTCTCTCTCTCTCTCTCTCTCTCTCTCTCTCTCTCTCTCTCTCTCTCTCTCTCTCTAACTCTCTCTAACTCTCTCTCTCTCTCTCTCTCTCTCTCTCTCTCTCTCTCTCTCTCTCTCTCTCTCTCACACAGCTGTTTGACTGTATCTTGTTGACTCAAAAAGCCGGGCTTGGCAGAGAGAGAGAGGCTGCATCCCAAATGGCACCCTATTGCTTATATAGTGCACTACATTTGATCAGGGCCCATAAGGCTGTAGTCAAAACAAGTGCACTATGTAGGGAATAGGGCACCATTTGAGACACGGACAGAGACTCAAAGGTATGCCAGTTAAACTGAGGCTAGGAAGGCAGCTAACAATGGGCCACATTTTTTTGCAGGAAATGGATAGCTCAGCCTACTTTCAAAAGCATTCTAGCAACAGGAAGCTATATGTGTGTACACGCATGCATTTGAATGCTGGTACGCACACATACAGTACACACAACTAGATAACAAAAAAAAGGTGATTGGTGAAAGAATGAACAATTCAATGTAGCACCACCTCCCCCCAACACACACACACACACACACACACACACACACACACACACACACACACACACACACACACACACACACACAACAGACATAAACAAACACATTGAATAAACACACATAGTCTCAAAGGTAGATATTTTGTGATGCACACACACACGTGCACATGTGGACACATGCACATGCACACGCACACACACACACTGATTTTGACAAACAACAACTGTGACCTTTCAGTGCGCCGAGGCAGCAGGGCTCTGATCACAGGGAATGGAGACAGAGCCAAAGTGAAATGTCAACCGTCCCTGTGGTTTCAGCACTGAGGCAAAACTGACTGCCAGGGAGCTATGACAAGTGGAGGGGCTATGTGTGCGCATGCGTGCGTGCATTTGTGCATGCGTGCGTGGCTTTACCAATGTCATGCTTTACCGGAATCGTTACTTATGGAATCTCTTTCATTTGCAAATAACCATCCAATCAAAAGTACCTTGGAAAAACGTGTAATCCTGAATGGAGCCACTGTAGAGAATATTTTAAGACAGCGTTAAAAGGCAAGCTAAAACGTGTATTGTTATGAATTTTTATGAATACTTCACATTATTATTAAGTCCAAAACATTTCACGTTTATTAAGAAATCCTAAGGAAGAATACAGATATTTACCTCCCAAATTCCCCAGCAGCAGCACTTTCAATAATTCAACAATAATTTATAATTGTATCACTAAAAAAACGTTTTTAGAAATATCACTGTTTAAAATAAATACGTTCTTGGGATCTTTTCTACTTTTGGACTACAGAACCTATGCAGTAAATGTGCCATTTTCACATACGTAAACACAGTGCTGGAGATAATGGATATGAGATAAAAAAGTGGTGGAGTGCTTCTTTAAGGTAATCGGTGTTCTTAGTGGTGTGGGTCGTCTTATGACAGTGTTTGTAGGCTTAACGTCAGAGCATTTTAAGTCACAGATTTCTCTGCAGGATCATGGTTGTGCATGTTCCATTTATAGACTATACATCCTTCAAATATAGTGGGTCTAGTAAGCAATGCGTCACCGCAAGTGACATATAACTGTCAGGATTGTTGACATAAATCTACAACAGTTAAATGTCACTATGTTGACATATTCTGATGAGACCATGTCGGTCTAATAAAAAAAGGTGTTGACTGTCATGTCCTAGGCAGAAGGTATAATTATGAAGTCTCCATTTTAGATTGCTCATTGGCTTGGAGACCGTTGACGGGAATGCTTAGTGACACATCATATTTTTTGCAGGAGAAGAAACACCTTGGGTGAATGTGTGTTGTGATCCACTCCCCAATGGCCTCCTCACACCTCTCGACATTTTCTCACATCTGATTCCTTCACACACACACACACACACACACACACACACACACACACACACACACACACACACACACACACACAATATGCCCCCTCTTGCCTCCATATACATTTCACACTTACTATCCTCCATCACCGATTACTATTTTAATCATAAAAGTTCCATTGAGACTGTTGAAGGGGGAGACACTTTGAAAGCACTGTTAGAAAATATCTTCACAACCCAGCAACGGTCAAAATAGAGGAATCTAACATTCAGAGCAACCAAAGCAAAGCAAGAACAAAACAAAGGTTTTGATATCAACTTGTTCTGTTAGAGAATAAGTAATTGGCAGTTGAATTATCTATTTGTATTATTTTGCTTGTAAATGTTGATGGTCTAAAACATGTTGTGATATCGCTTTTTTGATTTACGAAGGTATGCGCTCCCATCTGTCATGTTGTGTTCTCTCTCTCTCTCTCTCTCTCTCTCTCTCTCTCTTTCGCTCTCTCTCTCTGACCTGCTGTCTAGACCTCTGAATGCTCGGCTATGAAAAGTCAACTGACATTTAACCACTGTGGTTATTATCTGACCTTGCTGGTTAACTATGAAAGTTTGAACATCTTAAAGAATGATCTAGCCTAAATGGCCATGTGCTCTTATAATCTCCACCCGGCACAGCCAGAAGAGGACTGGCCACCCCTCGGAGCCTTGCTCCTCTCTAGGTTACTTCCTAGATTCCTGCCTTTCTAGGGAGTTTTTCCTAACCATTGTTCTTCTGGATTGTTTGCTCTTTTGGGGTTTTAGGCTGGGTATCTATAGCACTTTGACAATGGATGATGTAAAAAGGGCTTTATAAAATACATTTGATTGATTAATTGATACTTGTGTTTCTCGTGTGTCCAAAGAAGTTGCCCCTCCGGGATGAATGAAGTTTGTTTAATTGGATATAGAAGATATATATGGTATTTATATATTGTAAATATTTATTAATTCAATAATTTACCTGTTTTCTTGAGATCCTTCTCACATCCCATCCTTTCATATGATTTATACCTCAGCTCCATTGTCGATATTCATCATATTCATATTCATCATATACACTATCGTTCAAAAGTTTGGGGTCACTTAAAAATGATCTTGTTTTGTCCATTAAAATAACGTCAAATTGATCAGAAATACAGTGTAGACATTGTTAATGTTGTAAATGACTATTTTAGCTGGAAACGGCCTACATAGGCGATCATTATCAGCATTATCTGCCCATTATCAGCAATCATCACTCCTGTGTTCCAATGGCACGTTGTGTTAGCTAATCCAAGTTTATCATTTTTAAAGGCTAATTGATCATTAGAAAACCCTTTTGCAATTATGTTAGCACAGCTGAAAACTGTTGTGCTGATTAAAGAAGCAATAAAACTGCAACTAGAATAGTTGAGTATCTGGAGCATCAGCATTTGTGGATTCGATTACAGGCTCAAAATGGCCAGAAACAGAACTTTCTTCTGAAACTCGTCAGTCTATTCTTGTTCTGAGAAATGAAGACTATTCCATTGCCAAATTGCAGATAAACTAAAAATCTCGTACAACGCTGTGTACTACAGTACTCCCTTCACAGAACAGCACAAACTGGTTCTAACCAGATTAGAAAGAGGAGTGGGAGGCCCTGGTGCACAACTGAGCAAGAGGACAAGTACATTAGAGTGTCTAGTTTGAGAAACAGCCGCATCACAAGTCCTCATTTGCAGCTTCATTAAATAGTACCCGCAAAACACCAGTCTCAACGTCAACAGTGAAGAGGTGACTCCGGAGTTGCAAAGAAAAAGCCATATCTCAGACTGAGATAAAAAGAAAAGATTAAGATGGGCAAAAGAACACAGACACTGGACAGAGGAAGATATGGATTTTTCTTTAATGAAGCTGCCAGTTGAGGACTTGTGAGGCATTGTACGAGATCTTCAGTTTCTTGGCAATTTCTCGCATGGAATAGCCTTCATTTCTCAGAACAAGAATAGACTGACGAGTTTCAGAATAAAGTTCTTTGTTTCTGGCCATTTTGAGCCTGTAATCGAACCCACACATTTTTTTTATTTCACCTTGTATGAAATGCTGATGCTCCAGATACTCAACTAGTCTAAAGAAGGCCAGTTTTATTGCTTCTTTAATCAGCACAACAGTTTTCAGCTGTGCTAACATAATTGCAAAAGGGTTTTCTAATGATCAGTTAGCCTTTTAAAATGATAAACTTGGATTAGCTAACACAACGTGCCATTGGAACATAGGAGTGATGGTTGCTGATAATGGGCCTCTGTACGCCTATGTAGATATTCCATAAAATATCAGCCATTTCCAGCTACAATAGTCATTTACAACATTAACAATGTCTACACTGTATTTCTGATCAATTTGATATTATTTAAATGGGGGAAAAAATTATTTTCTTTCAAAATCAAGGACATTTCTTAGTGACCCAAACTTTTGAACGATAGTGTACGTATATTCAGTATATCATATTATTTAAATTCAGTCTTAACATCTCCATCTGCTGGTGTTGTGGGCCCAGGGGCTGTTTGCATATCACTCTGTCAGTGGGAACCTATGGGTGGCAGCAGCAGGTGCATCTTGGGGAAGGAATGGATGGGGAGCCACAGGGTGCCTGGAACCCCTTCAGGGTGGAGCCATTTTGGGTTCCACTGGAAGACACAAGTGGGGCGACCAGACCCCGATGCTTGTGACACCGGCACGATTTGGGGTTAAGTGCCTGTCTGCTGTTGTATGGCCAACACTCACACACATGCACATGTTCACATGTTTCCACACACAAACACACACACACACACACTCAAAGATAATTATTAACATTTGGTGAGATCAACACAGCTAACAATCACACAAAAGTATTCCAAATGACTGACTTGAGCAGTGATGCGTGATATTGTTTTTTTCCACAATCCATTTTAATCGAACAAACCCTGTTTGATATTTCTAATTGTTAAATCTGTGTCGCATGTTGGCAAGGGACTTCAGAAGACGTGTGCTCGCATCCCACGCAACAATGCTATTTCATTTGAATGCAAGTTTGGAAAATCTATTTAATCTAAATAAGCAAATTAAAGGAACACATTGCACCGGGTGTACTTGACATTCAAACAAAAAGATAATACAGAATCATCTTCATCCCATTTTAATATATTTACACTGAAAAATGAAATTGTTATTGCGCTTATAAACCCCTCCATTTTCTTCTATGCTGTAGCTGTAGGTTTGTTTGGTAGCAAGCTTGTTGATACTTGCTGTATATTTCGTTTTCATGGTACTGCTGTGTTGTGTTGTGTATGCTCGCCAGGAACGATGTTATCCTTAAAAGTACACACACTTTCTTTCATTTCTTAAGAAATTAAAATAGTTGGTGTAGCTTACTCGCAGGTGCTGTTAACAACACCCGGTTTATCAAAAGCATTTTGTTGCTTGTGGAAATCGTTTTCATCCCCTGTTTATTCAGGGTGTGCTCAGGGGGTACAAAACCCTTAGTTCCAAACCCCTATTTAAAAACCCTTCATATAGGCTGCTTCTAAAGCCGACATGGTTAGGGGGGTTTAAAATACATGAGTGCTAGTGACAGGAGGGGTGAAGGAGTAGGGGGGTTAATTAAAAGGGATCCAATGACAGATGAGCCACGATTGAAAGATGGTGTGGTGCGTGTGTGTGTGCGCGCGCGCTCGCGCACGTATATAAGCCGTATTGCTCTATTGGGATTTTGAAGTGTGATTGACAGGGGAGAAGTCTATTAGCAGAGATTGTTACCTCAGGTGCACGGGCCAGCCTGTTATCGGCACCAGACAGCCATGCAGGGGGACGGCTGATTCACAAGGAAGCCATTGTGAATTTCAAAGGTGTTGTCTGAGTGATTTGGGCCTAGGCCGACACCACACCGAGTGACTGGAGCGTGTGCTGAAATCCAGTGTAATCAATGAGCTCTCAGGAGCTCTCTGTCTCTCTCTCTCTCGGCATATCTCTTTTTCTTTCTCTACTTCTTTCTTTCTTTCACCTCTGAAATCTTTCTTACTCTTCTTGCGTTCTGTTTTTAGTTTAACCAGCGTTTTCTAATTCTGGGTGTATCTTGTCTTCTCTTTCATTCTCTTTCCTTCTGCATCTCTTTTTCTCTTTCCTCTATTCTCTGTTTGTCAGTGCTTTGTCTCTTCCTTGCTTTGAGTTTCTCAGAAGAAAGGTTAGGCTAGTGCAAAGGACTGGAAAAAGACTGGTATGGTGTATCCGAATATCATGAATGGTAAAATAGCAAGTCATATTGAAAGTGACAATTTAACTGAATAAAGTACATTTATTCAGTAGCATATAAACATATTTGTTCTGTAGTGAAATAAAAAACCTGACTGGTTTTGCCTACTCTTAAAAAAAGCATAATTTATTGCTCAAAAGCAACCTCCTTTATTCTTAGAATACAGAAAAACAACTCTGTTCACAGTGGCTTAGTAGGATCTAAGGATTGTTGACTGCAGGGGCTGCGAGCACTCAGACCAACTTTAAATGGACAAAATAAACTGTGTATTCGGGAGTGTATGTCTGTGTAATGTGTATTCATGCTGAACTCTTTCTGACCTTGGTTTAGATGCAAACATCTTGCCAATGGGGGCAATGAATGTGTATGTGTATAAAAGTGTGTATGTGCTTGTGCATGTTTGTGTGAACCTATGCGCGTATGTGTGTGTGTGTGTGTGTGTGGTCTACGCACACCTTCACACACAAGGTTATCCAACGGCTAAGACAAATGAGAGAAGACATTCTGGCTCCACGCACTGTCCGTCTCGTCGGCTCAACCACAAAGCCCTGTGTCTATCGTCTGAGCCACGGGTCCACGGGTCGGACCCCCAGAGGACGTCTGCTCTGCTAGGCTTTCCTCCTTCATTGGCCCTGATTCTGAAATGTGATTAACCAGTTCAGCGAGAGGTGAATTAGATATCCCGCAGAGAATGTGTCCAAAAGGAGCATTACTCGAAAGACCTTCTACTTCACTGGTCCAGGAATTGTTTTAACAAAGACTTGTTGTCCAACGTTTTTGCAGTATTGTTTGGTGTGTTTTACTGGGTGCATAGCCTACGTGATATAAAAAAATAAGATGCCCTGTGCAATGGGAGGAATTGCATTTGTAGTCAATGTCAAATACGGTGGAGTGGTCCATGTACGGTTGCATTCTTACCTCAAAAAATATGGACAGCTAGCTGAAGGAATCCCACATAGAAAGGTTAAAATAAAGGTTTGTAGCACTTTCAAAAAATTTGAGAATGTATTTCAATAAATACTAATCAATACCAACACAAGCAAACTATTACTGTCTGTCAGCCTTTGCCATTTGAATTTCAATTTGCATAGTATCTTACCTGTATTGTCTTGGGGATGCCAGCGCCTGTCATGGCGCTCTCACAATCGCCACGAAAACAATTTCTCGCCCTGTCGCAACTCACAACCAAAGAGAGCCTGCAGCTACTGTTTGATTCCTCTCCACCTACTTCACTCGTTGGCTACGGTCCCAGTCATTTATTTTCCTCATGCTAGTCACAACTGTTTGTAATCTTCTGCCGCTCCAAAGACAGTGTATTAGGATCTGCGAGGAATGTCCATCTGCAACATATTCAAACTACCCATTTGATCCCAACATTAACATGACATTCAGGTATTTCTAACTGTATTCTCAAAAACCTCCCCTAGCATCCATCAACAATCAGACTATCAAAATCTTGACGTGTGCATATCGTGCACGTCACTATAATGAAAATGTACCTCCAGCTGCACTAGAGGCAGGACTACCCAATTCGACCCTGCTTAGGATCAGATGAAAGCCATCAAAGAGATCCATAGTGCAATGGCTACTGTTCAATTCTACAATGAATAACAACAACGCAATCTGTGGCAACACTATAATGTGCATGGTATGTTCATGGTATCTGCAATGTTATACGGACAACAGGACATTCTTTTGTCAGAAGCCTATTCAATGATAGCAGGAAAATAGGTACTTTCCTACTAAATATCCAATTTAAACACAATGCCTGTGATTAGGTGTAGCCAACACAGAGCCATGTATTTAGAGAGTTGGGCCAATGCGGTTTCTGTATTATGATGCATTTACATGACACTTTAACATTCTATGGCAGCCATGTTAGCTTCAGATTAACATTACTTCACATTAACATTAGAATATTGCTATGCTGACAATATTCACATTGACTGTACGTTTGTTTATTTCCCATGTGTAACTCTGTGTTGTATTTTTGTCGCACTGCTCTGCTTTGTCTTGGCCAGGTCGCTGTTGTAAATGAGAACTTGTTCTCAACTGACCTACCTGGTTAAATAAAGGTGAAATAAAAAAATACATGGGGAATTTTAAAAAATGACATTGAATGTCTAGAATGACCATTATGATGCATTTACACTTCAACATTCTGTGGCAGCTATGTTAGCTCACAATTAACATTACATGGGAAATATTTAAAAAAGACTGTAAAAGTACATGTCTAGAATGAGCATTATGATACATGACAATAAAAAAATATGTGACAGCTTTGTTAGCTCCCCATTAAGATTACATGGGGAATATTTAAACAATGCTATGTAACTGAATGTCTACAATTAGAACAATATTCACATTTCTAAAAGTTGGCCTAACTACGCGCACACTGCACCTTAGCCCAGGGCTAAGAGCCTCCTTAGCCCTGGGCTAAGGGAGATTTTAGCCTGGGGCTAAGCGAGTGTTCACATTTGCACATAGTGGGCTAGCACCAACCTTAGCCCAGGGCTATTTTTATTTTGATGTGTATTTTCTGTAATTTATGTAATTCAGGACTCTTCTGTAACATACTTTCCTCCATTCAAAAACATTGGTTGCTATGCCTAACAAAAATGGTTGCTATGCTGACATTTAATTGCATTTATACAACCGGTGGGTCTAATCCTGAATGCTGATTGGTCAAAACCGCATTCCAGCCGGTGTCTATTCCAGTAATTGCAACCGGCTAAATCTATGACGTTAAAATGCCTATTTACTCTGTTCCATCTGACTGCGCAATCCACTGTCTCATCAGCTCTGCCAGGCAACTTATAAATCTCCACAATAAAAAGCATCTAGACATTCTCACATTTCTTTTAGACTAACATTTCGTTTTTTCAACAGCAGAGATTTGTCTAAATCTTGTCTGTCTGTTTCTCTGACATCTGCAACATTGTTTCAATATTGAAATTCAATCTCCAGCTGTCCCATAGTAATGAACGTGTCAGGACGAGACAGACAGGCAGACAGCTTTTCTCAGCCAGTCGAGTCATAACTTTAATGGACATTCTATTGAAAAAAGGTAAACTGCAGTCTTCCCAACTTCAGTTTGAAGTGATTGTGTTGTTGTTCGCTAGCTCCACTGAACAACAGTGTCCTGACGAGTGAGCACATTTTCTAATCGCCTCATTAGCTCATTGTTATGAATGTATCCAAATGAATGTCACTAGAAAACAGCTTAAACAAATGCAAATGCTTCTACGTTGCTGTTATTGTGACTGTAAGTTAGACATAGTTGACTAGCTAGCAAGCAAGGGATATGAATGTTGCCAGCCAGTATGGCAATGGAACATTTAGAACGAAGGACAGGTTGCATGTTGTGATTATCCGTTAGCTCAGGGCTTTGGAATACAAGTGTGAATCCTTAGCCCAGGGCTAAAGCTTAACCCAGGGGTTAACAAATACTTGTGTAAACACAGGCTAAGCTAGCCCAGGGCCAGTCTAGCCTGGGGCTAAGATAGCCCATGTAAAAGGCCTCATATGGCTCTGTGTGTACAAATACAAGTTCAAATTGGATTCTGTAACTATGACAACCGATGCGTAAAGTGGACTGTGCTACAAACCCCTACAAGGACTGGATCTGGTCAAAGCAATTCAACATCTGGAAAACAGCCTTCCCAACCTTGTTTTGCCATTTATGAATGTGTTATTGAATATTTTATACCAAAAAGATATATATGTATTTTTTGTTATACATGAAGGGGTCCTAAAATTCTAAATCAAATAGCTAAATGATCCATGGTATGACCATCTCAAAATAATTCCACATGTTAGCTTAGTAGGATCCGCCCCCCAACGTCTTAGACTTTCAGAGGTTAATAGATAATTTGTTATATTACTTGTGAGGCACAGATGAGTGAGTATAACAATTCGCTTTTTTTATTTTACTGGACTGATGGGCTGCGTCTGATGGTCAGTCTGAGGGGAGGGAGAGAGCAGCGGTGAGGCTGCCTCTCATCCGACTCATCGTCCCTCAAATGAGAAAAGGGGTATTTCAGCTGATGACGAAACTCACGTCGCACTGCATTATTTCCGCCCCATGCACCAATTCATGTTTTTACTCCTATGGCCAGAGAAAGTGAAATATTACGCAATATTAAAATCTAACGAAATGTAATCTAAAACGTAATCTACGTAATCCCCAAAATTAACAAAGTTTGCTGCTTCAGTGTTCTTAGATCTTTATGTCAGTAGTTACAATGGTACACTGAAGTATAATTACAAGTATTCCATAAGTGTCAAAGGCTTTCATTGACAATGACATTCAGTTTATGCAAAGAGTCAATATTTGCAGTGTTGACCCTTCTTTTTCAAGACCTCTGCAATCTGTCCTGGCATGCTGTCAATTAACTTCTGGGCCACATCCTGACTGATGGCAGGCCATTCTTGCACCCGCCTCTTGAGGATCGACCACAAGTTCTCAATGGGATTAAGGTCTGGGGAGTTTCCTGGCCATGGACCCAAAATGTCGATGTTTTGTTCCCAGAGCCACTTAGTTATCACTTTTGCCATATGGCAAGGTGCTCCATCATGCTGGAAAAGGCATTGGTCGTCACCAAACTGTTCTTGGATGGTTGGGAGTAGTTGCTCTCGGAGGATGTGTTGGGTTCATTCATGGCTGTGTTCTTAGGCAAAGTTGTGAGTGAGCCCACTCCCTTGGCTGAGAAGCAACCCCACACATGAATGGTCTGAGGATGCTTTACTGTTGGCATGACAGGACTGATGGTAGCGCTCACCTTGTCTTCTCCGGACAAGGTGTTTTCCGGATGGCCCAAACAATCGGAAAGGGGATTCATCAGAGAAAAAGACTCTACCCCAGTCCTCAGCAGTCCAATCCCTGTATCTTTTGCAGAATATCAGTTTGTCCCTGATGTTTTTCCTGGAGAGAAGTGGCTTCTTTGCTGCCCTTCTTGACACCAGGCCATCCTCCAAAAGTCTTCGCCTCACTGTGCGTGCAGATGCACTCACACCTGCCTGCTGCCATTCCTGAGCAAGCTCTGCACTGGTGGTGGCCCGATCCCGCAGCTGAATCAACTTTAGGAGACGGTCCTGGACTTTCTTGGTCGCCCTGATGCCTTTTTCACAACATTTGAAGCTGTCAGGCTCTGGCCATAGAGAAGCCTATTTGCTTCTCTATGTAGCTATGGTCAGAGTCTGACAGTGTCTTTCTTTTCTGTTTCTGTGTCGGGTTGGGGTGGATCCCTAATTAGAGGCAGCTGCACCGCATTGTCTCTAATTAGGGATTCCATTTTTGTTGAGTCTGTCCCTCACTCGGGTGTGGGTTGTTATCGATGTATGTCGCAGTCACGGTGTAGTAAGTGTGTATTCTTTACGTCCGTTCATTGGTGTGTTTTGTGAACGTGACATTAGTCTGTTCGTTAGTCTGTTTGTTTAGTTCTGTAGTTCGTCATTTCGTTCTGTTTGTTATACATAGTAATTATAATTATTATTACATAGTATATTAAAAGGAAATGTCGAACTACTATCCCTGCGCTGCGTCTTGGTCTCTCCACATCCCATGCCGTGACAGAACAACCCACCGTTACGAGACCAAGCAGCGCAAATGGGGAGAGAAGGAGAGCGAGATAGCCCCGTGTAGGTTTACCAACACCAAACTCCTCGGAGGGTTCGAGTCGGACTCGTCGGAGGAGGACGATGAGGAGGACATGCTTCGGTTCCCTCACCCGTGGGGGCTCCTGGAGGAGCCAACTACACTCCACATGTGGACCATGGGGAGGCCCAGGTACCAATGGGGGGCTCAGAGCAAGGAGCAGGCGGAGGAGCTGGAGGAGCATTTTGGGGAGGTTCTGAGGGAATTAGTGGAGATAGAGGAGGAGGTCGAGAGGGAGATGGCGGAGTGGGCCAGTCCAGGTCCGGTCATATACTCCCCTCCCAGGCCGGAGCAGTCCGCTCCACCGGTACCCAGTCCGGGTCCAGTAATCTACTCAACCTCCCTGACAGAGCAATCCGCTTCACCGATGTCCAGTCCGGGTCCGGACCTCTGCCCTACTCCCCGCACCCAACCTCCAGTGCGTGCGTCTAGCCAGGTGCGTCCCGTGCCAGCTCCACGCATTCGACCTCCGGTGCGCCTTCCCAGTCCGGTACGACCCGTGCCGGCTCCCCGCGCTGAACCTCCAGTGAAGACCAGCAACCCTGAGCCTCCAGTGAAAGTCAGCAACCCTGAGCCTCCAGTGAAGGTCAGCAACCCTGAGCCTCCAGTGAGGGTCTGCAACCCTGAGCCTCCAGTGAAGGTTAGCCGCCCTGAGCCTCCAGCCAAGGTCAGCCGCCCTGAGCCTCCAGCCAAGATCAGCCGCCCTGAGCCTCCAGCCAAGGTCAGCCGCCCTGAGCCTCCAGCCAAGGTCAGCCGCCCTGAGCCTCCAGCCAAGGTCAGCTGCCCTGAGCCTCCAGCCAAGGTCAGCCGCCCTGAGCCTCCAGCCAAGGTCAGCCGCCCTGAGCCTCCAGCGAAGGTCAGCGCCCCTAAACCTCCTGCGAAGGTCAGCACCCCTAAACCTCCTGCGAAGGTCAGCGCCCCTAAACCTCCTGCGAAGGTCAGCGCCCCTAAACCTCCTGCGAAGGTCAGCGCCCCTAAACCTCCTGCGAAGGTCAGCGCCCCTAAACCTCCTGCGAAGGTCAGCGCCCCTAAACCTCCTGCGAAGGTCAGCGCCCCTAAACCTCCTGCGAAGGTCAGCGGCCCTAAACCTCCTGCGAAGGTCAGCGCCCCTAAACCTCCTGCGAAGGTCAGCGCCCCGCCACCTCCAGCGAAGGTCAGCGCCCCGCCACCTCCAGCGAAGGTCAGCGCCCCGCCACCTCCTGCTCAGTGCCAGAGCAGTCCGCTCCACCGGTACACAGTCCGAGTCCAGCCGCCTGCTCCGCCTCAGTGCCAGAGCAGTCCGCTCCACCGGTACCCAATCCGGGTCCAGCCGTCTGCTCCGCCTCAGTGCCAGAGCAGTCCGCTCCACCGGTACCCAATCCGGGTCCAGCCGTCTGCTCCGCCTCAGTGCCAGAGCAGTCCGCTCCACCGGTACCCAGTCCGGGTCCAGCCGTCTGCTCCGCCTCAGTGCCAGAGCAGTCCGCTCCACCGGTACCCAATCCGGGTCCAGCCGTCTGCTCCGCCTCAGTGCCAGAGCAGTCCGCTCCACCGGTACCCAATCCGGGTCCAGCCGCCTGCTCCGCCTCAGTGCCAGAGCAGTCCGCTCCACCGGTACCCAGTCCGGGTCCAGCCGCCTGCTCCGCCTCAGTGCCAGAGCAGTCCGCTCCACCGGTACCCAATCCGGGTCCAGCCGTCTGCTCCGCTTCAGAACCTGAGCAGTCCTCCCCACCGGTGCCCAGTCCGGGCCCGGCTGTTTTCCCAGCTCCATGGCCGGAGCAGTTTACCCCACCGGTGCCCAGTCCGGGCCCGGTTGTTTTCCCCGCTCCATGGCCGGAGCTGTTTGTCCCACCGGGGCCCAGTCCGAGACCGGTGATAAGAAAAGGGCATGGGACAAAACTGTCCAACTCACCGGAGCCAGAGCCGCCCCGAGGGACTAGTCTTCCCTCCCATTAACCCCCCCTGTTATGTGTGTTTGTTTTATTTTATTTTTTGCATCCGGGAGTCCGCGCCTTGGGGGGGGGGTTACTGTCAGGCTCTGGCGGGTGGAACAATGCAAATAGTCCGGGTAGCCATTTGATTAGCTGTTCAGGAGTCTTATGGCTTGGGGGCAGAAGCTGTTAAGAATCCTTTTGGACATAAACTTGGCACTCCGGTACTGATTGCCATGTGGTAGAAGAGAGAACAGTCTATGACTAGGGTGGCTGAAGTCTTTGACAATTTTTAGGGCCTTCCTCTGACACCGCCTGGTATAGAGGTCCTGGATGGCAGGAAGCTTGGCGCCAGTGATGTACTGGGCCATACACACTACCCTCAGTAGTACCTTGCATTCGGAGACCGAGCAGTTGCCATACCAGGCAGTGATACAACCAGTCAGGATGCTCTCGATGGTGCAGCTGTAGAACATTTTGAGGACCTGAGGACCCATGCCAAATATTTTCAGTCTCCTGAGGGGGAATAGGCTTTGTCGTGCCCTCTTCACGACTGTCTTGGTGTGTTTGGACCATACTAGTTTGTTGGTGATGTGTCGTGGAAATTTCAGTACTGAGAGAGACTTGGACAATTATTCAAACAATCATCTTTATTCAACATCGATTAATTATTGCAATAATGAAACCATCGACCGCACACTCTAAGTTGTGTTGCCGAGAACTTAACCAACAATGAAAAACAGCCATCTTATATACAAGACACAAAATACTTCCCACACATATAGATCAGGTAATCACTAAACCACCTTGGGTTCATCCTATGGTCAACTTGTACAGGGCTGTTGTCTTAACCCCACCCTGGCTTAGTTTCTCAGATGCAAGGACACATCTCCCACAGTGCAATGCTGATTTTAGAAAATATGGCAATAGGGTTTTTTATCACCCTCTAGTAACCCAGAGTGGAGTAATCCTAGAGTGGAGACCATAAAAACTCAGCACTAGTACAATAGTAATATCTTACTATTGTTAATGATATGTTATTGACTATTAAACAAAACAGGTAAATATGCAATTTTTGCCCCACAACACTAAGGAACTTGAAGCCTTCAACCTGCTCCACTACAGCCCTGTCGATGAGAATGGGGGTGTACTCTGTCTTTCTTTTCCTAGTCCACAATCATCTCCTTTGTCTTGATCACGTTGAGGGAGAGGTTGTTTTCCTGGCACCACACAGCCAGGTTTCTGACCTCCTCCCTATAGGCTGTCTCATCGTTGTCGGTGATCAGGCCTACCACTGTTGTGTCGTTGGCAAACTTAAGGATGGTGTTAGAGTCGTTCCTTGCCATGCAGTCATGGGTGAACAGAGAGTACAGGAGGGGACTAAGCACGCACCCCTGAGGGGCCCCCGTGTTGAGGATCAGCGTGGCAGATGTGTTGTTACCTACCCTCACCTTTCTGGTAAAATGTGTTATAAATTGCTTAGGTGTAGTCACTTTTGAGGACACAAGCTCAAGTACACAGTAAAAAAAAATATATTATCTATTTCCTATTCAACAAACCTGTATGAATAAGGCTTGAAATGACTTATATGCTTTATGAATTATAAAACAACTAACTATAAGATTTCACCTGTTTTGCCTGTTTTACATGTTATTTTGGCATTAATACGTGCCGCATATCAGTTTGCAAACACTGTAAAAAAAAATATATATATATATATATATATATATAATTGAGTTATTAAAGCCGCATACAAACATGGTCTCTTTTTTGTTTTCTTGAATAAGGCAGCTCCAAAATGCAGGTGTTTCAGCCTAGCTTAGTGCTTTCTGTGGTGGTGGGGCGGGCCAGCAGAAAATAGGAGCATTGTGCTGTGATTGGCTCAGTGTTCTGTCACTCATGCGCAATCGCCACTTTTAAGTTCATAGTAAAGGTGGACATCCAACATTTCAGCCCTTTGGGTCCTGCCATAGAGTTATATTACAAGTGCATTTCCAAGAAGGCTCAAGGTCATTGGCCACAGAAATTACATCAAATCACGTTATATGTACAGTAGCTTTGATTGGACTGATCATGTCACCATTTTACTTTCACAATCTTAGCTAGCAGTGATCATCATGAATCAAGCCTACTGGCTAATCCGTGTCATATAAAGATAAATAATTAAGAGAAAATATAGATAAAACGTGTCGGTGCTCATCGGCCACAATTTGGAGATGCAAATTCAATGATGAGTGGTTTGAAAGGAATCAGTGACGTTTTGAACAGTCATTCAACTCGGAATTGTAAATCCGGCATGTTGCTCTTTGATGACAACATTTGCCAACGATGGACCGCCACTCCACTTTACTGTTCCAGCACATCACGGCAACGTAAGTCAAAAAATGTTTTATGCTTCTGTAACCGGTGTGAAACTGCTAGCTAGTGAGCGGTGCACACTAGTAGCATTTCAATCTGTGAAGTCACTCACTCTGAGACCTCAAAGTAGTTATTTTGCTTGCTCTGCAAGAGCCACGGCTTTTGTGGAGCGATGGATAACTATGCTTCGAGGGAGATGTGTGTCAATGTGTGCAGAGGGTCCCAGGCTAGGAGAGGGACTGAAGCAAAACTGTTACACTGCTTCATAAATTATGTAGGATGCCAGAGAGATATGTATACTGTAGCTAAGAAAGTAATACTAAGTGAATGTTGTGTAGTAAGCTGTTGGTAGCACTCTAATAATTTGGTCTATTTTCACCTCTTAATTTCACCTACTGTTCTAACTTGGTGTAGCCTATAATCTGTTTTAGAGAAATGTAATCATCGAATATTGTAAGAGCTTTCATTGTCTGCTTATATCCCCCCTTTAATTGTCCTACGGTTCTGACTTGATGTACAGGGAGAACACTGTAAGAACGGCCCATGTTCTGAATTCTGTCGCTGTACATTCAAAAGTGCTGAACAAATAATTATATGGACTACATCCGTCCTAGCTTGCTCATTAATGTCTTAATCGAAATTACGGATTGCCTCTTATCCACTTGTCGTCCACTTATGCCATAGTTTGTACATCTCAATTGTCAGTAGAAACCACATTTGTTTAAGCAAGTCAGCCATATCAGCTATGTTTTAAAAAAAGGCAATAAATGAGGCTAAATTAACTGTTTCGCTGCCAGACAAGGCTCTGCTGATAGCCAGGTGTAGCAGTGGTAAGGTGTTGGGACTGCTGTTGGGAATCTCCTCTTTTTAATTATGTAAGGCTGGGAAGTGTACTTCGTTGTCATCAAACGCTAGCCCCGAAATACTTTTTGCCCTTGGAACGCTGAGCTCCCCCCATTGTTTTCCTATGGAGAGGTATGCTGGTACATTTCGCCAAATATCTCGCAATGTGTATATTTAGATTTTTTCAAGTAGGACACCATTTTAGTCAGGATGATCTCATCTTTCTAATTATCTAAGGCTGGGCAGAGTGCTCCATTGTCATCGATCACTAGACCAGAAATAGTTTGAAGTTGCCGTTTTTTTCCTACTTCCTCATTATGCAGACATAAACACAGTTGACACCATCGAGGTGCAGATATTTTCTTTCTACACAAGTTTTTTTTTTGAACATATTGTAGTGGTAATATGAAAATGTATACATTTCTGGTTCCATTTAGGCAAAATGGAATTCTAAGCATCATTCCATTAGATTAATTTGCTATGGGCTTGCGCTAGTGTTCCAGCTTAGCCAACATTCTATTGCCATTTTTCTGCCTTGGGTGAATTTGGAAACTTCTGTTGTCCAGCCTGTTGGGACTCTGCTGTTGGGACAGCTTTATGTAGGCCCTAACAGTTTGTGGGCACCGTTTGTCACCGTTATAGTGCAATTAATGTATTGTTTAGTGTTGTGTAGTGGCTTTGCTAGCATCCATCTAAAAAACATTTTGGATTTACATGCTAAAATCGCCACTGATAACAACACAAGCTCATCGAAACACTTTGCTATACTCATTCATTCATGCAGTGCTGGTTGAGGTGTGAGCGGAAGTAGGGAGAACGCAAATTTAACTTAAAAAATTTAATAATTTCACAGTATCAACTTTGCTGTGCGCTCAAGGCTTCTTTTTACAGCCTATGGCTTGAGGAAACTTTGCAGACACTGCGAGCTGAGCTATATGATTGGCCAGGATAGGCCTATAGGTGCACTTGATTTGCTCTCTGAGCCTGCCGGGTATGCAGAGTTACACCTTCAGACACATAAAATTGTTCAAAATGCAAACACTTTTCCTTCCCGGCGCTAGGGCTACTGAATCAAGTGCACCTACCACGAACAGCGCTAAATGAAAAAAAAATAAGACCACAAGGATTTATCGTTGTTGGTTTTTACAGAAATGTTTTGTGATCGTCTACGAGTGCCTTGGAGATCGACCAGTTGACCGTGACCGACCGGTTGGTCACCACTGCTCTAGCACATTCAGAGATCGATTTATTAACTTGATCAAAGTAATCTAAAATAAATGGTGAGATTTTAAACAAAAAACACTTTCTGTTTATCATAGATGGACAAGTTGAAAGGTGTGTTCCTAACGAGTTCAGGAAGCCAAGCTAGAGTTCTGTGTGACTTTACCAGCAGTGAGGGCAGACGTCAAGAAAGACCTTTAGAAAATATGCAAATTTTCTGTAATTTATTTTACAGTTGTAAGGAAGGTGAAATCTTATAGTCAGACGTTTTATAATTTTATTATACTATATTTGTAAAGCATTTAAGTAATTTCAAGCCTTATGCATACAGTTTTGTTTAATAGGAAATACATCATATAAAACATTTACAATTTGTATCATATTTGTACTGTGCCTCAAAACTGACTACATCTCAGCAATGTATCACTTTTTTACCAGAAAGGGGAGATTTTAACCTTTCTTGGAGTATGCAGCATTACTAGTTATTGTTTATGGCCCTCTCATGATAAATAATTACTTTTGGAGATTACATTTTAGACTACATTTAGTTACATTAAAGGCCCACCCCAGCCTTTGACTGGGACTGCCAGTGTGAGGGCACGTAAACACAAGACAAAACAGTCCAATTTGGCTTTTTCCAGTTCATCGTTTACTTGGCTTTTTCCAATTCATTGTGATGCTGTTTGTATTATCATAGGCAGCTGACAGCCACTGGCCAGAGCCTCATGCACTACAGCCTTCATGAATGACATGGTCAGAATCAACTACAGTTATCAACTCATTTCTGCCAAGTCCAAACAAGTGAGTTTTCATTCAATCAAATCATATGTATACAGCTCTGTATAGCAAGGTGCCAACAGGTAGGAAAAACGTCCCAAGGTGGAAAGAAATCTTGAGAGGGACCCTTGCACCATTTCAACACAGCCCCCTCTTCTTTTTCACCTGTTAAGTCTTATATCCCCTACCAGACAACTCATCCTCCTCCAGCTCTTATCTGGACCCGTCCTCTCCTCTCTCCTCCCTCTCTCCCTATCTCTCCCAGGCTGGGTAATCCACTCCTCCCGGTACGTCTGATGCATGCTCTACTCAGCAGCTGCCTGGATTATCCCCAACCCTGTCGCTGCTGTCGCCCACTACTGCTGGGGAACCGTCACAGACTCCTGCCTGCCAGGGCCCGTAGCTCTGCTCTTCTCTGCTTAGAGCTCCCTTTCCCTTCATACACTCCCTTGGGAATGTGTGTGTATATGTTCCCACTGGGCACATCACGTCATTTCATCGTGGAAATGTGGGTACTTTTTGGTTGAGACGTTGATCAATGAGATTCCAACCTTTATTCGCCCACTCAAAAAGACAGTCAGAAATTTATTTCATTCCCAATGTGTTATCACTATGTTTTAAACCATCTTAAGGCTGTGTTTTTGAGATTCTTTACAGATATTTATATTGTGAAGATCTCCACAGACCTGCAACCTTTGCATGCTATCTTGAACATGTACGCTTTCTATGATTACATAATATGGCTTTTGTTACAGTAACCCCAAAATGTGGCCATGGAGGAGTTACTGTATTAATTTTAAGGTTGGATGAAGACTGTTACATTAGTTTATAAGACAGCCTTAACTTTAGGCTATTTACAGTATTGAAAAAGTAATATCAAATTGTTTTAGGTTGACAACGCAACCAAATATCAACGTTTAAAGGTTGATGTTTCTAATGCTTGCATAGTTTCATCTGAGCCACTGGCTTAATCCTATTGTTTAATTTTATTTTTTTGTTTATTTGGAGACATGATAATTTGTTAATTTGCCGCCAAGTTAGTAAGCTATTAACTGTACTGCAAAAGTGATATTGAACTGTGTTTGGTTGTCAACGCAACCAAATATCAAGGATATCTATATTTTGTGCCAATGACTTAATTCATAATTCATATGCTGCATTCAAGTCTCCATCTCAACCAAAAATCTTCAAGAATAGTACTAAATCAAATCAAACTTTAAAAGCACTTTAAATAAAGTTTGATTTCATTTAGTCCTATTCTTTAAATTAGATTTTTGGTTGAAATGGAGACTTATTAACTTGAAGATTAAATGTAACATCCACCAAAGCATGAAACCCTAGGCCAATATGTATTGTCTACTTTTAGTTTATCCCTGGGTTGAATTGAAACAATGGGTGACATTTCATTTTTTGTTTTAAACCTAGCCTTTGGAATGACTTTGATAGCAACAGTGAATCTATTTAGTTATTAATAGATCTTTCCCATAGTGGATATAACGTTGAAGATCTGACGTTGTTTCAAAGGTATAAATTCAATATTTGTCTATGTTGAAAATTAGTTACCATGATGACACAATTCTGTGGTTGAAAATTCACCCTCAAAACAGCAGATTACATTGTTTACTTCTAGCAAATCCAATGTATTTTCCACATATATTCCACCTCACAATACACTGAAAAATTACTTTGAACCAACGTTGATTCAACCAGTTTGTGCCCAGTGGGTTGTGTGTATGTGTTTTACTGTGTATGTGGCCTCGTGCACACTCATCCTTTGTGTGTGTGTGTGTGTGTGTGTCTGCCTGTGTTTGCTTATGTGTGTGTGACTGGATATGTGTGATGTATATGTGGGCTTGGGCACACACCAGTCTTGGGATTGTGTGTCCTACTCATTCAGGAGCTGTACACGGACAGAATATGTACACATTTCCTTTGACTGTAAGAGGACAATTTTCCCAGCAAAGTAGATCTGCCCTTAAAAGTACATTGCTGCATTGCTTTCTAGGGGAGACTTTAGGTTGTTCTGTCTTTGAGGTCAGTTGAAATGGAGACCATAAGTTTGTCTGTTGCCCTGTAGAACACAATGATTTAGCCCCCCAGGCCTTCCCAGTTTTTGGTCATGAATCCCACATTTCCAAAACAATGGAGAGGGAGGGGCATATGGAGAGGGAGGGGCATATGACAAACTGTATATTCAGATACATCACTTTACTGGGAGCTCTGTGGACAAAGAGAAATTAACAGAGTCAGCTTTGAGTGGCAGGGCCAATTAGCTGAGCTAAATATGGACTAGCATTGGTCAACAACACTATCTATCCTCACTTTAACTAATAGTTATAAAACAGACCCACATTATAGAGGTTGTGTAAATCAATACTAAGATGATATAGGTTTTTATAATACTCTCATGTGCATTAGATGAAATATGATAGAATGTGATGCATTCATGGTCAGGAACCATTTTTCAGTATTTAAAATGTCATGGTTTCCTGCATGAAATATAATTTTATTTGCTGTACTTTCACCTCGCCCATCAACCAACATGCCAAACAGAAACATTGTGCTTGTCATCCGAGTAATATGCCTCTTGCATTGCAAAACAGAGCAATTGCATTTTTATACAATGTAATTTTATGTAACCATAAATGATAGAGCCATAAATTCAGCCTGAATGGTTAAGCATGTGAATTATGGTCGTAATCATAATGAGATTGTATAATGTTATGTGCGAAACCATAGGTTCTGAAGTGAAAGGAGAAATGCTACCTGGCGCAGTCTCCATTTTCAGGACCAGGCTCAGAGGCAATTCTGCCGTCTGTCTGATTTTAAATCAGTATCTCCCCCACTTTCTTATTCAACCCCTCTTCCCAGAATGATCTTGCATCCAATTGTCTATCTTTCTCTCCCCTCCATTCCTTTCTTCCCCCTCTCGTGCTGTAGAGTTAAGACTCAGGGATGGAAAGCTTCATAAACAATTTTCGAGCCCTGCCGATGAGCCACTTTTACTGAGGCGGTGTGTGAACGCCACGCCAATTTCCTGAATCCATACTTCACACCCTTCCTCCCCCCTCCTCTTCCCTTACCTTGCTTGGCTCTCTCTGTCCATCGAAAACAATGTCCACATCAAGACAATTATTCCCACTCTCTGGCGCGTACTTACTCTGTGTGTTTACCTCCGTAGGGCTGGTGGCGGCAAAGCAATTTCCTCCCAACACGAAGCAGCTGTATATCTCTCCTCCCTCTCATTCCTCCCCTACCCCTGCAGACATCTGATCTCATAAGCGATATATCCTGTAAGGGCCGATAGCACCTCCTCACAAGGTGCCACTGGCTCTTGCCATGGCTGGTTATTTCTTTGGGGAGGTGGCAGAGCTGTGACTGCAAGGACCATCAGGGAACAGGCAGGCGGAGGCTCCGGTGTGGGAGATTAGAACCACCACCCGAGGCCCTCCTCACTTCCCTCTCTGTCTCAGCAGGAGGCCAGACATTTTGGCTCACCACTTCCTCATAGACTACGTCCCAAATGGCACCCTATTCCCTATATAGTTCACCTACTTTTGACCAGAGATCTATGGGCCCTGGTCAAAAGTAGTGCACTATGGAATAGGGTACCATTTGGGATGAATACACGGAGGCACATTCACATTTCCCTGGGTGGAGAGAAGTGCCCCAGTCACAACATTATGACTGGATCCATCATGGTGTAGCACCGTGTTTCTCAGGGCCACTGAGACTATGGAGTGTGTTTAGACTGGGCAAACATCAAAATATGATTTGGGGTGGAAGCAAGTGAATAATTAACGAGGATATGAAAATGTTTTACTAAGCCAGGAGCAGAAGCCATCCCTCTGTGCATTTAAAGGTGCGTTACGAATACCTGGCGTACATACACAGGGTCCAAATGACTGAAAATCAGGAGGGAGAGAGAACACACAAATAGTGCACCCTGATGAGTGTTCAGATGAGGAGAGGGAAACATGATGGGGGTTTTGGCAGTGTGTTGGTTGAGTGGCAGGGCCAATGGACCCCTGGGTAGCCTAATGAAGATTGCTTCTCGCTGCACTACACACACACACACCTTCCCACCACTACCAAGTCCGCCCTGCCTAGCACCATGCAGCGCTCCCGTCCTTATAATTAGGGCCAAGGCGAAGCGGCAAAACCGCGTTCCCCGGGCGAAATGGTTGCGTGCACATCCTTGAGGACAAG
Source organism: Thymallus thymallus (assembly GCA_023634145.1). Classification (NCBI taxonomy): domain Eukaryota; kingdom Metazoa; phylum Chordata; class Actinopteri; order Salmoniformes; family Salmonidae; genus Thymallus; species Thymallus thymallus. The sequence continues at coordinate 33,585,216 of CM042409.1, read as the reverse complement.
AGAAGAGGGAAAGGTGTGCGGAAATGTGTGTGAGTACGTGTGTGCGTTTGTGCTGTCATTAGTATGCAGGTCTAGTGGTAGAAACACAAAGAAGCATTGTGCTCACTTACTTTTACAATGACAATTCTGTTTTAACATCTTAACCATGGAAATATGCCTTAAACCTAACCTTAACCTTTTCCAAACCTTAAAACCCAAATGCCAAAGGCTTAAAAGTGTTGATGTTGGGAATTAATGGAATTCATACAATAAAATACCACCTTTGTTCGACACTCGATCAGGTACAAATACTGACATCCCAGCTAACAACAAACATTCCTACAACTTTAGAGAGTGTTCCATTTAGACTCTCATTACCTAATGTTTTCATTGGAATGATCCAGTGATGTGTAAAGACTGTTTCAATGAGACCATTCCCTTAATGTCGAACAGAAGTTAGTGTAAAACATGGTTACCGTGTTCTCTGAATATTCAATTATTAATGTTGCAAGAATATTCCAGTGTCCAATTTTTTAGGGGTTAGGAAAATATTCCATCAACGTCACATCAAACATACACAGAACATGGTTATCATGTTCTCAGAATACAATATATTAATGATCTAGACACGTTTCATGGGAACGTTGCAAAAACATTCCTGTGTCCAATGTAGGGCTGTGGCGGTCATGAAATTGTGTTAGCATGTTATTGTCATGCAAAAGACTGCCGGTCTCTCGATAATTGGCCGTTAATTAACATAAATACGTTTAGCATCTACAGGACTCCAAGCACACAAGCCGTATACAAGACACTGACGCACGCCTTTGGAACATCTACTTTAAAAAAAAAGTCTAATAAATCAATTGAATACACACCATCACAAATAATCCATGATTTATTTTAGGCAGGTCTAAAGAATATATGATACAGTGCATTTGGAAAGTGTTCAGACCCCCTGACTTTTTCCACATTTTGTTACGTTACAGCCTTATTCTAAAATGTATTGAATAGTTATTTTTCTTCATCAATCTACAACAATACCCCATAATGACAAAGCAAAGAAAAAATTAAATATTCCATTTACGTAAGTATTCAGACCCTTTACTCAGTACCTTGTTGAAACATCTTTGGCAGTGATTACAGCCTTGAGTATTCTTGGGTAGGACGCTACAAGCTTGGCACACATATATTTGAGGAGTTTTCCCCATGCTTCTCTGCAGATCCTTTCAAGCTCTGTCAGGTTGTGGGGAGCGTCTAGGCACAGCTATCTCTCCAGAGATGTTCGATCGGGTTCAAGTCTGGGCTGGGCCACTCAAGGACATTCAGAGACTTGTCCTGAAGCAACTCCTGCGTTGTCTTGGCTGTGTGCTTAGGGTCGCTCTGGAGCAGGTTTTCATCAAGGATCTCTCTGTACATTGCTTCGTTCATCTTTCCCTTGATCCTGACTAGTCTCCCAGTCCCTGCCGCAGAAAAACATCCCCACAGCATGATGCTGTCACCACCATGCTTCACCGTAGGGATGGTATCAGGTTTCTTCCAAATGTGACGATTGGCATTCAGGCCAAAGAGTTCAATCTTGGTTTCATCAGACCAGTTAATCTTGTTACTCATGGTCTGTCCTTTAGGTGCCTTTTGGCAAACTCCAAGTGGGCTGTCATGTGTCTTTTACTGAGGAGTGGCTTCCTTCTGGCCACTTTACCATAAAGGCCTGATTGGTGAAGTGCTGCAGAGATGGTTGTTCTTCTGGAAGGTTCTACCATCTCCACAGAGGAACTCTGAAGCTCTGTCAGAATGACCATCGGGTTCTTGGTCACCTCCCTGACCAAGGCCCTTCTCCCCCAATTGCTCAGTTTGGCTGGGCGGCCAGCTCTAGGAAGAGTCTTGGTGATTTCAAACTTCTTCCATTTAAGAATGAGGACCATTGTGTTCTTGAGGACCTTCAATGCTGCAGACATTTTTTGGTGCCCTTCCCCAGATCTGTGCCTTGACACATTCCTGTCTTGGAGCTCTACAGACAATTCCTTCAACCTCATGGTTTAGTTTTTGCTCTGACAGACATTGTCAACTGTGGGACCATACATCGGGTGAAATAAGTATTGAACACGTCACCATTTTTCTCAGTAAATATATTTCCAAAGGTGCTATTGACATGAACTTTTCACCAGATGTTGGTAACCAAGTAATCCATAAATACAAAGAAACCAAAACAAATAAGTTTAGAAATTAAGTTATGTGTATTAATGTGAAATGACACAGGGAAAATGTTATTTAAAGACTGTTATTTATCGAATCAACTAAATATGTTTGATTGTTACTTGATTAAATTAATCATGAAACAATTAACCCATTAGGGTTTGGGGCACCAAGGAAGATGTTGTTTAGAGAGTTACCATCTCCCGAATTATACTCTAGAAGGTATATACAGTATATCTATTACATTGATAACAGTCACTTATTAATCATACCTGTACCTCATATTATATAATCATTCTGAACGTTGTATACTCCTTACATCTGCAAAAAACCCAGCCTTACTCATGATTCAGTACTACACAAATGTGTTTAATTATTTATTTACTAGCTAACTAAATAATAACAGAGAATAAACATACACGCTTAATACATGAGAAAAAGGTCCCTAGCTGACTAACAACAACATGACTGCTTGTTTACCAAATAAGGGAGGTGTAGAGAGAGAAAGAGAGACACTTGGAAACTACTCTCACAGTAATCATAATACTTTGCACATGAACCACCGCCCGTTTGGAGTAAGAAATCATTCATTTATTTACGTGTAAATGCTTTTGTTTGTAGTTCATTTCTGTTGGAACCAAGCCTTCTTAGAAATGGTTTTGGTTGGGTCTTCTCATGTGTAAGGCTCTGATTGTCCAGAAGAGTTCACAATTAACTTATTCTTAGCCGTACCAGTGATTGTCTGAGAGGGGAGTTTTCTCCTTTCTCCACCTCATGTGGATAATCAGTTTGAACCACTTTACACAAGCAGCTGCAGACTGCCGATGTCCTGGGTGGAAGGTGAGTTCATTTTATAGAGACCGCTCTACACTTTTCTGGTCTAAAGGGTTAATTTCTCTTCCAAGCCTTTACGCACTCTTGGTCAAAAGGGGTGTTCCGTCATGCTAACAGGCTCTCTGACCTCAATCGGGGCATGGCTACTTACTTGTTGTACAAAGTATTATCAAAAACAATTATCTTATTAGAAAGCCATAATCACATTCCTATCTTAGCACAAATGGTTTCGTATTTTTTCATATTAAAAGCACAACATATTGGATGGAAACTTGACAGATAAAGGGGATATACTTTTCAAGTTACAGTACCATTTTTATACAATTATTAATGGCATCACAAAATACACATTAATTGTCCATAGACCATCTCTCATCATTCCCCACACTCTTATGTTAGAAACAATGTTCCAGTGTTTGGATGTGTTAGAGTTTTGTTGAGAACAAATCTGTGAAACAAAGGCACATTCCTTTCACCAATACTGGAGGGGTACAGAGAGGCTCCTTCTCCTTACATTTATGACAGGGTGTGAACTGTCAAAAAACGGTTCAGTTCCCCCTCCCCTCTTCTGTGGGTGAGAGAGTGTCTGGTTATGGTCAACCATTGCCAAGCTGACCTACGCCATTGGATCCTCACAGGACAGTCATGACACATTTGCAAAAAAATCTAAAAACATGTTTTCGCTTTTTCATTATGGGGTATTGTGTGTAGATTGATGAGGAAAATAAATGTGTTCAATCTATTTTAGAATAAGGCTGTAAAGTAACAAAATGTGGAAAAAGGGAAGGGGTCTGAATACTTTCTGAAGGCACTGCATGAAGTAAATGTATTTCAGAAGAACAGAATATGAGTTGGCCTACCAAATGCTATGTGCCATGCCATAAGCTGTAGGCTTGTTCATCATTTTATATGATATGATTTTTAAGTAAGAAGAATAGAATTGAACTTAGCTGAATAAAATAAAGAGGATATTTTTACCATTCCGGTTCGAGAGTGCGCACATGATTTGGCTATGTTTAGCGTAAAAGTGATAATTTTAAACAGGCCCTGTATCGTAAATGTAGTTATTAGTTATTTGGCAACTTTAGTTGTGAATGATACAAACCATAGAATGCCTTAGAAATCAGAAGATATATGGGCTGCATTATGCGACTATAGGCTATTGATGATTTGAGAAAGTCGCAAAAAAAGCTTGTGCTCTATTCCTTGCCACAGTCTGCACATGCTGTTCTCTCATCATCAGATTCACCAATCAGACATCAGATTTAGAAGGGCCATTATCAAATGGGTAGGAATAGGTGCAAGAGAAAAAAGTGGATTAGACTCCACATCTGGCCTTAGTCGGGTAAATGTCAGAGATTCAGCAACACAGTCATGTTCCAACCCTTCAAATTCTAAAGGGATCATTTCAGCGGGATTTACTGTAGTGCATCATTAATAGATACTTCTGGGTAAGTGAGTAGAGTCATGTACTCCAGTTTTCTAGCATTAGTTAAAACAAACTTCCCCCTTTTTATTAGCGCCACTATCTTGTGAAGGGCCATTATCAAATGTGTAGGAATAGGTGCAAGAAAGAAGACATCCCTATGCACTTGAATAGCGAATGGATGCCACTTTCCTGTTGGTTCATTTAACTTGAATAGCGAATGGAGGCCACTTTCCTGCTGGTTCATTTCACTTGAATAGCGAATAGAGGCCACTTTCCTGCTGGTTTATTTCACTTGAAAAACGAATGGAGGACACTTTCCTGCTGGTTAATTTGACTTTAATAGCGAATGGAGGCCACTTGCCTGCTGGTTCATTTCACTTGAATAACAAATGGAGGCCACTTTCCTGCTGGTTCATTTCACTCATGTAGGGTAGGCTACTCCGGTTATTTGGCCAGACAGGTAATATTCCGCCCAAACTCTGTATGCCATGGGCTCTCCAATCTTGTTCCTGCAGCTACCCAGTGCTTAATTTGGGAAACCAATGAAATCTGTTTGGGAACATATTTCATTAAATTGTTGATAGCTGCTCTATTTGCGGGCTGTAGAAAGGAATGAAAGAGAGATGGGAGGTGAGAGAAACACACAGGGGTGATGCTGTTCTGTAGCTAAATATAATGTCAGCCTATTAATTATGAAGAAAAAAAAGCCCAATTACTAGGCTATTCAAAATCAAATACAAATGCACTATAATTGTAGGCTAACTTTAAATTTGTACCTGATTTAAGATATATTAAATCAGTATTTTTTAAATGTTTTTATGTCATGTGTAATATGCGGTAAGCTATGTATTGCATAACAGCACAACCATCATTTTAATTCAGTTTTTTTGGGAGGCTCATACATAGGCCTATGCATATGCATAAGCTCTAATATGCATATAAATGTTTTTAATGAATCATCAACTTATCAATGACCATGTTTTCCACTCAGTTTCAGCCTTTCATTGAACTTTTAAAAGCACATACTGTTTTGATAAGTTTGTGATGCGATTTTCGATTGCATGTACATTGAGTGGTTAGAGGGACAATAGAGCCCTGAGTACCTGGCCATTAGCGACCTGATGATCATTAGTGAGTTGGGTAGTACTAACACATCTCCAGAGTGCATAAGAGGAGATTACCATGACTCACCGGTCATGTAGAATTTTACTGCGATCATGACTCATGACTGCCGGTGTGGTGGTAATACAGTCACCGCAACAGCCCTAGTCCAATGATGTTTAAAACATACAACGTTCTGTCATGGTCCCCAGGGGGTTTTTGTCTAGTTCCCAGCACGTTCCGGAGACAAAGATGATTTTAGGATGTCGCCTGATGGTCCCAAAGAGGCTTTTTTCCCATGGGAATTTGTGCATGTTTACGTAAAAGATCAGAGGTATTTCTTCCAAATAAAAACATTTATCCTTTTGGAACAGTAATGAGATATTTTTGAGATATTTTATCTGAAACCTAGACATTCAAATATCGTATTCCCCAACATGGGTGAATACATTTCATTTTTTGGGGTCTGCTGCATCCCAGGATCTGTAGTCAAATTATCTGAATCCCACAGTTCTTACCTTTCAAACAATATGAAGCATGTGTTTGTAAGACATAGTTTTGAAATCAAAATGTACTTGATGATGGTAGTATATAATGTCAAGGATCATGTAGAAAATGCCACTATAGGGAGTCAGAGTTTTACAGGTTAATGTTCTAGACACATTTCATTGGAATGTTGTGTCCAAGAATGTTTAAAACATAGGACATTCTCTCATTGTCCCCTTGAGGTTTTTGTCTCGTTCCCAAGACGTTTTCAGGACTTCACCTGATGATCCTAAAGAAACGTGCTCACCCCCAAAAAATGTTTAATTACACATCACCTCTTGTTATGGAGCCTATCAAGGCCTTGCTTGGTAAACAACTGATCCAGTCACAGCTCTTTGTAAGGTTAGGGACACAGACAAACAGTGCTTTCAACAGTTTCAACTCACATATTTGACATACATGAGTCATCATTATTCATCATGTCCTCAACTGGGATTTGAACTCACAACCTCTTAGTTCACAGCATTCCGATCTTCCCGCTAGGCCACCACATCTTTGTTGGTGATTTATTTCATCTGCATTTCTAGGCTTTTCACTTCAAAGTCAATCTTAGCTCTGTTAAAAGTACACTCAAGAAAAACTTTTTTTTATCATAGTGATTAATATCTTGTATTCTGAGAACATGTGTATGTTTACGTTGATTAAATATTCTCCTAAACCTCAGATAACTGGACACATTAATGTTCTAGCAACATCCCAGGAAACGTGTCTAGGTTATTCTAAGAGCATGGTAATCACATTCTAGTTAAATTCTGTTTGACATTAAGGGAATGTTCTCTGAACTGTAATGCCAAAACGTGCTGAATAGGTTCTCAGGAGGTTTTTGCTAACATACATAGAATGTTCCCATAACTAACGGAAAACTGGATACACAAACATCAGTGGAACATTACACGTAACATTACAAAAATGTTCTCTCGCCCTAGAATTGTTAGCTAGTATACACTGGAGTTGTCCACTAACTGCAACATGTTCTGCCAATATCACGCCACATTGAATTTTCCAGCGTTCGAAACTGTACCTTTTAAAACAACCTGCAAGACAAACATAGTAACAAACTCCCTTGGAGTTTTGTCCCTTGGTGGTCTTTTCTCAATACTGAAAGAGTGTTTACATGTGGAAGCTTGTGGGCCGCGAATTAGCTTGATCTCAAATGACAGCTGCTGAGCATTCCTCTCAGATGGGTCACACACATTCTCCTCTGGGGCATCCCTCTCTGCAGGAGGACATACAGTGGGGAGAACAAGTATTTGATACACTGCCGATTTTGCAGGTTTTCCCACTTACAAAGCATGTAGAAGTCTGTAATTTTTATAATAGGTACTCTTCAACTGTGAGAAAATCACATCGTATGATTTTTAAGTAATTCATTTGCATTTTATTGCATGACATAAGTATTTGATAGATCAGAAAAGCAGAACTTAATATTTGGTACAGAAACCTTTGTTTGCAATTACAGAGATCATACGTTTCCTGTAGTTCTTGACCAGGTTTGCACACACTGCAGCAGGGATTTTGGCCCACTCCTCCATACAGATCCTTCAGGTTTCGGGGCTGTCACTGGGCAATACGGACTTTCAGCTCCCTCCAAAGATTTTCTATTGGGTTCAGGTCTGGAGACTGGCTAGGCCACTCCAGGACCTTGAGATGCTTCTTACGGAGCCACTCCTTAGTTGCCCTGGCTGTGTGTTTCGGGTCATTGTCATGCTGGAAGACCCAGCCACGACCCATCTTCAATGCTCTTACTGAGGGAAGGAGGTTGTTGGCCAAGATCTCGCGATACATGGCCCCATCCATCCTCCCCTCAATACGGTGCAGTCGTCCTGTCCCCTTTGCAGAAAAGCATCCCCAAAGAATGATGTTTCCACCTCCATGCTTCACGGGTTGGGATGTTGTTCTTGGGGTTGTACTCATCCTTCTTCTTCCTCCAAACACGGCGAGTGGAGTTTAGACCAAAAAGCTCTATTTTTGTCTCATCAGACCAAATGACCTTCTCCCATTCCTCCTCTGGATCATTCAGATGGTCATTGGCAAACTTCAGACGGGCCTGGACATGCGCTGGCTTGAGCAGGGGGACCTTGCGTGCGCTGCAGGATTTTAATCCATGACGGCGTAGTGTGTTACTAATGGTTTTCTTTGAGACTGTGGTCCCAGCTCTTTTCAGGTCATTGACCAGGTCCTGCCGTGTAGTTCTGGGCTGATCCCTCACCTTCCTCATGATCATTGATGCCCCACGAGGTGAGATCTTGCATGGTGCCCCAGACCGAGGGAGATTGACCGTCATCTTGAACTTCTTCCATTTTCTAATAATTGCGCCAACAGTTGTTGCCTTCTCACCAAGCTGCTTGCCTATTGTCCTGTAGCCCATCCCAGCCTTGTGCAGGTCTACAATTTTATTCCTGATGTCCTTACACAGCTCTCTGGCCTTGGCCATTGTGGAGAGGTTGGAGTCTGTTTGATTGAGTGTGTAGACAGGTGTCTTTTATACAGGTAACGAGTTCAAACAGGTGCAGTTAATACAGGTAATGAGTGGAGAACAGGAGGGCTTCTTAAAGAAAAACTAACAGGTCTGTGAGAGCCGGAATTCTTACTGGTTGGTAGGTGATCAAATACTTATGTCATGCAATAAATGTTTTAGATTCCGTCTCTCACAGTTGAAGTGATAAAAATTACAGACCTCTACATGCTTTGTAAGTGGGAAAACCTGCAAAATTGGCAGTGTATCAAATACTTGTTCTCCCCACTGTATTTGTAATCCAGGATTTTAACTCCTCTTTTACTGGTGCCATATGAACACTGAATAGGGCGAAAGCATATTGTATTGCTGTCTCGCTCTTTCCCTCCATGTCTCCCTCGCTTTCTGTTTTCCTTGGCCTCTGTATCTGTCCCATAAGTGGGGCGCACTGTATTGTAAAAGTGACTTGAAAGCAGTCGTTACCAACCCGAATCATAAAACATAAAACCACTTTCTTTCATTGTCTTAAGCTAAGCCAGTATAGAGTATGACAGTATGAGTCACAATACCCATAAAACCTAGCAGTCAAATAGGGAAATGGTTTGAATCGTTTTTCCACCATTCATGTCCTAGAGAGATTTTCACTCAACATAAGGGCTGTGTTATATGTAGGCTTACCCTGGCGTGACTTTTCGATAACTGTGTAAATATCTCTAGGACAAGGTGACTTTTATCAATATATTCTCCTGTATTCACCCCCCAAATAGGAAATGCTAACTAGCTGCTAATGTGCCTATCATAAAGAACTACAAATGACATGAGCTGGACAAGATTGTTGAATCGAGAAGAAAGGTAAAAAAAATCTCTGGATAAATTATATAATGTTAGCTAAATGTAGTAATTAATACATTTGCTACATTTCTTTAAATGGACAATTCTGTGAACTGTCTTGTGCAAGTTTTAAACCGACACAATACCTGTTAGCAAAGGTGTCAGCGAGAGATAACGTGCAGGAGCTTGCAGGGATTTGTAGTTTTGCATGATGTCTACTTTGATGCTCATTAGCATTTTCGAATCAAAGAGTAAATAGAGCTAAATATATTGATAAACGTCACCTTGTCCGAGAAAGATTTATATGGTTATCAAAACGTCACGCCAGGGTAAGCCTACACGAAACACAGACCTTATTTTAAGTGTCTCTAAAATCCCCTATGGGAAAAATGAATGGTGGAAAAACAATTGGCACCATTTCCCTGGTTGACAGCTAGGTTTTATGGGTATTATGACACCTCCACCGTGGGGCTCTATTGCCATCAGCGACAATAAAATTGTATTTTATTTTATTAGATTTTATTGCCTATAAACACACGCCACCGTACCATAGTGAAGAAACCCTGCATTCATTAGCAAGTATGTCGACCCCCTCATGAGAACTAGCTTTGTTGGTGCAGTTGATAGTGTGAAGGTATCCAATAGTTTAGCTTTTGGATTTTTCTCAGAAGATGTCTATCTGGTTGTTTGGCCAAGGTTACGACATAAAGCAGCCATTCTACTTTCTCCATGGCAGGAAGTCTGAGAAACGAATTAAAGGATAGGGATGGAGTCATCTTCATCACATTGCCGTTATAGGGAAAGGAGCGATTGAGGTAAGGGGACGTACTGCTGTATCCTGCTGGCTCCCAGGGCTCAGGCGGAGAGTGAGGCGCTAATACACTTAGCGGTGGACCCACTTTAATTGTGCAGAAAATGTGATTTGTGTCCCAGCTTCACTTCCTTAGGAGAGTGGTGTTCACAGCAGGGTGGATTCCAGTCGCTTGAATAGCTATTCATCCACCCAGGGACGTGTGTGTGTGTGTGTGTGTGTGTGTGTGTGTGTGTGTGTGTGTGTGTGTGTGTGTGTGTGTGTGTGTGTGTGTGTGTGTGTGTGTGTGTGTGTGTGTGTGTGTGTGTGTGTGTGTGTGTGTGTGTGTGTGTGTGCGTGCGTGAGGGCTCCCGAGTGGCGCAGTTTACTGTCCTTCATCAGTAAACAAGGTGCAAAAATACCATTACCCACTCTGTGATAAAAAAGCTACGGAAAAGTATAATTGATATGAATATTCCTAGTTCAATATCATAACAATATGCTTGTTGTCAAGAACATTGTCAACATTTTATTTAAAACAACCTGACCATAAATCATGGTGACATATTCTATAAATACAGTAGGCTACTGCGTGTAAGTACATAAACTGGTAGGGAGAAACAGATGGGACATCTTGGGCTATGAAAATGATAACATGAACATGAACTGCCACAGCATTAAAAGAATGCCTCATATCTCCGTTTGTCACTCTCCCATTGGTTCTCTCGTCGCTGGAGGCTGACAGCACAGCACAAGAAGAGAGAGAGATATATGGAGGGTGATGGTCTTTGGGATGAGACTCCAAACGCATTCGAATTCGCACTACATGCAGTGACAGAGAAGAGGAAAAGTTTGAATGAGGGAGAGAATGTGAATGAAACAGGGTGATAGGCATTTGAAAATATCTCCAGGGAGACAATGAAGAGGGAGAGTTGCCAATAGTGAGAATGAGAGGGACTAGGAGAGAGAGAGAGAGAGAGAGAGAGAGAGAGAGAGAGAGAGAGAGAGAGAGAGAGAGAAAACGATTGGCAGAGGGTGAGAGAAGCAGAGAGCAAGTGAGGTAGGGAAAGCTGTGTGAGACAGTGAATGAGACTGATGGGGTAGAAATTCTTTACATTTACGCTTCTCACCTGGATCTGCCGTTCGTACTCTGTGCCAAAAACTGCTGATGGGACATGAGTGCAAGAGCGAGCGTTTCAGCTCAGAGAAAAGTGCTTACTGGCTCTTCTTGTAAGGGGAAAGGCTTGAGGAATACGTCTCACATATCCTCTTTGTTTGGAGACTTTTCAGTGGCCAGCACTTTCTATTTCCCTACCTATCTGTCCTCGCCTTTTTTTCTTATTCATTCCATTTGTTCTGCTGCTCCTCAACACTTTGCCGGGACTGAGGAGCAGCAGTGCTCGGCAAGCAAGCATTTCTGGATCGATTTGTTCCAGGTTAATTCCTGGAAGTATTGATTTGGCTAGTTTGCAGTTGCTTTTTCAAATCAACACGGTTTCGTTTTGGACCATGGTGATGAGAAAGTGTTGTTAGCCAGAGTGTTGTCTGCCATTGTTAGCGCCCATGGTAAAGTGGTTAATTAACATCAGTCATCAACTAAGATGTCCAGTATCCTGGTAAAACAGCAGCAATCCACAGTTGGATAAAAAACAATTATACAAACTTTTCTTACTGTAAATGTAATTACAACACAATAAAAATACAAAAGGAATCTGATTGTATAAACTAACCCTGCCTCTACCTACGCCATCTCCCACTCAATTTCAATACAAATTCAATTCAGTTTAAGGGCTTTATTGGCATGGGAAACATATGTTAACATTGCCAAAGCAAATTAAGTCTCTCTCCCTCTCTCTCTCCCTCTGTTGTCTCTTCCTCTTGATCTGTTTGTCCTATTCAAATCGATTCCGATGAGGAGGTGCAAAAGTGAAATAATAGCCTGTGCATGAGAGAAAAGTACAAGGGAATTATCCCATCTCAAAGTTTGTCTTTCTATTCAGAAACCCCTGTGGCTTTGTAATCAGTCTTCATAAACCATCTTAATCTCTTAATTCACTTGTATCACTGCGATGGCTAGCCTTCTTTTTTTTTTTCACAGGACACTTTTGTAGCTCCTAATCCTTTAAACTGCTGGAGATTTTCTGCATGTCTTCAAATCACTGCAGAGACATTAAGAGACGTAAGCAACGACAAAAAACAGTATAACAGGCAGGATGATAATACCATCCGTGGGATGAGATGTTAAACTAAGCACTTCTAGGTGACTAGCTATAAGTGACTTTGCTTGAGGCTGAGGGTGTCATAAAATGGACACTGTACATCTCCTTACTTATGGCTCATCGCCTTGTGATTCCTCTGACTCCCAATGGATTTAAACATCATGTTCTGATTCTCACTCACCTATGTTTTGGGAGCATGACATGATATCCTCTCGAAAAACACCACAGAACCATGACAGGTAGCGCACATCTGCTTGGCCAACACATAAAGTACAGTAAATAGTCTGTCTAAACACCCCTTTCAACACTGGAATCCCTCCCCCTTGCCCAAATATCGCCCTACTTTTATTCAAAGAAAATAATGAAAAATGTTTGAACTTTCATCTGACGGCCGAAAATAAATTGCATTTACAAGATCCAAATTACATTGTTTAACCTCAAAAGGATTGGCCAGTGCCTGAACTCTGAGGGCCTGATGTGTCTATGATGTATGGGTTTTGTTTACTCGCCACAAATCCCAGGCTGCACTGCAGCCCCGGGGGTGTGGGGTGGAGAGCAGGGGGCAGAGAGGGGAGGGGAGGGGTGGGGTGGGCAGACACGCTGCGTCGCTGAAACGCTGTGATGGAGCGGCCTTTAATGTTTTATAAGCCCTTCTGCACTCCTCTTTAATTTAGAAATATTAGGCTACGTGTTGAAAGAGGGGATTATTAGCTGGTGCTATTCTCTGCCTGTTTACTCTTGTCCCCACCTTTCCACCTCTCTGCTTCTCCACCCCCACCCACAAGTTACAAGCAAAGAGGAAGCAAAGAAAAGAGGAAAGAGAGAAAATGAAATAGCTTTTTCTTTTTTGTTGTATCTGTTGTTATGTTGCAGGTGCATAATAAGGTTTGTAAATGTCAGTGGTTCAAATGGTAGCCCTCAGGACGTGCATCTGTTGGGATTTGTGGTAGGTGTTTTGGTGTGGAGGTGTGGGTGTGTTGGTGGGGAGGTGTGTATTTGTTGGTGGGGAGGTGTGTATATTAGCTGTGGCTACTGTGGGGATGTGCTTGTTTTGTGAGATTACAGATAGAAGTGGTAGATTGCAACCATTGGATGCACCTTTTACCAGATTAAATAATTCAGAAATATAAATGTAGGGTTGACCTATCGCTTCAAGTGTTATAAATGTTCAAGTGTTACTTGAGACAATATTGACACATTGAGCCTGGGACATCAGCCTGGGACAAAATTCCCCGTCATCACACTTCAATGACTTGTTGAAGACAGTCCCAATCTGCAATAAATACTGTAAACTGAATCTGATAACCATGTCCAGATATGAATATCTCCTACAAAGTAGACTTAGCCACGAGTGTAGAAAGCCATCATGCATCCAAGATAATGTTCCCTGCCCTAAAACCTCCCTCCTTCCCCAGTATTGGGTGTGCGTCCCAAATGGTACTGTATTCGATATATAGTGAGCTATGGGCTCTGGATAGGGTGCCATTTGGGACACAGAATTGGGGCCCAATGGCAGCGGTATCACATGCATCCCAATACCTGGAAAGTGCCATCTGGATGAGGGAAATATTAATGACAAACACAGATCCCAGCATGTCTCCCAGTTCTAATCAAGCCGTGCTGGTTCCACAGTGCTCTGTTTTCTAGGGAATTGGGGGGGAAACAGCCTGTGTGCTGAAGCACGATTGATGCTTTGTGTGGCGTCTGAATACAAATGAAGGATTTGTCAAACTGGGTCCCAATAGATTACCATAGAGCACAGGGGTAATTATGCACACAGTTGATTGAATGGAGTCAAAACAAGGGGATGTGTAAACTTGTGACTGCCACCGCGTTTGATTTCCATAGAAATGGGGTTGGTGACACACAAACAAGGCGCAACCGCACATGCAAACTCACACACTCGTGCACACATGCTTGGATATACAGTGTCTTGAGAAAGAATTCATAACCCTTGACTTATTCCACATTTTGTTGCGTTACAGCCTGAATTCAAAATTGATTAAATACGTTTTTTTTCTCACACATCTACACACAATACCCCATAATGACAAAGTGAAAACATGTTTTTAGATATTGTTTGCAAATTATTGAAAATGAAATACAGAAATATCTCATTTACATAAGTACTACACCGGCTCCGACGACGCTCGTCGGATGTGGCAGGGCCTGCAAACTATTACAGACTACAAAGGGAAGCACAGCCGTGAGATGCCCAGTGACACGAGCCTACCAGATCAGCTAAATCACTTCTATGCTTGATTCGAGGCAAGCAACACTAAGGCATGCATGAGAGCATCAGCTGTTCTGGAAGACTGTGTGATCACGCTATCCATAGCCGATGTGAGTACGAGTTTTAAACAGGTCAACATTCACAAGGCTGCTGGGCCAGACGGATGTACGTGTACTCCGAGCATGCGCTGACCAACTGGCAAGTGTCTTCACTGACATTTTCAACCTGTCCCTGACTGAGTCTGTAATACCAACATGTTTCAAGCAGACCACCATAGTCGCTGTGCCCAAGAACACTAAGGTAACCTGCCTAAATGACTACAGACCCGTAGCCCTCACGTCTGTAGCCATGAAATGCTTTGAAAGGCTGGTCATGGCTCACATCAACACCATTATCCCAGAAACCCTAGACCCACTCCAATTTGCATACCGCTCAAACAGATCCACAGATGATGCAATCTCTATTGCACTCCACACTGCCCTTTCCCACCTGGACAAAAGGAACACCTATGTGAGGATGCTGTTCATTGACTACAGCTCAGCGCTCAACACCATAGTGTCCTCAAAGCTCATCACTAAGCTAAGGATCCTGGGACTGAACACCTCCCTCTGCAACTGGATCCTGGACTTCCTGACAGGCAGCCCCCAGGTGGTAAGTGTAGGTCACAACACATCTGCCACGTTGATCCTCAAAACTGGGGCCCCTCAGGGGTGCGTGCTCAGTCCCCTCCTGTACTCCCTGTTCACCCATGACTGCATGGCCAGGCACGACTCCAACACCATCATTAAGTATGCAGATGACACAAGAGTGGTAGGCCTGATCACCGACAACGATGAGACAGCCTATAGGGAGGAGGTCAGAGACCTGGCCGTGTGGTGCCACGATAACAACCTCTCCCTCAACGTAATCAAGACAAAGGAGATGAGTGTGGACTCCAGGAAAAGGAGGACTGAGCACGCCACTATTCTCATTGACAGGGCTGCAGTGGAACAGGTTGAGTGCTTCAACTTTCTTGGTGTCCACATCACCAACAAACTAGAATGGTCCACATCAAGACAGTCGTGAAGAGGGCATAGCATAGCCTATACTCCCTCAGGAGACTGAAAATATTTAGCATGGGTCCTCAGATCCTTAAAAAGTTCTACAGCTGCAACATCGCGATCATCCTGACTGGCTGCATCACTGCCTTGTACAGCAACTGCTCGGCCTCCTACCTTAAGGCACTACAGAGGGTAGTGCGTACAGCCCCGTACATCACTGGGGCCAAGCTTCCTGCCATCCAGGACCTCTATACCAGGTGGTGTCAGAGGAAGGCCCTAAAAATTGTCAAAGACTTCAGCCACCCCAGTCATAGACTGTTCTCTCTGCTACCGCATGGCAAGCGGTACCGGAACGCCAAGTCTAGGTCCAAAAGGCTTCTCAACAGCTTTTACCCCCTAGCCATAAGACTCCTGAACAGCTAAGCAAATGGCTACCCGGACTATTTGCATTGTGTCCACCCCCCCACCCCCAACCCCTCTCTTTTACGCTGCTGCTATTCTCACTTTAGTTATACTTACATGTACATATTACCTAAATTAGCCCGACTAACCGGTGCCCCTGCACATTGACTCTGTACCAGTACCACCTGTATATACTGCCTGTATACCACCTGTATATATGTATTTTTTACTGTCATTTTACCGTTTTTTTATTTCTTTACTTATCTATTGTTTACATAATACTTACGTTTTACTTAAACTGCACTGTTGGTTAGGGCTTGTAAGTACAGCCATTTTCAAGTCTTGCCATATATTTTCAAGCCAATTTAAATCTAAACTCTAACTAGGCCACTCAGGAACATTCAATGTTGTCTTGGTAAGCAACTCAAGTGCATATTTGGCCTTGTGATTTAGGTTATTGTCCAGCTGAAAGTTGAATTTGACAACCTGTGTCTGCTGAAAAGCAGACTGAACTAGGTTTTCCTCTAGGATTTTTCCTGTGCTTAGCTCTATTCTGTTTCTTTTTAATCCTAAAAAACTCCCTAGTCCTTGCCGAAGACAAGCATACCCATAACATGATGCAACCACCACCATGCTTGAAAATATGAAGAGTGTTACTCACACATAATGCTTTGTATTCAGGACATGAAGTTAATCTCTTGGCCAAAATTGTTGCAGTTTTAATTCAATGCCTTATTGCAAACAGGATGCATGTCTTGGAATATTTTTATTCTGTACAGGTTTCCTTCTTTTCACTCTGTCATTTAGGTTAGTATTGTGGAGTAACTACAATGTTGTTTATCCATCTGAAATGTTCTCCTATCATTTCCATTAAACTCTAACTGTTTTAAAGTCACTATTGGCCTCATGGTGAAATCCCTGAGCGGTTTCCTTTCTCTCCGGCAATTAAGTTAGGATTGACACCTGTATCTTTGTAGTGACTGGGTGTATTGCTACACCATCAAAGTCTAATGAATAACTTCACCATGCTCAAAGGGATAAAATACATTAAATTGACGCTGTAACATAACAACATTTGGAAAAACTCAAGGGGTGTGAATACTTTCTCAAAGAACTGTGCATCTCACAGAGCGTACAGAAACCCACAAACAGATGCACACACATACCCACACCAACACACATACCCACACACACCCAAACGCATACACACACCTCACATAGCATACAGAAACTCACAAACAGATGCAGAGGCCCACAGACGTAAATGCCTACAAACACACTCGAAAAAAACACACATTCTGGAGAACACACCTACTGTGAACCAACAAGAAACACCTCTCTCTCTCGCTCTCAAACACAGCCTCTTCGAATTCAGAATTCAAAAGTAGAACACAGTCAACACATTCAATCTCATGTACTGTATATTATATTCAGAAGTACACACCTAGACCCAGAAACAACATAATCACGAAGACAAATCAAATCAAAGTTTCCTGCTCGCATACACAGATATGTAGCTGTTATCTCAGGTGCAGCGAAATGCTTGTATTTCTAGCTACAACAGTGCAGTAACAATACAAAAACAATACACAACTAAAAATAAAGGAATTAAGAAATACCAGAACGAGCAATGTCAGAGTCCGGAAAATAAATAAATACACTGAGTTTATAAAGCATTAACCTCTACAGGATCGTGTCCCACCCTCGGGACGGTTGAGCTAACGTGCGCTAATGTGATTAGCATGACGTTGTAAGTAACAAGAACATTTACGAGGACATAGACATATCCTATATGGGCAGGAAGTTTAAATTCTTGTTAATCTAACTGCACTGTCCAATTTACAGCAGCTATTACAGTGAATTAATACCATGCTAATGTTTGAGGAGAGGGCACAGTTGGTTACTAGAAAATGTATCAATAAACCAATTAGGCACATTTGGGCAGACTTGGTCCAATGGTTCATTGGATCAGTCTAAAACTTTGCACATACACTGCTGCCATCTAGTGGCCAAAATCGAAATTGCGCCTGGACTCCTAAGTGATATGATGGCCTTTCTCTTTAATTTCAAAGATGTTGGGACAAAAAAAGAGAAAAGAACGCATGTTTTTTCTTCGTATTATCTTTTACCAGATCTAGTGTGTTATATTTGCCTACATTAATTTCACATTTCCACAAACTTCTAAGTGTTTCCTTTCAAATGGTATCAAGAATATTCATATTCCTGCTTCAGGTCTTGAGCTACAGGCAGATTTGGGTATGTCATTTTAGGCATTTTTTTTTTTAAAGGGTCTTTTAAAGGTTTTAAAGGGTTTTAAAGAGATTTTTAAGAACACCTGCTCATTCCATGAAATAGACTGACCAGGTGAATCCAGGTGAAAGTTATAATCACTTACTGTTACTCAATTGTTAAATCTTCTTCAATCAGTGTAGATGAAGGGAGGGAGACAGGTTCAAGAAATATCTAAGCTTTGAGACATTGTTGATGCATGGATTATGTATGTGTGCCAATCAGAGGATTAATGGGCAAGACAAAAGATTCAATTGCCTTTGAACGGGGTATAGTAATAGGTGCCAGGCACACCGGTTTGTGTTAAGAACTGCAACGCAGCTGGGTTTTTCATGCTCATGTGAATCAAGAATGGTCAACCACCCAAAGGATGTCCAGGCAATTTGACACAACTGTGGGAAGCACTGGAGTCAACATTAGCCAGCATCCCTGTGGAATGCTTTCGACACCTTGTAGAGTCCATGTTCAGACGAATTGAGGCTGTTCTGAGGGCAAAATGGGGGTGGGGGTGCAACTCAATATAAGTTGAACCCCCCCGTTTCGGTGTAACCAGGAAACCACCCCCACACCATCACACCTCCTCCTCCATGATAGATAGATAGGTACTTTATTGATCCCCGAGGGAACAATAAGATCCCTCGGGGATCAATAAACACAGGGCAGGTGCAAAATGCCAGAATGAAAATACACAAAAGACAGATACACAATACATGATACAAAGAGCGGCAGGATGAAAAAGTATAAAAATACAACAAGTCTGGAGTGCAAAACAGCTATAAAAAGACATTGCATAGTATGGGTGGATGGCTGAATATGTACACTATACATTGTTATAGATAGATAGATAGATAGATAGATAGATAGATAGATAGATAGATAGATAGATAGATAGATAGATAGATAGATAGATAGATAGATAGATAGATAGATAGATAGATAGATAGATAGATAGATAGATAGATAGATAGATAGATAGATAGATAGGTACTTGAATGGTTAACTATACTATACGGGTCGATGGCAGAGAAATACTTAAATAGCTAAAAGTGTGTTGTGATGGCTTGGTTGTGGTAAGGCCTCTTACTCCCACCTAGGGGAGGAGAGAGGCACACAACCAAGTCATCACACATTATTAGGGAGATGATCATCCCCAATCAGAGACAGCTGTATAGCGTTGTCTCTGATTGGGGATAGTATTTAGACTCCACACACAGCCACCTGTGTGTGGATCATTGTTCGTGGCTGCCTTGTGTTTCAGCACGTGAGTTACTTTGCTTTGTTGGTGTTATTTAGTTATTAGTTAAGTCATCTCCTTTTCTGTTATTTTGTGCTTCGAGAGAACATCTCCAAAATAAAAAGGAATGACGCTCCATCAGCGCTCCGTTTATCGTCCCATTATTCCGCATCGTGACAGAATGATCCACCACCCTGGGACGCAGCGAGAGCAGACTTTGGTAGACATCCTCTACGATATGGGGAAATTGTCGAAAGAGGATGTCTACCATTATCATGCGGTGGAGAAAGGCTGGGGTCCGGAGCAGTCGAGGCGCCGACGACGGAGGACACGTCACCGGGCTAGTACTGAGGACCAGCCTGGAGCCCAGAAAACCCCTCAAACTGATTTTGGGGGGGGGCTATGGGGGTGGTCGGGGATCGAGGGAGAAGAGCCCCGACCACTGCACTCGTGGGGGTTCCAGGAGGAGCCCCTACAGCCGTGGGAGCAGGAGTACAGAGAGGAGTCGGAGGAAGACGACAGCGATGTGCTTCTGTTCCCTCACTCGTGGGGGTTCCCGGAGGAACCCTCACAGGATGGGGATTGGCGTTGGAGTAGGGACGACAGGCACAGTCGTACTCCAGCGTCAGTTCCCAGTCCGGTGCCTCCAGCGCCGGTCCAGAGTCGGAGGAGGAGGAGACCGACTCAGCGCACCAAACCATCGGTGCGCAACAATAGCCCGGTACGGCCCGCGCCTGCTTCGCGCACCAGCTCTATGGTGCGTTTCCCCAGCCCGGCGCGACCCGTGCCAGCTCAACGCACCGACCCAACGGTGCGTTTCCCCAGCCAGGTACAGCCCGTTCCAGCTACTCGCACCAGACCAGTAGTGCGTTCCCCCAGCCCGGTACGGTCTGTGCCTGCTCCTCGCACCCAACCTATGGTGCGTTTCCCCAGCCCGGCGCGACCCGTGCCAGCTCAACGCACCGACCCAACGGTGCGTTTCCCCAGCCAGGTACAGCCCGTTCCAGCTACTCGCACCAGACCAGTGGTGCGTTCCCCCAGCCCGGTACGGTCTGTGCCTACTCCTCGCACCCAACCTATGGTGCGTGTCCCCAGCCCGGTGCGACCCGTGCCAGCTCCTCGCACCAGACCTATGGTGCGTGTCCCCAGTCCAGTACGCCCCGTGCCTACTCCACGCACGGAGGCTACCGCGACGGTCACCAGCACAGCTCTGTGGTTGGAGACCATCTCTGCAGGAGCTCCATAGCGTGTCGGTGCCCAGTCTGGGGCCGACAGCCAGCCCAACCACAGGGCTGGAAACCCTCTCCGCGTCGGTGCCCAGGGTGGGCACGACGTTCAGCCCCGCTGTGGAGCAGGAGCTCCATAGCGTGTCGGTGCCCAGTCTGGGGCCGACAGCCAGCCCAACCACAGGGCTGGAAACCCTCTCTGCGTCGGTGCCCAGGGTGGGCACGACGTTCAGCCCCGCTGTGGAGCAGGAGCTCCATAGCGCGTCGGTGCCCAGTGTGGGGCCGACAGCCAGCCCAACCAGAGGGCTGGAAACCATCTCTGCGTCGGTGCCCAGGGTGGGCACGACGTTCAGCCCCGCTGTGGAGCAGGAGCTCCATAGCGCGTCGGTGCCCAGTGTGGGGCCGACAGCCAGCCCAACCAGAGGGCTGGAAACCATCTCTGCGTCGGTGCCCAGGGTGGGCACGACGTTCAGCCCCGCTGTGGAGCAGGAGCTCCATAGCGCGTCGGTGCCCAGTCTGGGGCCGACAGCCAGCCCAACCAGAGGGCTGGAGACCATCTCTGCGTCGGTGCCCAGGGTGGGCACGACGTCCAGTCCCGCTGTGGAGCAGGAGCTCCATTGCGTGTCGGTGCCCAGTCTGGGGCCGACAGCCAGACCAGCTGCAGGGCTGAAGACCACCTTTGCGACGGTGCCCAGGGTGGGCACGGCATCCAGCCTGAGGTCTCCGGAGAAGGTCAGCAGCCCGAGGCCTCCTGTGACGGTCAGTAGCCTGAGGTCTCCTGTAAAGGTCAGCAGCCTGAGGCCTCCTGTGAAGGTCAGCAGCCCGAGACCTCCGGAGAAGGTCAGCAGCCCGAGGCCTCCAGTGAGGGTCAGCAGCCCGAGGCCTCCAGTGAAGGTCAGCAGCCCGAGGCCTCCAGTGAAGGTCAGCAGCCCGAGGCCTCCAGTGAAGGTCAGCAGCCCGAGGCCTCCAGTGAAGGTCAGCAGCCCGAGGCCTCCAGTGAGGGTCAGCAGCCCGAGGCCTCCAGTGAGGGTCAGCAGCACGAGGCCTCCAGTGAGGGTCAGCAGCCCGAGGCCTCCAGTGAAGGTCAGCAGCCCGAGGCCTCCAGTGAAGGTCAGCAGCCTGAGGCCTCCAGTGAAGGTCAGCAGCTCGAGGCCTCCAGTGAAGGTCAGCAGCCCGAGGCCTCCAGCGAAGGTCAGCGCCACGCCACCTCCAGCGAAGGTCAGCGCCCCGCCACCTCCAGCGAAGGTCAGCGCCCCGCCACCTCCAGCGAAGGTCAGCGCCCCGCCACCTCCAGCGAAGGTCAGCGCCCCGCCACCTCCAGCGAAGGTCAGCGCCCCGCCACCTCCAGCGAAGGTCAGCGCCCCGCCACCTCCAGCGAAGGTCAGCGCCCCGCCACCTCCAGCGAAGGTCAGCGTTCCACCACCTCCAGCGAAGGTCAGCGTTCCACCACCTCCAGCGAAGGTCAGCGTTCCGCCACCTCCAGCGAAGGACAGCAGCCCGGAGCCTCCAGCCACAGCTCAAGGCCTGGAGCCTCCTCCACCGGTGCCCAGTCCGGGGCCGGTCGTCTGCTTCGCTCCAGTGCCGGAGCAGTCCGCTCCACCGGTGCCCAGTCCGGGGACGGTCGTCTGCTTCGCTCCAGTGCCGGAGCAGTCCGCTCCACCGGTGCCCAGTCCGGGGCCGGTCGTCTACGTCGCTCCAGTGCCGGAGCAATCCGCTCCACCGGTGCCCAGTCCGGGGCCGGTCGTCTACGTCGCTCCAGAGACGGAGCAGTCCGCTCCACCGGTGCCCAGTCCGGGGCCGGTCGTCTACGTCGCTCCAGAGACGGAGCAGTCCGCTCCACCGGTGCCCAGTCCGGGGCCGGTCGTCTGCGTCGCTCCAGTGCCGGAGCAGTCCGCTCCACCGGTGCCCAGTCCGGGGCCGGTCGTCTACGTCGCTCCAGGGAAGGAGCAGTCCGCTCCACCGGTGCCCAGTCCGGGGCCGGTTGTCAGCCCCTCTCCAGGGTCGAGGGCTCCCGCACCAGGGTCCAGACAGGACTTGGTGAATGGCGGGAGTACTGAGGGGGGAACCACCGCGCCGGGGTCCGGACCGGACCGGGCGTGCAACCGTGAGGTAGGAGGGAAGCTACTCTCACAGCCTGTGCCACGCCCGGAACCGGAACCGGAGCCCCCACCAGCAACCACCTCAGTACCCCGCCATGTCCCCCCTAGTTTTTGGACATTTTTTTTTTTGTCTTTCAGGAAGGGGGGGATTGTGTGTGCGATCGGGAGTCCGCACCTTGGGGGGGGGGTACTGTGATGGCTTGGTTGTGGTAAGGCCTCTTACTCCCACCTAGGGGAGGAGAGAGGCACACAACCAAGTCATCACACATTATTAGGGAGATGATCATCCCCAATCAGAGACAGCTGTATAGCGTTGTCTCTGATTGGGGATAGTATTTAGACTCCACACACAGCCACCTGTGTGTGGATCATTGTTCGTGGCTGCCTTGTGTTTCAGCACGTGAGTTACTTTGCTTTGTTGGTGTTATTTAGTTATTAGTTAAGTCATCTCCTTTTCTGTTATTTTGTGCTTCGAGAGAACATCTCCAAAATAAAAAGGAATGACGCTCCATCAGCGCTCCGTTTATCGTCCCATTATTCCGCATCGTGACATGTGTATGATATAAGTGAGGGTAAAAATAGTTTACCTAATATACAGTCTGGTTAAATTGACAGGTAAGTGAATATTTGCATGGTTACATTAACTGTACAGGTAAATGACAGGAAGAGATACTTAAATAGCTAAATGTGTGTATGATATCATTTAGGGAAATAATAGTAATTCCCTTAAAATACAGTCCTTGGTGCAGGGTTTAATTACAGATAAATGTATTGCACATTCGATATTCTAAAAACAATGAAAAAAGATACAACTAATATGGACAACTAATACAGGATACTAATATGCATTCCTAGATGTGAATGACTACGTAAGTTCAGTCCAAGAATTACTTACAATATTGCACGTGACATGATATAACAACTGTACATGAATATGTATATACAGTGGGATCAGTCTGTGACTGAAGGTGCTCCTCTGCATCATAACCATGGCATGAAGAGGGTGGGTGACGTTGTCCATGATGGCCAGCAGTTTGGCCAGGATCCTTCTCTCCGCCACCTCCTCTAGAGTGTCAAGGCTAATCCCCAGAACAGAGCTAGCCTTCCTGATCAGCTTATTTACCCGAGAAGCATCACCGTCCTTTATGTTGGTTCCCCAGCACACCACTGCAAAAACGATGGCCACCACAGACTGGTAGAAGGTATGCAGTAGTTTACTGCACACGTTGAAGGACCTGAGCCTCCTCAGAAAGTAGAGTCGGCTCAGGCCCTTTTTGTACAGCGCCCATGGTGTTACCAGCCCATTCCAGCCTGTTGCCCATATGGACGCCCAGGAACTTGTATGACCCAACCATTTCCACATCCATCCCCTGTATAGGGACTGCAGTCAGTTTGGCCTTGGTTCTCCTGAAGTCCACCACCATCTCCTTTGTTTTGCTGATGTTAAGCTGAAGGTGGTTCTGCTCACACCACAACACAAAGTCATTGATTGTGTTCCTGTACTCCTCCTCCTGCCCACCCCTGATGCACCCTACAATTGCGAGTCATCCGTGAACTTCTGTAGGTGGCTTGTTTCAGAGTTAAATCTGAAGTCTGAGGTAGTCCGTGACCCAGGAGACTAAGGGTGCTGCCACTTTCATCCTCTTCATCTTCTCACCCAGTAGCAAGGGCTGAATGTTGTTTAAGGCACTGGAGAAGTCAAAAAACATAACCCTCACAGTGCAACCTGCATTGTTCAGGTGAGAGTAGGCCCTCTGCAGAAGGTAGATGATTGCATCATCCACCCCCATGTTGCGCTGATATGCGAACTGCAGGGGGTCCAGTTATGTACACACCAGGGGTCTGAGGTGAGCGAGGACTAACCTTTCCAGGGTCTTCATGATGTGGGATGTTAGCGCTACAGGTCTGAAGTCATTCAGGACAGTGGGGTGCACCTTCTTGGGCACTGGGACCAGGCAGGATGTTTTTCACAGCACAAGTACCCTTTCCAGGCTCAGGCTAAGGTTGAAGGTCGCTGGAGTATTACACACAGTTGGTCAGCACAGACCCTAAGCACCCTTGGGCTGATGCCATCAGGGCCCGCTTTCCACTTTAGTCTCTCCAGCTCTCTCCTCACTTGGTTGGTGGTGAAAGCCAGCCCAGGTGGGGAGGTGGGGGGAAGGGGGGTGTTGAGGATCAGTCCAGAGGGAGCGGGGGCGGAGGAACCACACATGCAGAGATCATCTTTGGGTGGTGGACCATTCTTGATTCACAGGGGATCCCTGGAATGAGTAGGTGTATTTTGTATATATATACAGTATATACAGTTGAATTCGGAAGTTTACATGTCACCAGGCAGAGCAAAACTCCATCCCACATCAACAGGCTTACATTTCAGGCGGCCTTTTTAAACCTTCTCTTACACTAAAAGGGCGTTATCATAATTTTCACAATTTCACAGTATTATTCCAACCTCATAGTGTGAAAATATACAGTATACAAAATACAGTTTTTGATTGCACTGGGCCTTTATTAGCAAAGACTGTAGACTTTGGATGCCTGGATAGTATAATTTATGCACCAAAATAGCCCGCCGCTGTATGTGTTTTACAAGGCCCTCATCCTCTGCTACAGATCCAGGCATGTGATGTACAATATAACATTAGTTGTTGGAGGCAAGGCTTCCTCTTTGTTCATACATAGCTTTAGAATTAATTCATGCTGCAGACCCCCTGACCTTCTGATTTACATCCTATCTCAAAGACATGGCTTATAATGAAAAGCACGGCCCCTGTGCTGCAGCACGCCTGGCTAATGCAATACACAGTGAGAATGGGCTCCAACAGGGCCCCAAAATGAAAAACCTTTCCGAAATCAAACAAGGACCTCTTTTGTTGTAAATAATATTTTTGTGATTTGAGTTATGTTTTGTGTAGTGTCAAGTGAATTAAACGACATGACATGAAAAAAGGACGACGGCAAGCTGATGGGAACTCAACTGCTTATGTCTGTAAAGTGACTGTAGAAAAATCGACCAAAGGGGGTTGGAGGAAGGCAGTTGTAGTTGTGGTGAAAACAAACAAAAAAAACAGGCAAAAACAGAATGTTTTATGGGCTCTCACGCCACTGGAGTGGTTGTTATAGAGTGGGGGTAAGACTAGATAACAGATTCTGTCCACACCAATCCACCTCACTGTGACACACACACACTCTCCCTCTCTCTGTCTCTCTCTCAACCTAACAGACAGAGGTCTGGACAGATCCTCGGTACAAGGTTGAGGGGGTCTCTGCTGATTGGAGAAGACATTTCTCTCTCAGCACCGACACCTACCCGAACCCACCACCCCAAGCCCAGAGGGGACTGTTCGCATGACCTGAAGAGAAAGATTGAGGGAGAGAGATTCACCACCTGAATCAACAGCTGAAAGATTCTCGCCTGAGGCTGATCATATCTGATCATAATGGTGGCTGTTGTTGTGCAAGGACACAGAGGGAAAAGGGAAAAGGGGATACTAGTCAGTTGTACAACTGAATGCATTCAACTGAAATGTGTCTTCCGCATTTAACCCAACCCCTCTGAATCAGAGAGGTGCGGGTGGCTGCCTTAATCGACATCCACGTCTTCAGCGCCCGGGGAACAGTAGGTTAACTGCATTGTTCAGAGGCAGAACGACAGATTTTTACCTTGTCAGCTCGGGGATTCGATCCAGCACCTTTGTACTGCACTACTGTATTGCAGTATATAGTGAAAAGGGTGCCCTTTGGGACACAAGCAGTCAGCCTTGTCCCGAGACAGGTTCAACATGGGGAGACAGCAGGGGTGGATGAGAGGGGTGTTGGTGCAGCTGAGCTCACTCTAATGAATATGGACAGACAGGTAGGTAGGAAAGGTGTTCTCTGTATACTGCTCTGGCCTCTAGGCACCACCCTACATCCTATCAGGAGGGGCACCAAGAGCTGCTGGGCATGCAGGCTTTGGATCCAGTCTTGCTTTAATACACCTCAAATGCTGTATGATGCTATTAGTGCATTATATACAAGGGGTTCATAGAAAGGGTTACTTTAATGACCTTTGAGCTCATCTGACACTACACCCCCTCTTCCCTGTACACACACACACACACACACACACACACACATGCAAGCACACACACAGACACACACACACACACACACACACACACACACACACACACACACACACACACACGCATGCAAGCACACACACACACACACACACACACACACACACACACACACACACACACACACACACACACACACACACACACACACACACACACACACACACACACACACACACACACACACACACACACACATGCACCTCTGAGGCTCCAGTGTACCAAAGAAGCAGAGCAGGGAGAGAGGAGACCCCTGGATGGGTATAATGGCCGTCCAGTATAATCACTCTGCTTCCTCTGTGAGTCCAGACCCATCTCACCAGTCGCTCCCTGTGTGCTGTTCAACCCGCACTCACCCACTCTCACATGAGCGCTTTGTTTAATTAATAATCATGCTAATTGGATATTAGTCCCTATATAGTGTTAGATTGTGTGTGTGTGTGTCTGTGTGAGAGCGAGAGAGCAATGGAGTGAGAGAGGATTTACAAATGGAGAGACAGAAAGAGCAAGAGAGAGGGTGAGAGGACATACAATTGGAGAGACAGAAAGAGCTAGAGAGAGAGAGAGAGAGCAAGAGTGAAAGAGAGAGTGAGAGAGAGAGAGTGAGAGGACATACAATTGGAGAGACAGAAAGCGAGAGAGAGAGAGAGAGAGCGAGAGTGAAAGAGAGAGTGAGAGAGTGAGAGAGAAGAGAGAGAGAGAGAGAGAGAGAGAGAGAGAGAGAGAGAGAGATGGGGGTATGAGGCATCTATCATTAACTTCTACAGTCTAGGTGTAAGCAGAGAAGGATTGTAAAATGTTATGCTACTCAAGAGGTTTCCCTTTTTATAAAAACCCTGTAGGTTGGAAAATCATGTAAATTTTTCGACAGTCAGTTCTCCACATTTGAAATAAACATGAAATAGCAAAATCAGCAAAGTCAATGCTAGTAAGAAAAAAAGTTCAGTGTTAGTTTCCAAAAGTATTTTTATTTGTATTTTAACAGGTGGGGGGGGGGGGGTATTTAAGATACTCATTGAAGAGGTAGGATTTCAGATGTTTTCGGAAGATGGGCTGGGACTCAGGGGTAAGCTGGTTCCACCATTGGGGTGCCAGGACAGAGAATAACTTTAACTGGGCTGAGCGGGAGACCAGAGGTGGCAGAACAGAGTACTCGGGTTGGGGTGTAGGGTTTGAGCATAGCCTGAAGGTAGGGGGGGGCCAGTAAAACGAGTTGCAGTAGTCCAGACAGGAGATGACAGGTGCCTGGATAAGGACCTGCGCCACTTCCTGTGTGAGGTAGGGTCATACTCTACGGATGTTATAGAGCATGAACCTGCAGGAGCGAGTCACTGTTCAAGTCACTGTTTGCATAAAACAACAGGGTGTTCTCCAGGGTCACTCCAAGGTTATTTTCACTCTGGCAGAGCGACAGCGTTGAGTTGTCAACCGTGATGGAATAGTCGGGCAGGCCTTCATCGGGAGGAAAAGCAGCTCTGTCTTGTCAAGGCTGAGCTTGAGGTGGTGGGCTGACATCCAAGCTGAGATATCTGCCAGACACGCAGAGATGCATGTCACCACCTGGGTATCAGAAGGAGGGAAGAAGAAAAATAGTTGAGTGTCCGCAATGATAGGAGACACCATGTGAGGATATGACAGAGCCGAGTGACTTGGTGTATAGAGAGGAGACGGCCTAGAACCGAGCCCTGGGGTACAGTAGTGAGAGAACGTGATGCAGACACAGATCCTCTTCACGTCACCTGGTAGGAGCGGCGTGCCAGGTAGGATGCAATCGAAGAGTGTGCAGAACCTGAGAGGGTGGAGAGGAGGATCTGATGGTTCACTGTGCCAAAGGTAGCAGATAGATGTAGAAGGATTTTCAAAGTGGTTGACAAAGTAATCCGCAGAGAGGGAGGAGGGAGGGGGAAGGGGTGGAGGATTAAGGTATCTGTATCTGGCTTTAGCAGCAGATACAGAGGAAGAGAAGGTAGAGAGGAGGGAGTGAAAGGATGATAGGTCCTCCGGAAGTTTAGTTTGACTAAATCTTTGCTCAGCTGCCCGCAGCCCTGTTCTGTAAGCTCGAAATGTGTCACTCAGCCACGGAGCAGGAGGGGAGGGCCAATTCGGCGGTGAGGAAAGGGGACAGTCCGAGTCATAGGATGTGTAAAGGGAAGAGAGTAGGATCGAAGAGTCAGAATCAGAATCAGGAGAGAGGAGGAGTGGGTTAGGCTGGAGGAGAGGGAAGAAGAAAAGGAAACAAAGTAGTGAGCAGAGGCCTGGTAAAGATTAGGTCATGCTTATTTCCTGCCTTGTGAGTGGGAAAGGGTGAGGTCAAAAGAGACAAGGAGGTGAAAGAAAGAATTGGAAAGAAATTAATCGAAAACAGGCATTGGGAGGTTGAAGTCGCCCAGTACGAAGTGGTGAGCCATCATCAGGAAATTAGCTTATCAAAGTGTCAAGCTCATTGAGGAAATCTCTGAGGGCACCTGGTGGGCTAGAGATGACAACAATGTTAAGCTTGAGAGGACAAGTGAAAGTGACAGCATGGATTTCAAATGAGGAGATGACAGGTGAGAGAGGGAGAAATTAGAAAATATCCATTTAGGAGAAATTAGTATCCTTATGCCACTACCGCGACAATCAGATGGTTTCGGACTATGAGAAAACACGTAGTCAGATGAAGAGAGAGCGACTGGAGAAGCAGTGTTCTCTGCGGTGATCCATGTCTCCGTCAGGACAGAATAGGCTTAGATGAACTGATCTGCAGTTCCAAACTCTGCGTTGTGAAATTTGAAGAACTAATTTGTACTAATGCCTTATAATGCACTATCCGGTATAAGACTATGGTTTGAGAATTGTTTTTTATTGTACTTAATTCCATTGTATGACTCTAATTTGACCCATTCTCTCCAATCTCTTACCCATTCATTGGGCATCATTCATTGAGGTACACATTGTGCATGAGTAAAAGATGAGATCTACAGATATCATTTGGACAAATCATGATCTGCAGAAGCTTGCATCTTTCGAATGTCAGAAGGGGAGGGAACATTTTGCCTATAGACTTGCCCAAAAGTGGCTGAAACTGGCTGTGCATATATTCAACATAACTCAAAAATAAAACTATGATCCGTAAATATGTAAAAAAATATATACATAATAAATGAAAACATAATCTGTGAATATGTAAACATATTTCACAAATGAAACCGTGATCAGTATATGTATTCATCATAAGTTACAAACAAATCCATGATCTGTAAATATATTCCACACCATGAGTTGGTATTTCTGTCCATTCTGAGTCACTGTGAGTTGGTACTTTTTTTTATGAACATGGCCTTATTTCTATTACAGCGTATAGAATGACTGTTATTCATATTCCATTCACCCAGCTCAATGTAATGTCGATAGGTTTAGGCTACTACATGATACTCAAATTTACCCATCATGAGGTTGCTACAACAAAGCTTATGAATGAAAGTTTACAACGTCGGTGCACAGGTCAATAGAAACATTTGAGTAATCAAGGTGACAGACAGTGAAACATTCAATACCGTCTTGTATGCTCTTGTCTGCATCTAGCTGAT
Organism: Thymallus thymallus; assembly: GCA_023634145.1. Classification (NCBI taxonomy): domain Eukaryota; kingdom Metazoa; phylum Chordata; class Actinopteri; order Salmoniformes; family Salmonidae; genus Thymallus; species Thymallus thymallus. Next base: position 33,554,623 of record CM042409.1, on the reverse strand, counting down.
CTAGGGTCTAATCATTAGTCCAACATTTGTAAACAAGAGTTTATCTTGGACAAATTCAGGTATGTTTATCCCCATTTCGTTCCGTTTGCTTCCGTTTAAATTTAGTATAGTTTTATCAAAAAAGTATATATTTTTTTAAATCCACCTCAATCAGTGAAGATAAAGGGGAGGAGACAGGTTAATTAAATAAGGATTTTTTAGCCTTGAGACAATTGAGACATGGATTGTGTGTGTGCCAATCAGATGGTGAATAGGCAAGACAAAATATTGGAGTACCTTTGAACAGGATATGGCAGTAGGTGCCAGGCGCACCGGTTCCTGTCAAGAACTGTAAAGCTGCTGGATTTTTCACCCACAACCGTTTCCTGTGTGTATCAAGAATGGACCACTACCCTAAGGACATCCAGCCTACTTGACAACTGTGGAAAGCATTGGAGTCTTAATGGGCCAGCATCCCTTCAGAACGTTTCGACACCTTATAGAGTCCATGCCCAGATGACTTGAGGCTGTTCTATTGTCTCTTCTACTCTTTCTCTCGCTAAATGTCGCTCTCACTCCTTTTACTCCCACAACCTGTGTGCATCACTGTCGTGCTCTCTCTCTCCTCCCCTGCTTCCTCTCTCTGCTTCCTGTGTTGTTATTGTAAGGTAGTGATTGCTAGGAGGCCTTGAGTGGTACTCAATTTATTCCCTCTGTGTCCTGTTTGTCTCCTCACAATGCCTTCTAAATGTAGCTTCCTTCGAGAGAGAGAGAGAGAGAGAGAGAGAGAGTGAGAGAGAGTGAGAGAGAGAAAGAGAGCGATATTAGACTGCTCCATCCTTCACAGTCAAAGCCCCTGAAAGAACACACGCTGTGAGAGAATTTATCACTACAGAACCGACAGCAAGTGATACCCATCAGTATGATCTGGACTTGTTCTGAATGTTATGCTGCATGCCCTACATAAGCCTTTAAAGCCACACTCCTCAATCTCTGCCTCCACCCACAGTGTGCCTATAATATATGTGTTTGTAAACTGAGTGGTGGGACTTCTTGACAAACGTAACTGCAAGAGTTATTTAAATTCAGTGTGAACTGCCCCCTCGTTTTGGTTTCGGTCCAATAACTAATTTGCTGAATTTGCCTAGACCCAGCCCTCACTTTACAGTTTACAACTTGTGGCTCGCTGTAGGTGGGAGAGCGGCTTTAAAGCATGGTAAACCACTAATTGCATATGGTAACATTATGTAGTTGATATTGAACATACAGTGCCTTCAGCCTGAATTTAAAGTGGATTAAACTGAGATGTATTTGTCACTGTCCTACACAAAATACCCAATATGTCAAAGTCGCGTTATGTTTCTGGAAAGTGTTACAAATGATTTAAAAATGAAAAGCTGAAATGTATTGAGTCAATAAGTATTCAACCCCTTTGTTTTTTATTTTGTTTTTTTAACCTTTATTTAACTAGGTAAGTCAGTTAAGAACAAATTCCTATTTACAATGATGACCTACCAAAAGGCAAAAGGCCTTCTGTGGGGACGGGGGATGAGATTAAAAGTATAGGACAAAACATACATCACGACAAGAGAGACAACACAACACTACATAAACAGAGACCTAAGACAACAACATAGCATGGCAGCAACACACGACAACACAGCATGGTAGCAAAACAACATGGCAGCAGCACAACATGGTAGCAGCACAAAACAGGGTACAAACACAGGCACAGACAACAGCACAAAGGGCAAGAAGGTAGAGACAACAATACATCACACAAAGCAGCCACAATTGTCAGTAAGAGTGTCGATGATTGAGTCTTTGAATTAAGAGATTGAGATAAAACTGTCCAGTTTTAGTGTTTGTTGCAACTCGTTCCAGTCGCTAGCTGCAGCGAACTGAAAAGACTGTTCTGCAGTAGATATCTCAGATAGGGGGGAGTGAGGCCTAAGAGGGTTTTATAAATAAGCATCAACCAGTGGGTCTTGCGACGGGGATACAGAGATGACCAGTTTACAGAAGTGTGTAGAGTGCAGTGATGTTTCCTATAAGGAGCATTGGTGGCTCGAGAGCACCCTTACCTGCCAATCTATAAATTACATCTTCGTAATCTAGCATGGGTAGGATGGTCATCTGAATCAGGGTTAGATTGGCAGCTGGGGTGAAAGAGGAGCGGTTACGATAGAGGAAACCTAGATTTAACTTTAGCCTCTAGCTTTGAAATGTGCTGAGAGATGGACAGTGTACCGTCTAGCCCGACTCCCAAGTACTTGTATGAGGTGACTACCTCAAGCTCTAAACCCTCAGAGGTAGTAATCACACCTGTGGGGAGAGGGGCATTCTTCAGAGCCTGGTTCCTCTCTAGGTTTCTTCCTAGGTTTTTGCCTTTCTAGGGAGTTTTTCCTAGCCACTGTACTTCTACATCTGCATTGCTTGCTGTTTGGGGTTTTAGGCTGGGTTTCTGTATAGCACTTTGTGACATCAGCTGATATAAAAAGGGCTTTATAAATAAATTTCATTGATTGATTAATTGAGTTTTACCAAACCACATTGCCTTTGTTTTGGAGGTGTTCAGAACAAGCTTAAGGGCAGGAATGGTCTACCGTATCAAAAGCTTTGGCCGAGTCAATAAAAATAGCAGCACAACATTGCTTAGAATCAAGGGCAATGGTGACATCATTTAGGACCTTTAAGGATGCAGTGACACATCCATAACCTGAGCGGACACCAGATTGCATACCAGAGAAAAAACTATACACATCAAGAAAGCCAATCAGTTTATTATTGACAAGTTTTCCAACACTTTTGATAAACAGGGCAAAATTGAAATAGTCCTATTACAGTTAGGATCAGCTTGATCTCCCTCTTTAACTAAAGGACAAACCATGGCTGCCTTCCAAGCAATGGGAAACTGCACAGATAGGAGAGACAGATTAAAAAGGTTGGATATAGGCTTGGCAATGATAGGGGCAGCAATCTTAAAGAAGAAAGGGTCTAAACCATCTGACCCAGATTTTTTTGGGGGGTCAAGTTTAAGGAGCTCCTCTAGCACCTCGGACTCAGTGACCGCCTGCAGGGAGAACCTTTGTAGCGGGGCAGGGGGAAAAGAGGGAGGAGCATTGGGGCTAGTCGCATTAGAAGACCTGGGAGATGAGGAAATGTTGGACGGGCAAGGAGGCATGGCTGAGTCAAATAGGAATTCTGACTTAATGAAGTGGTGATTAAAGACCTCAGCCATGTGCTTCTTGTCAGTAACAACCACATCATCCCACTTTAAGGGATATGGGCAGCTGTGAGGAGGAGGATTTATTCTCCAGGTCTTTAACCAGAACTTCTTGGGGTTAGACCCACAGAGAGAGAACTGCTCCTTAAAGTAATTAACTTCGGCCTTCCGGATAGCCTGAGTGCACTTATTTCTAATTTGCCTGAACAAGAGCCAGTCAGCCTGAGCTAACTCTCTCTCTCTCTCTCTCCCTTGCCTGAACCAAAGTTTCTGTTGCTGTAAAAACACCTGCTCTTAGGTCTTGATTAGATAAATTGCACTTATCTAAGCTTTGTAGCATGCAGTAGACCTGGGTTCGAACCTTGTCGGTTACATTGGTGCCATGACTTGTTCATTACAATTGCCATAGGTAATACTGCCATTGTATTGGTATTATATACTATGGCACTGTCTTGTATTTCCTAATTAATAAGAATATCAAATGCATAATGCAATACAAAAATGCTTAGTGCAATCGCTACCCTGAAACAGGGCCTTACAGTAGTCCAAACCTCTGTCCTGCATGCATCTTTCTTTCGACGCAAAACCCACCACTGGGGTGCGTGACCAAAGAGTGTCGTTATATTAGTATTCTCTGAGCAATTTTATTATCATAAAATAATATAAATTTTAAAAATGTACAGTATTTCTTTGCTCATCTTTATCAAGGGTGCCAATAATTTTGGACCTGACTGTATCTTGCAACATTGAAGCTGTTTATGACAACATTAAAATCATGATAATAGAATGTGTGTGTGTGTATATGTGTGCGTGCGCTTGTTTGTTAAAGAAAGAGGGAGAGAGACGGAGAAAGAGAGAGCAAGAGAGAGTGAAAAGTGTGTGAGATTCTGTACAGAAAATACAATTCTAATGCAAATTCAGCTGTATTTCATGACAGCCCGTAATAAAACCCTATTGTGTTTAATGATATGCTTTGTGAATGTGCATGAGCGAAGATGGAATTGAAACCGGGGGAATGCACATTGAAACCAGGGGGTTGGGGGGGGGGGGGGGTCTCTAGGCAGGGGGTGACTGGTGAGTGGAGCCAGTAATTCAGCTACTTCTGATACAGCAAATGGAGCTTTAAGAAATATAATAGCACCATTGCAGCAACATGTTCTGTTGAATCAGCTTTGGAAGTTCCTTTCTTACCTGTATCACTGAAGTAAGGTATGTACTGTATGCAGAACATTTGCAGTGCCTTCGGAAAGTATTCAGTCCCCTTGACTTTTTCCAAATTTTGTTACGTTACAGCAATGTATTAAATGTTTTTTTCCCATCACCAATCTACACACAATACCCCATAATGACAAAGCAAAAACAGGTTAATAGAATGTTTTGCAAATGTATAAAAAATTTAAAAGGGAAATTACATTTACAGAAGTATTCAGACCCTTTACTCAGTACTTTGTTGAAGCACCTTTGGCAGTGATTATAGCATTGAGTCTTCTTGGGTATGACGCATTCTTCCCTGCAGATCCTCTCAAGCTCTGTCAGATCGGATGGGGGAGCGTCGCTGCACAGCTATTTTCAGAGTTGTTCGATCGGGTTCAATTCCGGGCTCTGGCTGGGCCACTCAAGGACATTCTGAGACTTGTCCCCGAAGCCACTTGTGCGTTGTCTTGGCTGTGTGCTTAGGATCTGAATACTTTCCGAAGGCACTGTATTATTCAAACGGCTCAGCTGAAAACGTTCTTATACTCCTTTTCCCTTTTGTCGGGCATTTGTCCATCATTTACAATCAGATGTTTCAGAAACTCATTTTCTTAAATTTCTTTCTAATGCATTCATTTATTGAATGGATGTCTTTCTTGCCCCCATAAAGAAAGGGGGCAATTCCATGGTAACGAAATTTGCTTTGACTCAGGTTTTTCACTGTAACTCTTTCCTCCAGTCAATGACCAATAGCCTCCTCTTTGGCCTCATGGGTGGAATGTTACTAATCTTTTTCATAATTTCGTAATTAATAAAAAAAATATGTATATATTTTTTATGATGAAAATCCGGCGTTTCTATGTCAAACGGTTTTGTTATATTTCAGTCTTTTGTGATGTATATAAAGTGTAATATTGTGATGCAAACTCAGAATTTAACCCTGTAAGACCCCTTGTTGTAAAATTACAACGTTACCTTTAGCCATCCTTAAAAACAATCTGTTATATTTTATCTTACTTTTTACCACATTTACATAGTCATTGGGTCCTATTGTTCAGTCTCCCAATGCTATTGGATCATACATTTGTTTATAAGTCCCGCCTTAGGGCCACAAACTCACACAACCTCTCAAGGTTTCCTTCGAACAACATCTCTTTGTTTCAATGGACAAGATTCATCAGATTCAAGTAAGTAAAATGTATTTTATATTTTTTGGGGTTGTTATTATAATGTCTAGAGCATGTACATATGTAGTTATTATGGAATAGATGCATCAAATTTAATTTAGAGCTTGTTATATATTTGTTGCAATTATACAACACTGGGTGATTGTGGTAGTCAAAATAGCAGGCTTGTTCCAGTGGGTTCAAACAGGTTGTATTCCCTCCACTCCACCACTGCCTGAAACAGAGTATTTTCTTTATACATGGTCTGGTCAAATTTGACTGATTTAAAAGTTTATCTCAAGAAAATGTAGTTAATTTGATCAGACTGACCTAAAAATCCAGAGGATATCAACAGACAATTCAGTTCTGGGAAAGGTGAAAATGTTCCTGAATGTGGTGTGTGGATGTAAGTGGGGGTGTGAATGTTTTCCTTTTAGTATGATAATTAGAGAGCATAACAAGCAGTATTGTTATGTCCAGGCAGTATTGTTGATATTTTATTTTCAGAATGCCACCAGCAAGGAGAGAGCCGCGATACAGTGTGCAGGATGTGACTGATGTCATCCAAAATGGAGAGAGTGAAGTTGAGATGGAACTCAATGACACTGATGAGAGTGATGAAGACTCAGATGAAGATGTCTGTCAACAAGTGGACAAAGAAAACCAACCACCCATGGACTGTCCAGCTGATAATTACGAGGACATCGAGCCAAAAACAAGCAAACACACCATGCAGGTATCGCTGGCTGAAAAAAGATTTCATCATCATCATTTCACTTTGTATTGTTAAGCCCATAAGCATGTGTATGAGGTGTATACATTTGTTTGTTTGATTGTCCGCACCAAAGGCATATTTGCACATCATCATCTGCACTTTTATCATTTCAGTGTTAATGCTAAATTGTAACTATTTCACCACTATGGCCTATTTATTCTCCCTAATCTAATTACATTTGCACATACTGTATATAGATCTTCTATAGTGTCACGGACTGTACTTTTGTTTAACCCATGTGTAACTCTGTGTTGTTGTTTTTTTTGTTGCACTGCTTTGCTTTATGACCCTGATTTAGCACACTGCAGTAAAAGGTTAAAATCTCACTCAGTTTTTTATGCGACCAAGTTTTCCAAAAACTGCAACAAAACAATATAAAAAATAGAGTCGATTGACGCTCCATTGAGCTAGAGATATCTCATTGGATGCGTCTCAATCCACCACATCCACCGATATCGCACTTTCTCGTCTGTGTCAGACCATGAGACATATATATTTTGATTTGTTTAACACTTTTTTTGGTTACTATATGATTCTATTTGTGTTATGTCATAGTTTTGATGTCTTCCCTTTTATTCTACAATGTAAAAAATGTGTGCAAATAAAGAAAAACCCTTGAATGAGTAATATTCCAAACTTTGGCCCTCTATATATACAGTGGGGAGAACAAGTATTTGATACACTGCCGATTTTGCAGGTTTTCCTACTTACAAAGCATGTAGAGGTCTGTAATTTTTATCATAGGTACACTTCAACTGTGAGAGATGGAATCTAAAACAAAAATGCAGAAAATCACATTGTATGATTTTTAAATAATTAATTTGCATTTTATTGCATGACATAAGTATTTGATCACCTGCCAACCAGTAAGAATTCCGGCTCTCACAGACCTGTTAGTTTTTCTTTAAGAAGCCCACCTGTTCTCCACTCATTACCTGTATAAACTGCACCTATTTGAACTCGTTACCTGTATAAAAGACACCTGTCCACACACTCAATCAAACAGACTCCAACCTCTCCACAATGTCCAAGACCAGAGAGCTGTGTAAGGACATCAGGGATAAAATTGTAGACCTGCACAAGGCTGGGATGGACTACAGGACAATAGGCAAGCAGCTTGGTGAGAAGACAACAACTGTTGGCGCAATTATTAGAAAATGGAAGAAGTTCAAGATGACGGTCAATCTCCCTCGGTCTGGGGCACCATGCAAGATCTCACCTCGTGGGGCATCAATGATCATGAGGAAGGTGAGGGATCAGCCCAGAACTACACGGCAGGACCTGGTCAATGACCTGAAGAGAGCTGGGACCACAGTCTCAAAGAAAACCATTAGTAACACACTATGCCGTCATGGATTAAAATCCTGCAGCGCACGCAAGGTCCCCCTGCTCAAGCCAGCGCATGTCCAGGCCCGTCTGAAGTTTGCCAATGACCATCTGGATGATCCAGAGGAGGAATGGGAGAAGGTCATGTGGTCTGATGAGACAAAAATAGAGCTTTTTGGTCTAAACTCCACTCGCCGTGTTTGGAGGAAGAAGAAGGATGAGTACAACCCCAAGAACACCATCCCAACCGTGAAGCATGGAGGTGGAAACATCATTCTTTGGGGATGCTTTTCTGCAAAGGGGACAGGACGACTGCACCGTATTTAGGGGAGGATGGATGGGGCCATGTATTGCGAGATCTTGGCCAACAACCTCCTTCCCTCAGTAAGAGCATTGAAGATGGGTCGTGGCTGGGTCTTCCAGCATGACAACGACCCGAAACACACAGCCAGGGCAACTAAGGAGTGGCTCCGTAAGAAGCATCTCAAGGTCCTGGAGTGGCCTAGCCAGTCTCCAGACCTGAACCCAATAGAAAATCTTTGGAGGGAGCTGAAAATCCGTATTGCCCAGCGACAGCCCCGAAACCTGAAGGATCTGTATGGAGGAGTGGGCCAAAATCCCTGCTGCAGTGTGTGCAAACCTGGTATAGAACTACAGGAAACTTATGATCTCTGTAATTGCACCAAATATTAATTGTACCAAATATTAAGTTCTGCTTTTCTGATGTATCAAATACTTATGTCATGCAATAAAATGCAAATTAATTACTTAAAAATCATACAATGTGATTTTCTGGATTTTTTTTTTTTTAGATTCCGTCTCTCACAGTTGAAGTGTACCTATGATAAAAATTACAGACCTCTACATGCTTTGTAAGTAGGAAAACCTGCAAAATCGGCAGTGTATCAAATACTTGTTCTCCCCACTGTATATATATATATTTCCAGAGCTTTCTTATATATCCTAGAAACAGGACAAACATTTAAAAACCTTGTTAATTGTATTTATGTTTCTACTGTTTCTTTTTGCCATTTATGAATGTGTTTTTTAATGCGTTTCTCTGGGCTATAGTAATACAGGCAAAATTATATATTTTATCAAATCATTTTGATAAAGGGGTTCTAAAATTACAAATAAAATAGCTAAATGATCCATAGTATGACCATCTTAAAACAATTCCACATGTCAGCTTAGAGCTCTCCCAATGGCTTAGACTTTTAAGAATTACGATTCAATGATGTCTGAAGAAACAAGTGGGTGTCAGCTATGACATGACATCTTGAGTTTGAAAAAACATATTACATGTACATCACAGGTCCCTGATCTGTACTATACAGAAATGTATAATTATGGATATGAATATCATTCTCTTCATGGTACAAAATAGGTACAAAAAGGTAGAAATATGCAATATCCTTCTTTTGCATATTTGGGTATTATTGTACACACTGGCTATTATTATAATTAGACACATTTGATTGGTGAAGACCAGACCAAATCTGAAACAATCATAGACATCCACAGTACCAGTCAAAAGTTTGGACACACCTACTCATTCATGGGTTGTTCTTTATTTTTTACTATTTTCTACATTGAGGAATAATAGTGAAGACATCAAAACTATGAAATAACACATATTGAGTCATGTAGTGTTAAACAAATCAAGATATATTTTATATTAGAGTTTCTTCAAAGTAGCCACCCTTTGCCTTGATGACAGCTTTGCACACTCACTCACAGTACAGTACATTAAAGCGCAGCACAGTAGAGTTCAATTCTATACAGTGCAGTATAGTAAAGTAGATATGTTCAGTAGAGTACAGTAGAGTACAGTACAATACTTTATACTTTATATTGTCCTCTACTCTAGTGTGCCTTACTGGACTGTAGTCTACTGTACAGTACTCTACTCTACTCTACGTTTTTGACTGTTCTGCACTGTACTCTATTGTACTGCCCAATCTTGTGAAGCATAATCGTATATGATTGGTTCAGAATAGGCCGGCCAGGGAGTCCGCTTTTCCATCTGTTTGACCAGAAATCAAAGCCTTTGCTTATTCCAAATATTTTGGATGGAAAATGGTTGAAACATTTATATATGCCTTAATAAATAAAATTGACTTTTAGCTTTGCTCATGGGTTCTTTTAGCTGGAAATGCCCAGGGAAAGGTGAATGGCATGTTTGAATTTGTTCCCAAACTCATTTAGCTAGATTTTTTCCAATTACCTCAGTTATTTTCAGCAGCCCTCTGTCAATTAGAATGTTATGCGAATGTCTGGGTTATTAGCAACCAGGTCAACTCTGTTAGAAACATCTCTCAAGGCTTAAAAATATATATTTAACCTGTCGCCAGACCTTTATCTACACTGATTGAAGTGGATTTAACAGTTGACATCAATAAGGGATCATAGCTTTCACCTGGATTCACCTGGTCAGACTATGTCATGGAAGGAATGTTTTGTACACTTAAGAACATTCCCAATATAAAATGAGTTGGAGAACGTTCCTAGAACATGACTAATATTTAAATTAAATGTAACTATGTTTGAACTTTTAGGAAACGTTCTGTTAAAGTAATGAAATACCAAGAAAACATACATTTTCTTTGTAACTTAAATGTGCTAAGAACGTTTTAAAACTGAGCAACTATCATGCAACATTTCCCGAACGTTGTGGGAAGGTTGTATGCAAAATGACCATAAGATAAACACACTTTCACCAAGGTCTGAGAAACATAATGGTTTTAATTTTAACTATAATTGTTTTGGAGTGGCATAGTCATAATAGCAGGTGAGCTTAATGATAGGAAAGGTTTTTCTTTAAGCTCAATTGAGAATAGATACCACCAATGAATGCTCCCGCTGTTTTATTGTGCAACGTTTTGACACGGTTTACTTTTGTACCCAGCACCTGTAAGTTATTGGATGTGCATGTACACTGCATTTGCAACAAGTTCCTTTAAGATTACCCATGAACCACCTCTCCCATAGGAGCACCACAGGGTGGTGTTGGGCTTTAAGTTTATTGTGGTGTTTACCAGGGCTGACCGCATGTTCACTGGCCTGTGCATTGCATGGCAAAGCAGGTCATGTCATATTGAGCTCAAACACGTATCCTTGTCAGTTGACACACACACACACACACACACACAACACACATTCATATGCCCACACTTTTGTCTTACAAATACAGCTGCTCACGAAATGCACACACTTGCTGAACGGTGTGACCAACTCAGCTGATAGTGAACCTTGGACATGTGGAAAGGAGTATTCATCCTCGTTAGGCTTAATATCTCACAGAGAGAGAGCTAGCTGCTTATTGAAGATGTTTGATTTCATCTTTCTCTCTATGGTATTATTACATTGAGATTTACATCAACGCACAGGAGACCACATCTTTTTCATTGTGAGATCCCATTTTTTTACACGTTCTATAATTTTCTCCATGTCATCAAGTGAGTAAAGTTAATTTCCTTTCTTACCGACAAAGATATTCCTTCAACTCAACATCAGTGACGCATTTGGCACAGTTATAAAATAGTTTTTGGTCAGCGTACCATGATGGCCCTGTTTGGCCTGGGTGCGGTTCAGGGTTGAGACCATCCAGGTGGAATTCGAACAAACAAGCTGTCAAGGACGGTTAAATCTCCCGCTAGGCCTCATAAAGCTGTCCATCATGTGTCCACAGCTAGGGGCCAGTGTCTGGGCCTGGAGGGCCACGACAGTGAGAGAGAGGCAGTGCGAGCGCTGCATGCATTGTTTCACATGAGAGAAAACAAGACATCCTCTCAAGACTCTGAAGTCTCTTACATATACCTAAGCTACTGTGGATAAACATCCTGAGTTATTTTCATTTCCACAGTAAGGTTAACAAAACCATAGTGATACTTAACGGTGTTCCAGGTCATCTTTATTGCAGTCACCCTGCACAGATAATCAGACTTCACAATGCCTGAAGAAGTGTCTAAACTGAGTTTCTTAGTATAATTGTGTTGGTTCATTCAACATAATCTTGTTTACTACAACAATAGCAGAAGTTAGTTGGAAGCTTAGTTTAACTCTTACAATTCTGTGAGGCAGCGTCCTTCTCAGGCTGATGTTTATTTGCGACAGAAACACATTCTTATTTTAATCCCCTCTCTTTGAATGACAGGATAATTTTTTGTGGGTAGAAAACTTTGCAGATAAGTATCATTATCTTCTTTACCATCACTCGAACTCCAGGTTATTGAATATCCCAGTGGAGGATAAAAACTAATTACAAAACGTGTCTGGCAAAGAGGGTTATCTTAAAGCCTGCAGTGCAGCCACATTTTAGCCATTCGTTTTTTGTTGCGCAACACTAATTACATTTTTGTACAAACAGAGAAAATTGTTCCTCAAACCTGTTCATCTGCAGAAGTAATGCATTTGATAAACACTATTTACATTAGCCTAAACTCATTAGGGTGCTATACTCCTACACTTTGGATAAAGTTTTTTTGACGTAGGTAGAGTATTTACTCACATTACTTTTCTTATGAAAGTTTGGAAAAAATTAAATGGTGTGTGTACCTGACGTGCAAGTTCCTGCCTTATTAAGGGGGTTGCTACTCATGAGACAATAATTTAGGTGAGACTGGGACATCAACTCATTGCAAACATACCAGTGAATTGTTGTATTTGATAAAATGTTCAATACACACCAAGTGGCACTATTACAAAACGATTGAATGTCCTACCACAAAATCAAAATGCACAATGAGATCCCGAATGAAAACTCTCCGATAATACCTGTTCTATTTCAAATACTTGTTAAAATGTCTCACTATGGTATATGCCTTGAGGGCATGTTGCAAGCATCCAATCACACAGTTTATGTTGGAGACATACAGGTCGAGTGGCGAATGAGGTAAGCTCCTCTCCTCCATAAAGGGAGCCACTCTCCCGCCAACTGGTCGTTCTCGCGTTCACAAAAAGTTTTCCTCAGCATGACTAGATTCCTGTCTTCCTACTGAACTGTTCTCAGGCAAACCATGGAGTTAACGCTGCCAAACGTAGGATGTCAGCTCCTGTTGGTAGTGCTGAGTACTGTCCAAAAAGAAAGTTTTGCTTCGAGTAGAATTCACTTTCTACTTGTTCTGTCTCCGGTTTTAGCTAGTGTCACACAGCTAGCTACCGAGACTCAGTTAGCCCTTGCTGCAAGGCTTCAGCTAACTAGGTTAGCACACGCCCTAAGGCTTTAGCGAACTTTGCTAAATGCAAAGCTATCTGACCACTCTAACTAAGGCCTAGCTTCCTCCACAAGGCTTTAGCTGACCTGGCTAGCAAGCTTCAAAGCAATTTAACCACACTAACAAAGGCCTAGCTCCCACTGCAAAGCTAACCTGTCTAGCTATCTACAAAGCAAGCTAACCACACCAGCATTACTACCTGGAATACGGTACTATAGATAGCTCTCTTCTCTCATCTAGATCAAACCTACGTTTACTAGACTTACTGGTTAGCCTCACGACTCTACATTTGTGGGAAAATAGTTACCCAAAGTCGAACTGCCCACACGCCGTTCCCTTCAGCCAGCAATATGCTAACTACAGCATACCTTAGACATAAGGCAGCTGCTCGCTAGCTCATGCATTACTAGCTTCATGTAGAATTCCCACTGTGCTATCATTAGCCGCAAGGCTTCTAACTAGCTAGCTTATGGTGGCTAACTCGCTGGAAAGCAAGCTAACCACACTAGCATTCCTACCTGCATATATGATGGCATAAGCATGTCTAACTTGGAAACGAGTTCCCTACCTGACCAGACGGTAGAATTGCTAGCTCCCTTCTCTCATTTAGTACAACCTATGGTCACTCGTTTTTGTTCACTAGACTGACTTGTTTAGCCTCACGGCATTATGGTCGTGGGATTCGGAATTCGAACAACGCACAGACTCTGTTCCATTCGGCTAGCACTGTGCTAAGCTATAGCTTACCCATAGCCTCACAAGATGGTTGCTAGCTAGCTAGCTAACACTTACACTAGCCTCATGGATATAGCATTAATTCAGTGCTCACTTCAGATAGCCATTAGCCATTAAGCATCTAATGAGCTGGCTCACGCATGTGAAGGCTAATTCATGGCAATGCTAAAAAGCGAGCTACTACTGGCCGCCTTGCTTCTCGCGTTTAGTACACCTAACACTCACCTAATACTCACTTGGCTACACCTCACGTGCTATGGTCAAAAGAGACTCAAGACCGTAAAAGCAACTCTATTAACGCGGTTGTCTTTGGCTAACGTGGTACTAGTTAGCTAAGCTATTAGCCAAATTGGTAAATACTAGCTAGTTAAGCTCTCTAATGAATCCTGTGTTGTAAGGATTTACCGAGTACTGGCCTGTGCTAAGCCTAAGCCATGCTACTAGTCCATACGACTAATACCAGTGAGCTGACCAGTCTGGGTATTGCTAGCTTAGCTCTCGTATTTAGTTTGCTTAGTGCTTACTAACTGAGCCGGTCCCACTCTGTGGTGAACCAATCAACGAGACGGCCTGAAACAGGCTAGCTGACGCGTCAAGGCTGGCTGCACCACTGCTAGCTTGGCTCTCTGGCATAGTTCACATAACGTTCAGTCATTTTTTTGCTAACTTACCCATGTGCACTCTATGTTAAATCTCTCCCCTTAGCCCCTTTTGAGGTTCAAACCGAGGCTGGACGAGTACATGTCAGTCGTCAACAAGCTCTGTCCCCACTCTGTGCCTAACAGCACTGTCTCTCCAGAAATACATCGCTCTCTGTCTCCTTGAAACCAGGGGCACAGCGCTTTGCTATTTAGATAAAAGTGGCTCTCTTTTACACCACCAGAGGATTCCACCACAACACCTCTGTTGACCATGAGTCATCAGGATTGTGGACAGCTCTTTTCATAGTGGAGAATCGTCACGCAAGTGCAGTTGCTCCCTAAATGGTGTCTACAATTACGAGGGAATACAAGCTTCAGTTCATTATGAAAACACCCATTTCCTAGTGGGTTACATTTTCAATAATGTCACATGCTTCGTAAAAAACAGGTGTAGACTAACAGTGAAATGTTTTCTTACGCAGCAAGGTTCCCTGTTTTTTACTCCTGGTTGAACGCGGGGTGCAACATCAGGAAGAAACATTAGCCACTCAAGCATGGCGGTGAAAATTGTAGTTTCATAAAGAAAGTACGCATATTTTCCTACTTTTTGTGAGGGCTTGGTTGTGGTAAGGCCTCTTACTCCCACCTAGGGGAGGAGAGAGGCACACAACCAAGTCCTCACACACTTATTAGGGAGATTATCATCCCCAATCAGAGACAGCTGTCTAGCGTTGTCTCTGATTGGGAATAGTATTTAAGCCCAACACAAATCCACCTGTGGGTGGATCATTGTTCCTGCTTGTCTGCTTCGTGTTACAGAGAGCAAAGTAAGTCACTGTGTTCTGTTTGTTACTGTTTGTCTGCATGTGGCAGAACTCAGTTAGTCACCGTGTTTTGTTTGTTTCATAGTCGTGTTTTTTCACTCTCCTTTTTATTTGGTAAATGCTTCGTGAGGACATCTCATTTCCAATAAAAAGGATGACACTTCACCAGCGCTCTGTCTACCGTCCCTTATATAATGCGCACCGTGACACTTTTTTTCTGCCTTCTAACCATTAAACAGAGTTAAGTAGGAAATTGACACATTTGCAGCCTGAATGGAGAATGTTTTATGTACGAACTGATCCACAGAGAATACAAGTGTATAGCTGGCTACATGCATTCCCTTTGGACGGTAAGATCAAACGACTCAATATCGCCATCTGCCGGCTATCGACTTTGGGCTAGCGCAACAGTGGGGAGGCACGTCTGTGTTGGGGAAAAAATCCTATTCCCTATCTAGCAGCGCACTTTCGTGACATTGCTCAAATGGGAAGATTAAGGATATATACACTTAACCCCAAGTGCCGTCCCCCCTTGGACTCTCCCTTTGGCACCTGCTCAGGGTTTAGCCAGGGACGAAAGTCAGCATGTCAGCTCTCCCTCCGGTCTCTTCTGACATTCGGAAATGGATGAAAGATCGGAATTTGCCATTCTACCATGGCCCCCACTTTCCCTTGCCGTACGGCAATGTCGCCTCTGTCTACTGAGTGAGTTACATAGTAAAAACAGGTTAATGTTTGCACCTTCTCGGTACTACCACCAGGAGGTACCATCAATACGTAAGTGAGTCAGGGAAGAGACCTGACAATTCCCTGTTTTCATAACTATAAAATTGGGAAACCGGTTTTCCAGGGTTCACTTTGTAGACCACTGTAATCCACCAGGTTTCTTTGGATATTGTTTGGGCAATCTTATGGCTACTCAGCTCTATTTATAGAAAACTTTATCTATTGAGCTAGAGGAGTCAGTGCAGTATTCTATTACTTGTACTTTCTGGTTCGACGAAAAGGGGGCACCGTAGCCCAAAACAGCTATCAGGTACACCCAAGTCCACTACGCTCTGATGTTTTTTCCTCGTCCCTTCCTTCCTGCCGATGGTTCACACAGTCTGGCATTTGTCAGCTACAGTATACAGTCGTGGCCAAAAGTTTTGATCTCCATAACGTTTGCTGCTTCAGTGTTCTTAGATTTTTATGTCAGTAGTTACTATGGTACACTGAAGTATAATTACAAGTATTCAATAAGTGTCAAAGGCTTTCATTGACAATGACATTCAGTTTATGCAAAGAGTCAATATTTGCAGTGTTGACCGTTCTTTTTCAAGACCTCTGCAATCCGCCCTGGCATGCTGTCAATTAACCTCTGGGCCACATCCTGACTGATGGCAGGCCATTCTTGCATAATCAATGCTTGGAGTTTGTCAGAAGTTGTGGGTTTTTGTTTGTCCACCCGCCTCTCGAGGATCGACCACAAGTTCTCAATGGGATTAAGGTCTGGGGAGTTTCCTGGCCATGGACCCAAAATGTTGATGTTTTGTTCCCCGAGCCACTTAGTTATCACTTTTGCCTTATGGCAAGGTGCTCCATCATGCTGGAAAAGGCATTGGTCGTCACCAAACTGTTCTTGGATGGTTGGGAGTTGCTCTTGGAGAATGTGTTGGTACCATGCTTTATTCATGGCTGTGTTCTTAGTCAAAATTGTGAGTGAGCCCACTCCCTTGGCTGAGAAGCAACCCCACACATGAATGGTCTGAGGATACTTTACTGTTTGCATGACACAGGAGTGATGGTAGCGCTCACCTTGTCTTCTCCAGACAAGGTGTTTTCCGGATGGCCCAAACAATCGGAAAGGGGATTCATCAGAGAAAATTACTCTACCCCATTCCTCAGCAGTCTAATCCCTGTACCTTTTGCAGAATATCAGTCTGTCCCTGATGTCTTTCTTGGAGAGAAGTGGCTTCTTTGCTGCCCTTCTAAACACCAGGCCATCCTCCAAAAGTATTTGCCTCACTGTGCGTGCAGATGCACTCACACCTGCCTGCTGCCTTTCCTGAGCAAGCTCTGCACTGGTGGTGCCCCGATCCCGCAGCTGAATCAACTTTAGGAGACGGTCCTGGCGCTTGCTGGACTTTCTTGGGCACCCTGACGCCTTCTTCACAACAATTGAACCTCTCTCCTTGAAGTTCTTGATGATCCGATAAATGGTTAATTTAGGTGCAATCTTACTAGCAGCAATATCCTTGCCTGTGAAGCCCTTTTTGTGCAAAGTAATGATGACTGCACGTGTTTCCTTGCGGGTAACCATGGTTGACAGAGGGAGAACAATGATTTCAAGCACCACCCTCCTTTTAAAGCTTCCAGTCTGTTATTCTGACTCAATCAGCATGACAGAGTGATCTCCAGCCTTGTCCTCGTCAACACTCTCACCTGTGTTAATGAGACAATCACTGACAAGATGGCAGCTGGTCCTTTTGTGGCAGGGCTAAAATGCAGTGGAAATGTTTTTTGGGGATTAAGTTCATTTTCATGGCAAACAGGGACTTTGCAATTAATTGCAATTCATCTGATCACATTCTGGAGTATATGCAAATTGCCATCATCAACACTCCACTTTGTGGACACCAATACTTCTGGACTTTTGGCCACGACTGTACTTTCCCTTTCAGGAAAGTGTGGCTGGGGATATTTTTGCTCTTTAATAACCGTTCCCTCTGGGCTTGGGCCAAGACAGACCAGACACTTAGCTGATCTTTCTCTTAGGATTAGGAGATCTGGTTAACAGCATGTTTCTTCTAACTTTTAGCTACACTGGTTGACACTGTTCATCATTCCATTGGCAGTTCTCTGTTTTCAGTTCTACCCAGTTAACCGCTATCTCAGCTGTCACACAGGCCTTGACAGTTACACAGTAGGGTAACACCCTTTCTTATGTCATTTTGAGGAAGCATTTTGTATTTACGAGAATGGAAGTAACATATACGTATATTTGCCTGTGGAGATTCTCACCTCAATAACTGTGTTGATGTCACGGCTTGTATTGACGGGACGATAGACAGAGCGTTGGTGGAGCAACATTCCTTTTTATTTTATATTAAATACACAAAACAACAAAGGAGAGGTACTAACCGTGAACTGGAGTGACATACACTGACACACACAAGAACCCACACCCAGGTGACAAACACAGGAACTTAAATAGAATCCCCAATTAGAGGGGATAGCTGTCTCTAATTGGGGATAGAAATTAACACACACCACCAACACCCAGTGAACTGTCAAGCTCTAACCGCGGCTCTCCAACTCCCCCACACGAGGGAGCCAGACCTAGCCACAGTCAGAACCTGACAGTTGACTAGGGTCAGTCTGTTATATCTGGTGTCCTGTGTGAATGTAAGTATACTCTCTCTCCCTCCCCACCCAGAGGACCTGAGCCCTAGGACCATGCCTCAGGACTACCTGGCCTGATGACTCCTGGCTGTCCCCAGTCCAACTGTTATGCCTGCGGCTATGGAACCCTGACCTGTTCACTGGACGTGCTACCTTGTCCCGGACCTGCTGTTTTCGACTCGGCTATGAAAAGTCAACTGACATTTACTCCTGAGGTACTGACCTGTTGCACCCTCTATGAACGTTTGAACATCTTGAAAATCAATCTGGCCTTAATGGCCATGTACTCTTATAATCTCTACCTGCCACAGCCAGAAGGAGATTAGCCACCCCTCAGAGCCTGGTTCCTCTCTAGGTTTCTTCCTAGGTTCTTGCCTTTGTAGGGAGTTTTTCCTAGCCACCGTGGTTCTACATCTGCATTGCAAAAAAAAAACGTAAAATGATTTCTCTGTGGACTTGAGTTCATTTACAAGCGATTGCACCCTTAAAGTTTCTGAGCTCAACCACTTTCAGAATGAGAATATAGTAAGATTAAGACTATTGTTGATATAGGTGCCTTTGGAAAATATTCAGACATTGACCTTTTCCAGATTTTGTTACGTTACAGCCTTATTCTAAAATTGATTTAATAAAAACATTTCCTAAGCAATCTCTACACAATACCACATAATTACAAAGAATAAACAATTGTTTTTTTTATGTTAGCAAATGTATAAAGAATTAAAAACAGAAATACCTTATTTACATAAGTATTCAGACCCTTTGATGATTTAGAAAGTCACACACCTGCCTATATAAGGTCCCACAGTTGACAGTGTATGTCAGAGCAAAAACCAAGCCATGAGGTCGAAGGAATTGTCCGTAGAGCTCTGAGACAGGATTGTGTCGAAGTTTGAAACAACAAAGGCTCTTCCTAGAGCTGGCCGCTCGGCCACACTGAGCAATCGGGGGAGAAGGGCCTTGAACTGATTCCAGAGGCCGACCCAAAACATCACCGGCAGTGGAGAGGCACTCAAGGCGGCCTGCTGATTTGAGTATGTTACCCACCGCTTCCGAGTATATTACTTGCTAATGTTCAGTCTCTGGATAACAAAGTTGACGAGCTTAGGGCAATCATTTATTTCCAGAGAGACATCAGGGCCTATAAGATACTTTGTTTCACGGAAACATGGCTCTCTCGGGATATACTGTCGGAATCGGTACAGCCAACTGGTTTCTCAGTTCATCGCGCAGAAAGGAATAAATATCTCTCCGGGAAGCAAAAGGGCGGAGGGATGTTTATATCACCTCTCAAGCCGATACCACGACGGCCCTCAAAGAACTTCACTGGAATTTATGCAAACTGGGAACCATATATCCTGAGGCTGCATTTATTGTAGCTAGGGATTTTAACAAAGCAAATCTGAGGACTAGGCTGCCGAAGTTCTATCAACATATCGACTGTAGTACTCACACAGCTAAAACACTCAACCACTGTTATTCAAACTTCCGGAATGCTTACAAGGCCCTCCCCCGCCCTCCTTTTGGCAAAACTGACCATGACTCCGTTTTGCTTCTCCCTTCCTATAGGCAGAAACTCAATATACGCTGGTCTGACCAATCTGAATCCACGCTTCAGGATTGTTTTGATCACGGGGACTAGGATATGTTCCGGGTAGCTAGCGTAAATAATTTGGACGTATATACTGAAACAGTAACTGAGTTTATTAGGAAGTATATAGGAGATGTCGTACCCACTGTGACAATTAAAACCTACCCTAACCAGAAACTGTGGATAGATGGCAGCGTTTGCGTGAAACTGAAGGCGCGAACCACCGCATTTAACCATGGCAAAGTGACTGGGAATATGGCAGTTGCCCAGCAGTTGCAGACGGTGCAGTTGTCATACCAGGGGTTGATACAGCAATGCCAGGATGCTCTCAATGGTACATCTGTAGAAGTTTGTGAGGGTTTTAGGGGCCAAACCACATTTCTTTAGCCTCCTGAGGTTGAAGAGGTGCTGTTTCATGTTGAAGAGGTGCTGTTGCGCCTTCAACATACTGTCTGTGTGGGTGGATCATTTAAGATTGTCAGTGATGTGTACGCAGAGGAATTTGAAGCTTTCCACCTACTCCCTCTGCTGTCTCCTGAAGTCCACGATCAGCTCCTTCATTTTGTTGACGTTGAAGAAGAGATTTTCCCGGCTCCACTCCGCCAGGGCCCTCACCTCCTCTCTGTAGGCTGTCTCGTCTTTGTTGGAAATCTACTCGTTAAATTCTGCCTTTTGGTTGCAATTGATCAAATGAGATGAAGTAGATGCACAAAGTAAAGTTTTATTTGTATTTTTCTCCCCAATTTTCGATCTTGGCTCATCGCTGCAACTCCCCATCGGGCTCGGGAGAGGCGAAGGTGGAGTCATGCGTCCTCCGAAAGATGATCCGTCTAACCAAGTTTCTTGACAACCGCCAGCTTAACCCGGAAGCCAGCTGAACCAATGTGTCGGAGGAAACACTGTTCAACTGGCGTCCGGGGTCAGCCCGCAGGCACCAAGCCCACCACAAGGAGTCGCTAGAGCGAGATGAGCCAAGTATAACACCACCGGCCAAACCCTCCCCTAACCCTGACGACCACAGACAGTTTTGTGACAGCCAGTGTAACCGTTGTGAAATGGCTAGCTAGTTAGCGGTGCGTGCTAGTAGCGTTTCAATTGGTGACGTCACTCGCTCTGACACCTTGAACAGCTGCGGCTTTTATGGAGCGATGGGTAATGATGCTTCGAGAGTGACTGTTGTCATCGTGTACAGAGGGTCCCTGGTTCGAGCCCAGGTAGAGGCTATGAGAGGGACGTAAGCAATACTGTTACATTGATGCTGTTGACCCGGATTACTGGTTGCTTCGGAAAAGGAGGAGGTCAAAGGGGGGTGAGTGTAACCGGTGTGAAACGGCTAGCTAGTTCAATCGGTGACGTCACTCGCTCTGAGACCTTGAAGTAGTTGTTCCACTTGCTCTGCAAGGGCTGCGGTTTTTGTGGAGCGATGGGTAACGATGCTTCGAGGGTGACTGTTGACGATGTGTGCAGAGGGTCCCTGGTTCTAGCCCGGGTAGGGGCGAGGAGAGGGACGGAAGCAAAACTGTTAAACCCGGGATATAAACCCGGGTCCGTAGTGACGCCTCTAGCACTGCATGCGATGCAGTGCCTTAGACCAGGCACAATTCATATTATTCTGTAAGAAAATGTGCACACTCCATTTGATATGTTACATTATGTTAGGTTACATTATGAATGGAATAGTGGTCATACAATATCATATAAGTTAGAGGACATATAGTATCATACGTTTTACCTGGTCGTACAATAGCATACGAATTGGATGAACTAAATTACCATACATCTTGCTTGTTGATGTTGGTGGTTAGGTGAACTAACAACAAAGGTTAGGATAATTTACGTGAAATATTAGGGGAACTAAAATGACAAAGGCTAGGTGAATTTAAGTAGCAGGTTAGGGGAATGTTAAGTTTAGAATAACGGTTAGGGGAAGGGTTAGCTAAAATATTACAGTTGTCCCCGATGCGACTCGCGCAACCTTTGGATTGCTAGACGGTCACGGATAACGTCCACCCGTTCTCCCCGACCAACCTCCTTACTTCATTTCTGTCTAAAGTAATTAGACGATTAGTAGGTATCATATGTCTTGGAGGTGCTCAGAAATACAATAAGTATGTTTTGTATGTCTCTTACACCAGGCTGTGTACATTGGCAGATACTCTGTGTGACTGTGTGAGAGCATCATGTTCATCTCAATATCTGTGGTGCTCTACTTTTCAATTAGGAAGTCAATCTCAATGTGACCCTCCAGATTGAGAAACTTGAAAGCAACATAAGGAAAAAAGCTTGAAAAGCCCATAACATTTTTGTCGTACTGAATCGTTTTTTCATGATTAGTTTTAGTTTCAGTTTTAGTTTACTAGAATAACCTTGAAATACATACATAAATAACATATGTAGTGGACAGTACTATTTATCATGTATGATATTACAAATACCTAACATGCGACTCGTAATTAAGATTAAACAATAAGCCTATTAAAATGTGCATCTGACTCCATAAATATAATTAGCCATATGCACAATGCGATGGTTGAGTTACAGTAATAGACAATGAAGAAATGTCTGAGAATGGATTACTTTGTAAAATAAATGGATTCATATACAAGGCATAAACTTAAGTTACAAAGCATTAACAAACATTACAATGCATTATTCTAAGTATGATGAGAGAGAGAGAGAGAGAGAGAGAGAGAGAGAGAGAGAGAGAGAGAGAGAGAGAGAGAGAGAGAGAGAGAGAGAGAGAGAGAGAGAGAGAGAGAGAGAGAGAGAGAGAGAGAGAGAGAGAGAGAGAGAGAGAGAGAGAGAGAGAGAGAGAGAGAGAGAGAGAGAGAGAGAGAGAGAGAGAGAGAGAGAGAGAGAGAGAGAGAGAGAGAGAGAGAGAGAGAGAGAGAGAGAGAGAGAGAGAGAGAGAGAGAGAGAGAGAGAGAGAGAGAGAGAGAGAGAGAGAGAGAGAGAGCTGGAAGGCCATGCCCCAGAGTTCCATGGGGTGGAGAGAAAAGGAAATAAAGAATATCTCACCACAGCAGGTCAGGAACAATTGAGAGAGAACAATGAATCTTAGAAACTTATATAAGCATCTGAGTTGTTAGGATTCAAAAGCTGAGTTGTTGACCAATAGTATTACTGTAAAATTAACCTCCAATCAGATATCAAAACTACATGATTATAACCTCTGCTTCTGTGACAATGGGGGTTGGCAAGACCAAACAGAGAATATTGAATTCCTAAGACAACACATAGCACATTCTTGCATACAGTTGATACGGAAAGTCACGTATGGGGCTGGGCTGCCCTACATATACACACATCAACAAGGGGAAGTTAAAAAGCATTCAAAAAATAAACAATGTTTACAAAGAGCAGCTAACGACCCATAGGCCAAATAAATAAGGTTGCTGTACAACAATGTTTTGGTTATTTTCCTCTGGCCTTTTTGAAGGGTTTTGTATTGTTGAGGGTTAGTTTCTCCCCATGTTTCCTGGGCATGGCTGGGAGTGATCTACACCGGTGGGAATCTACTTTGTTTCCCGGTGAACACTAAGCTATCAACGTAATGATGAACCCGCGACAGAAGCCACCGCAAACAGCCTCGGCGCCCAGAGTTATGGTGGCGTTTGGTAACGAATCTAGACCCGGGACACAGGAGATAACTCCCGGGTGGAGAGACACACACGCACAACTCCCCTCCCTTTTTTCCTCACTCCCTCTCTCACTCACTATCTCTTCACCTCCCTAGTCTTGCTCCTTCTCCTCTGCGGTATATCTACTGGAAGAGAGGTGGAGAGCTTCTATCTATTTTCCTTTTGTCACCGTCCCATCATTGCAAGGTTACCCTGATGAATGCCGTCCCTGGTTCTGCCACGTGCACACATTTGTAATGACGCTCTTGAGGTAGCCTAGCTCCCCTGGAACCATTGTGGTCTGATCTAACCTGTTCACTGCAAAGGGAGCCGATGCATTTTCATTTTGGGAAGAGTAACATCAAATGTGGTTATCAATGTACTTTACTCAATAGGGTTAATGCGATCACAAATTAAATACTATCTATCTATGATTGCCATTTCTCTGTGCTCCTTTATGTAACAACAGATGAGTCCAGTGCAGTCCAGTGCCATTACATGTGTTTCCTTATGAGGAAATGTTCAAATATAATCTACAACTCACATTAGTAAATACTTAAATAAAGATAGCTAGAACTGCATGTATTTACTAGCATGTTACATTGTAAAAACATAGGTTATTACTTTTCAATATAAGGCCTAAAGTAAAGTGTGACTTTACATTTTTCTCAATACTGTTGCAAGTGTTTAAATCAGTGTTTTGTGAGCACAGAGACTATTCATGGTGTAAATGAAGCCTGCAGTGAGAAGAAAGCAACAAAGAGAGAGTTTATGTCACAAATCTCCTCCCTCTGACAGCTGTCATCACTCACTTTTTGGCTAGAAAAGAAGAGCAGTTTAATTATGAGGGCAGAGGAAGAAAATGGTATTGAATAACCCCCTTGGTCAAATATTTTTTTTAGGAATTTCAGGCAGTGTGATAAATTAGGTGGCCTCTCGATCGATAACTGCTTCTTTCTTCATAGCTCAAGATGGGATTTGTCAAAATAGGAACTGGAGTGAAGTCCATTCAGTTCACTGCATTGACTGGGTGCAATTTCGAGGAAGGTAGAAGACAATAGGAAGAAGTGTGTGTGTGTGTGTGTGTGTGTGTGTGTGTGTGTGTGTGTGTTGCTATGTAGCCCTCCATGTGTTGGTTGAGACAAAAACCGAGAGAATACTCTTTGTAAGATCAGTGCATATTCAATCCTTAACATTCACTATTTTCATCATGATATCACTTACAGTAAATCCTTTGCAGTAAGTTTGACCATAATAGCATATTGCACAATGCTTTCACACAACTGAATTCAAGTCAGTTGCTAGCATATCAGGTGCACACAGTGTACATATGAACTGACCTTGAAGTCTATATACCAGTTACATATCTCCTTCTTTTTCCATCTCACTGACATCCCTCCCTCAAGCTATGGCACCATGTCCATGTGCTCGCCATCCCACCATCCGAGTTAAAGAGACGGCGCTAAAAGATGACATATCTTCATTTGATCGCCTTTACATTGACCTACTGGAAATGTATTAACACATTTAGTTTGGAATTCTAACATGTTCCATGGCTTGTGAAATGGCTTGATAACCTGTTTACAATATATTTGGAGTCCCAACAAGCTCTTCATGGTTTCAGATTAAAGACATGTTATTGTGTAATTACTGTATATCGAACACGTGTTTAACATGTGGGCCTACATTTATGGTAGGGTTCTGTCTGTGCGTGCCCAAATTGGGGTACAAAGAAATTGGTTATTGTATTTCTGTCACATTTTTAACATGTACATGTCCTGTAGGGCTCTATGTGTGTGCCCAACTTTGTGGCACATGCTAATATGGAATCTTCTTAATTAAAATGTCAAGGTGGCGTGATGTCCCATTAAGGCTGTTCCTCCCTCGCCTTATCTCTCCTCTGATCCTCCCGGGGGACCTATTAAGCCCGGGCCAAAATGATTGAAGTTCAAAGAGGTGATCCTGAAGGACCGTGTCCCAAATGGCATTGTATTCCCTATATGGTGCACTGCTTTTGACCAGAGCCTGGGCAGAGACCCAGGCTCTGGTCATAGGTAGGGCACTATATAGGGAAAAGGGTACCATTTGAAACACAAGCTTGAAGGTTTCAGCTCACCGCTCCCCTCTCTGCCGAGCGCTCGTCCCAGCATCCTCCTCCAACCCTGACCTTTACCAAGACAGCCGTTGCCGCTAATGTGCTCGCATATCTAATGAGGGGTTCAGACGGGGCCCTGACAGCCCTATGTGTGCGATAATGCCACCCCCCACCACCCCTCCCCCCAAAAAGAAAAGAGGACTTGCCGCCTTGTTCTAATGTTGTTCAAATGTTGAAGTATTCTCTGGCACCATCTGTCTTTTTCTACTCCTCCTCATTTCTCCACATCTCTTTTCTTCTTCACTTCTTTTGTCTGTGTCTTCCTGTTCCCCAGGGAAAGGTTGTTTGAAAGGACAGGACACTGCCTGCTCTCTTCCTGTCTGTGAGTGGCAGTGGAGATTCTAATGATGCTCTCACTTGTGCGTATAATAGACCTTCTCAACCATAAATCATCTCCCGTGGCAGCGTCAATAATATTTATGTAATCATTAATAGACAAAGCCTTGTGGACATTATTGGATGTCTTTGTCAGGCTTATGGCAGCTTAAAGACTTCCTGGCTACCTATCGGAATGCCGGTCATCGAGCTAGACATCCAGAACGTCTGGAACAGCGTGGAATTCATGGTGACATAGATTGAGTTTAATTTCAATTGGAACATGCTATTTCAGAAGCAAAAATTAAATACATTTGAAAAAAAAAAGGAATTCTACATTATTTCGTCAATAACACTTTGCACTGTCCCGTTACCAAGGAAATGAGGAGGCTTGAGAACGACATGGAGCTCTTTGGTAGTCAAGACCGTATTAGAATGCAGCTCTTGAACTTGCAACCCAGATGTGTGCTAGGCCTTCCCCTAGAGGCCTGGGAGGCAGGGGGTTGGGGGTGGGAGGGGTGCACCTCATCAGGGATTCAGAGCACAGCTCATGTCCCCTAGCAACTCATACTCCCTCCCTCTCTCCCTCATCCCCCCTCGTTCCTGGACCTCCAGGACCCCAGCCATTTCCCCTGACGTACCCAGAGACAATTATCCGTGTTTCCAGCCAGTCCCAGGTCGTCGTCTCGGCAGGCCTAATGACTGTGGGTGGGATGGCCCCATAGTAATCACTGAGATATGCATATTTCTACCCACTCACTTCATCAGGGGAGATTACCAAGGCTGAGTCCCAAATGACACCCTATTCCCTATATAGGACACTACGTTTGACCAGAGCCCGATGGGCCTTGGTCAGAATAAGTGCACTAAATAGGGAATAGGGTGCCTTTTGAGACACATCCCAACAGGGGAATCAATGAGGGGTGTTCTAATGAAAACATCTACACTTGGTGCCCAATGGGCTGTTAGTTTATCTTTTTCCTAATATGATATCAATGAGGTCGTCGTTGAGATGTATGATATATCATGCGTGCCATGTTGTAAATGTGTATGGTGCCGGTGGGTAATATATTGACTCAGAGAGTCAAGGGGAGGGGAGGGCCTACTGTGTACCTGTCTGTGGAAGATAGATGGGGCCTCTCTGCTTGCACAAGGTCTGTCTGAGAATCTCAGGAACTAATATGTATATATGGAGTACATAACATATTCCTATGCAATTCGGCTATTTCAGCCACACCCGTTGCTGACAGGTGTATAAAATAGAGTACACAGCCGTGCACTCTCCAAAGGCAAACATTGGCAGTGGAATGGTCTTACTGAAGAGCTCAATGACTTGGCACCATCATAGGATGCCACCTTTCCAACAAGTCAGTTCATCAAACTTTTGCCCTGCTATAGCTGCCCTGGTCAACTGTAAGTGCTGTTATTGTGAAGTGGAAACGTCAAGGAGCAACAATGGCTCAGCCGAGAAGTGGTAGGCCACACAAGCTCACAAAACTGGACTGCCAAGTGCTGAAACGCTTAGTGCGTAAAAATCGTCTATCCTCGGTTGCA
Organism: Thymallus thymallus; assembly: GCA_023634145.1. Lineage (NCBI taxonomy): Eukaryota > Metazoa > Chordata > Actinopteri > Salmoniformes > Salmonidae > Thymallus > Thymallus thymallus. The sequence goes on along the minus strand of CM042409.1, from coordinate 33,526,922 downwards.
ACACTCACTACCTAGCTCCAAACTGCCTCTGGAAGCAACGTCAGCACAAGACCTGTTCATCAGGAGCTTCATGAAGTGGGTTTCCATGGCCAACCTCACTAATGCTCTTGTGGCTGAATGGATCTTGGAATAGACAGACAGACAGACAGACAGACAGACAGACAGACAGACAGACAGACAGACAGACAGATACTTTATTGATCCCCCGAGGGGGAAATTTCTTTGTCAAGCAGCTACAACAAAACACAGGGCAGGTGCAAAATGCCACAACGAAGTACACAAAAGACAGATACACGGTACATGATACATAGAGCGGCAGTATGAAAAAGTATAAAAATTCAAGATATCTGGAGTGCAAAAAAAAGCTATAAAAAGACATTGCATAGTATGGGTGGTTGGCTGAATATGTACACTATACATTGGTGGATGTTGGATGGTTAACTATACTATACAGGTTGATGGCAGAGAAATACTTCAGTAGCTAAAAATGCGTATGATATGAGCAGGGGTAATAATAGTTTACCTCATAGACAGACTGGCTAAATGAACAGGTAAGTGAACATTTTGCATGGTTAAATTAGCTGTACAGGTAAGTATACAGTTATATTTACAGATAAGTGAATACTTGCATGGTTACACAAACTGTACAGGTAAATGACAGGAAGAGATACTTTAATAGCTAAATGTGTGTATGATATAATTTGGGGTAATAATAGTAATTCCCTTAAAATACAGTCCTTAGTGCGCAGGGTTTAATTACAGACCACTGCACGTATTGCACATTCGATATACTAAAAGCAATGAGAAAAGGAGCAACTGAGAGGATACTAATATGCATTCCTGAGTGAATGCCTACGTAAGTTAGGTCCAAGAATTACTAGCAATATTTCACGTGATCTGATATAACAACTGTACATGATTATGTATATACAGACCTGCATGAATAAATAGGTCCTGAGTGAATGAGTGCTGACGGACCAGAGTTACTCACGGATGGATGCATAATTGTTAAACTAGGTCCTAGCACCCCAACAGTTCCAGATCTATGTTGCCGACAGCACGGCACCCTGGTGAGGCATTATATAGTCTAATAGCCGCCGGCAGGAAGGACCTCCTCCTCTCTGGCACACCGTGGTGGGATCAGTCTGTGACTGAAAGTGCTCCTCTGCGTCATAACCATAGCGTGCAGAGGGTGGGTGACGTTGTCCATCATGGCCAGCAGTTTGGCCAGGATCCGTCTCTCCGTCACCTCCTCTAGAGTGTCAAGGCTCATCCCCAGGACAGAGCTAGCCTTCCTGATCAGCTTATTTACCCGAGAAGCATCACCGGCTTTGATGTTTGCTCCCCAGCACACCACTGCAAAAAAGATGGCACTGGCCACCACAGTCTGGTAGAAGGTATGCAGTAGTTTACTGCACACGTTGAAGGACCTGAGCCTCCTTAGAAAGTAGAGTCGGCTCTGGCCCTTTTTGAACAGGGCCCCGGTGTTACCAGCCCATTCCAGCCTGTTGTCCATATGGACTCCCAGGAACTTGTATGTCCCAACCATTTCCACATCCATCCCCTGTATAGGGACTGCAGTCAGTTGTTTCTTGGTTCTCCTGAAGTCCACCACCATCTCCTTTGTTTTGCTGATGTTGAGCTGAAGGTGGTTCTGCTCACACCACAACACAAAGTCACTGATTGTGCTCCTGTACTCCTCCTCCTGCCCACCCCTGATGCACCCTACAATGGCAGAGTCATCCGAGAACTTCTGTAGGTGGCATGTTTCAGAGTTATATCTGAAGTCCGAGGTGTAGAGGGTGAACAGGAAGAGGGACAAGACCGTTCCCTTGGGGACCCCTGTGTTGCTAACTGCCCGTTCTGACACACAGCTCTGTAGTAGCACAAATTGTGGCCTACCGGTCAGGTAGTCCGTGACCCAGGAGACTAAGGGTGCTTCCACTTTCATCCTTCTCATCTTCTCACCCAGTAGCAGGGGCTGAAGGGTATTGAAGGCACTGGAGATGTCAAAAAACATAACCCTCACAGTGCAACCTGCGTTGTCCAGGTGAGAGTAGGCCCTCTGCAGAAGGTAGATGATTGCATCATCCACCCCGATGTTGCGCTGGTATGCAAACTGCAGGGGGTCCAGTGATGTACACACCAGGGGTCTGAGGTGAGCGAGGACTAACCTTTCCAGGGTCTTCATGATGTGGGATGTTAGCGCTACAGGTCTGAAGTCATTCAGGACAGTGGGGTGTGTCCTGTCGACGTTCAGCTGCGATAAAATCCATAATCCTGAACTATTAGAGTTCAACTGTAGCAAAATAAAAAATAAAAATAAAGAAAAGAGACGAAAAAAATGAACTAAAACAACAATTTATGCACGAACAACGGGAGCTGCTTAACAGGCGACCACTCAGGGCAGCAAAGATTCGGCAAGCAAGTGTCCACATGTAGTGTATCTAGCTGCAACCAGGTCTTCCCTAAGAACAGTCTACATTTCCACTAAAGCGATTCTACGTAGATGTGTCATGCTGCATGAGGCAAATGGTGGTCACACCAGATTCTGACTGATTTTCTGTTCCACACCACTACTTTTTTTTAAAGGTATCTATAACCAACAGATACATATCTGTATTCCCCTCGTGAAATCCATCGATTAGTGTCTAATGAATGTATTTAAATTGACTTATTGCCTTATATGAACTGTCACTCATTAATCTTTGAAATTGTTGCATGTTGCATTTATATTTTTTGTTCAGTGTAGATACTGTACTTCCAGTTTACTGTGTAAGAAAGGTATGCACATGGACAGTAGTTAATAAGATTACCGTTGAATTGGGCTCTCAGTCAGAATCTTGTACTCCTCTTAAAGGCCCAATGCAGCCATTTTTATATCAATATCAAATAATTTCTGGTTAACAATTAAGTACCTTACTGTAATCGATTCACAATATAATGGGAAAAAATAGCTTTTTAGCTAAAAAAAACTATTTCTCAAGCAAGAATTTTGCTAAGACTGGGGAGTCTGGGAGTGCTCTGAGTGGTTTGGGGGAATCTAAAAACTAGCTGTTATTGGCAGAGAGGTTTGTTACTGGTCTATTAACCAATTTCCTGCAAGGTGATGTCACCATGGAAAGCCAAAATTCCCGCCTATTCAAACCTGTTGATTAGAAGGTCCTGTGTATCAGGAAATAATACTGATCACATTTTTTCACAGTTTTACAGCGTCAGCTGTTGTACAATATGATATAAAATCCATGAATTTTGACTGCACTGGGCCTTTAAAAACCTTTGCAAGCCTCACCTGACAAGTATTTTTTTAGAAGAGCAGTGTTATGACAGTGCCTCGCACACTTGTTCAGACTCACACACCTCACACTTCATGCTCTCTCTTTCACAGACACTCTCACTCACACTTCATGTTCTCTCTCACAGACACTCGTACTCATACACACTCACACACACTTGCATAGACACCACTCGCGTACACACAAACACACACACACACACACTTGGGCCTTCATTCTGCTCCATCCGCTGCGCTCCACTGGCCCTATCTTATTAAAGCCCGCCAGCATAGCTAGCGCTATCATAAGCATTTTATTATTGACTCTGAAAATATGATAATTTTGAAATCAAATGCCGCCTCCTAAAGACGCTACCGTCACTTTCAATTTTAGCCATTCCTCACCCTTTTAATGGGACTGATGCGATAGCAGGAACTTCATAAGCTTCTCAGCTTTCCTCCACATTTTTTTTGTCGGGGTACATTTATCTATTTATTTTTGTGTTTTTTTAATTAGAACGTTATAATTGAGGTCTCTCACCTATTGCACCTTGTAAGAAAACTAAAACAAATTTAATTAAAAACTGTATCTCCTTTCATAGGGGGAATTGAATTATACTTGAAGTGGGAGAGATTGCAAACTGACAACATGTTTTCTTTATTAACTCAGTCTTTTCTGAGCTTTTTACCTCTTCTCTCCCGCTGTCACCTGAAAAAAAAATCTCCATGCAATTTCATTTCTGACACTCCATGCACAGCTATTTCCTTTCTCATTATAAGATTATTTATGTTAAATGAGCGCAGTGTAAAAATTCATTTTCTGCATTATAGATGAAATTGAGAATTAGTGATCTGAAACTGAGTATACTCATTTCTTCTGCTGCTGGCAGGATTTGTCTGGAAATGTACCACTGGCAGAGGAATGGAAAATAACAACGTGCACACAACCTCCTTACTTTCCTCTCTTTTTTCCTCCCTTCTCCGCTCCTCTCGTCCTCACCTATACCTTCATCTTCTCTTTTTTTCCTCTCCTCCTCTCTTCCTCTCCTGTACTGATTTCCAATCCCTCCCCTGTCAACTCTTGTCCTTCTCCCCCTCAGCCCTCAGTATTCTCAGATTAGCTCCCTATCTGGCCTTCACATTCCCAGGGGAATCCACACAATCCATAGTTGAACAGGGTTCCTCTCGTGACCAAAACTGGATTTGAACTATGCCATAATCTCTATCCGGCACCCCTAGCTTTAATTGGAGTGATCACTGTAGCCTCAATATCTCTCTCTCTTGATAAGCCATCATTGGCTTTTCTGATCTGTGCCAAAAGGTGTTGAGTGACCATGCATTAGAGTGCTGTGGTTCTCCGGTTGAATGGTCAGGCTGGGGGAGAGCTGTGGACTCTGCTGATACACAATAATGGAAACTTTGCAGCACTGATAATGGCCGGTCGGATGGTCAGTCTGGCTCCTGCAGAGTAAAAGGAAGTAGGAAGATACCCCCGCGCGCTGATCCAGGGTGAGTTTTCATAAGTTTAATCAGATCTGTTCATAATGCCTGCTAGTTGGAGGTGGTTGGGAAATCTGATCCTAGAACAGTGCATAATGGAATGAAGGTCCACTTATGGGGATGCGGAGAGGTATAAGAGATGGTTGATTATTTGGCCAGGAGAGCAGCCGAAGACCCAATTCAATCAAAATGTATTGTTTACCTGGGTTTTAAATATAATAATAAACTATTCTTGTGCTATGACAAAAAACGTTTTCACACATTAACCAAATCCATTTATATATGCAGAAAGTCTGAAATCAAGCCTTATTCACTCCTCTCATACTCTCAGACAGGTGTACCGTGAGCAATATGGTGCAAACCTAACCTTTCCAAATAGAAGGTTAGGTGGAGTTTTACTTACACCCATCCAACCATGTAATATCTAAAAGTTAAGCCAGATCTAAACTGTTGATTTTCAGACAAGGCAATCATCACCGCAGAATTACTCGCAATTTCATCAATTGTAGAGAAAATGTGAAATTGTCATTTGAGATAATTCACACTCTTGTTTGATATCAATTCTAATCCCTGCATATAATTCAACAACACTCAGATGAGAGTGTGTGTAGGGGAAGGGGAGGGGGAAAGTGTGATTCCGGCTGATAATATAACTATATACATTTTTACATTGAAAACAGATGCTATTACAGCCAGAGAGATCTCTCCCCGGGGCAGTTCTTCTTCTACATGGAAAGTGAAGGATGGAAAATTGGCCGAGGCGAGCGGCAGAAAGCTAATGGATAAAAATTACCCCAGTCAGAAAGTTTTGACGAGAGCTGCCGAAATTGCTTTTTTTTCACCCCGCATCTCAATATGAAACTCAGACAGAGAAATCCATCTGTAACGCAGGCATTGTCAGCGTCTCGCAATTTACACCCATTCATCTCTGCAGCTGTTCCTGTGCTTGATGGCGTGATAAATTAATCTTTTTCCGTGCCACTGCGTCGATTCTTTTAAAATAATACATTAAGGGGCGTTAGAGACGTTTTTCACGGAGTAAACATTTTTTTCTATCTCCCCCATGACAAATCATATTCTCCAGAGATGAAGAGAGAAAGCCAAGAGAAAAAATGTAAAGTGAGGAGAGCGCAGTGTGGAAGGGGAGAAATACATGTTGACGAGCTGAAAGCAGCGCAGAGATGCAGACTCAGTCAAAGCGCATGATTTGAGTGTTCGTCAACATTTCCCATGGGCAAATATAGTGGTCGTAGCTGATCAAGCATAATGTCTGACATCAATTCTCATCGCTTCAGATGATGGAACAAGCAGCATTCGAGCCGATTTCACAACAGTTCCCTAAAATCAACAGGCAACTGTCATTTGTCTCCATTTACCTTGGCTGTTCTACAAATTGTCCATCTGATATACCACCAGCCATGCATGCCAATATTCATGTTACATTGCTAATAGATACGACCCCCATACATGTTCTTGGCAATGAAGAAAATGTCAATCTTAGCTTACCTACACAATATTATAAATATAATTGGAGTCTCTACAAAGAAGCTGATCCACATATGAGGTAGCCTACAAAATCCCTCTCGCAAAGATTTCCTTATCATTTCAAAAAAGCTACCCCCTTAAATACACCCCAGAGCTGGGCTTCCTTGGGATCATCCCAGCTTCCAGCACAGTATGAGAGGGACTTTAGCTGAGGGCACCCAGATTTAGCTCCAGGGAGTAGATGAGAAGGAGGCCGGATCCTCTAGGATCCACTAAGGGGTATGGAGGCCCTCGGTGCCCCACGGTGCAGCCCTTCCAACTGGGTCGGAGAGGCTCATCACCCCCCATCATCCTGGTTCTTATAAAATACTGACTCCACTTTAAAGAGGAAAAAATGGAAACGAGAGAGAGAGGGGGATCAGTAATCTTTAATGAGATATGCAAACTAGGAGGCGGTAGCTAACACACCCTTAAACCTGGGTCTTAGATGTGCATGCTAACAAATGCGAATGTATGCTAATGTCCCTATTTCACACGCCAGGGTATATGCCGCCAACGCAGCAATAGAGCCAGTGGGGCACGTGGAGAGACTGAACAGATTTATGGGCCATACGGGGACATATGGGCCCCTATGTTATACAGAATCTCCTTAGCCGTAGTTCTTGAGGGCCACAGGGTCTGCTGATCACATTTACAGTGTAAATCAGTGGCTGCGTCCGAAAAGTCACCCTATTCCCTATATATTGCACTTTATAGCCCATAGGGATCTGGTCAATCGTTACGGCACTATATAGGGAATAAGGGTGCCATTTGGGATTCAGCCATGTGTGGGTGGAGTCTTTCCTGCACTAGTCCTATTTCAACGCCTAATTCGGAATCTTTTCAGGGCCAAGCACATGCACCATATGGAAGATGGAGGAAATACAGGAGAAACACAACAAGATACATTTTTGTTGTGTAATAGGATAAGCAACTAATCATGTTCATCTAGTTTCCCGAAGACGGATCAACCCAAAAATAAATGACAGGGGCCAACTGCGTTCTTTAACCAGGATTTGTCAGAAAAGTTAAGTCAGGGGCTCCCGTAGCGAACAAATTAAAGATCTATTTTTTCCTGGAGAAGAAAGCCTATGACGCAGAGACAAGATGAAACCCCCTGCCTAGAAGCAATTATAACCCTGGTCTTGTGAAAGTTTTTCTGCTCCGTTTTGGTTTTCAGTAGGTCCAGAAAAACAACCGTCTCGTCACGGACCAGAATAGCTGTGACTTTTGGAGGATAGTGTTGTGACTGCGGCACTTACAGTATATCCCAATCCTCTGGGATGCGGCAAAGATGGGCTCATCTTCTTTTGGGAATAATGGCTTCATTGGTGGATTGGCAAGGTCGATGGATGAAATCCACCCTTCGCTTTCAATATGTTGGTGTCATATGTGAGGATAAGTGGGTACGGTTAGGCCATCTGAGGGGCGCCTGGGACTTGAGATGCATAAAATGTGTGGGTGCGCTTCTTGAAGAAATTGGACAGTACATGGATTGTAGGGTTCTTTGACCAGAACACTGGGGGTTCTTCTTCACTAAACCAAATATAGTTTGGTTCAAACACAAACAATTTACGTAATGCAAACATTGTTTGGAAATATGTACTGGTGGCCAGGTAGGCTCTTTGAGAGACGGCCCACATCAATCTTGGTAACTCTGGATGCCTTCAGAGGGTTTATGCCTTCTTTATGGAATAGTAGCGTTATTGCCTGGCTGGTTCCTGAGAAGAAGAAGAAATTAACATAAACATGAATCAATAGTATACCGCAAGAATGAATTCAAAATGCTATGCAGAGATATTATTATTATTATTATTATTATGCACTAGTTGCCATCAGCAGCAGCCGAAAAAGGGATACTCTCTCTGCCTGATAGTTGGGTTCAGCGGCAACATGACTAGTCCCCCCATCCGACTCCACGCTGAAATACTGAAATAAAAGTAACAATTAGCTAATTGCCAATGTCAGGCTAGGTCTGTAGCTCTATTTGGCACATTCAATAAGTACAATTTACGTTTATTTGTAACATTTAGCTAGCTTGTAATGTGGCTAGCTAATTTAAAGTGTATTAGTACTCAAAAAACTAGCCTATACATAGTTTATCATATGATTATGGCTTCATTTATTAGATTTTTTCTAACTTAAACAATTGTGGTATTGGTATAGGGCGGTGCACAATTGGCCCAGCTTCGTTCGAATTTGGCCGGGGTAGGTGTCATGGTCCTTAGGCAGGACCTGAGGCGCAGGGAGAGGCTCCGCCCTCGGAGTAGGACAGAACGCCAGGTCAGGAGGCTACGCCCCCGGAGCAGGACTGGGTTCCGGAGCAGGAGGCTCCGCCCCCAGAGCAGGACTGAGCACCGGGTCAGCCAAGTTAAATAAAGGTTAAATAAATAAAATACAATTTTAAAAAGTTGTCTTGCTGGTTAAATGGAGGTTGGTGTTTGAATGTATTTTTATTATAGAACGCATTAAGTTCTTCCTCCAGGTTTGAACCTTTTTCTGAAAAGGGTTCTTACATTTTGACCAAAGAACCAAAAGGTTGTATATAGAACCCCAATTAACCCTTTTTTTTCTAAAAGTGTAGAATTACTAGTGCAATCTTTCGGTTAGAACTGTGTTACTTGTAAGGTTGCTTAACTAATTTATTTCTAGAGTTCTATATAATTGTACCAAGTATGGGAGAAGGCTGTCTGAACATATGTCTAACCATCATAACATTGTTGTCGTGGGGAAATAGTGTTATCATGTTGTCATGGACGTAGGGTGACATAACAGAGACATATCTTCTCTTCGTGTGCCAATTGGCACGGCAAGATGAGGTTCTAAAACAGATGAGGAGTGTGGGATGTAAAGAGGATGAGAGAGAATTACGGAGGAGAAGAACACGATTATAGGGGAACTATGACTTCAGAGGAAAGAGGATTTCGCAGAGCCAGTAAGGAGAGATGCAGAAAGAGAGCAAAGAGATACGAGGATGCTATATAAGCATTTGGTGTAAACACAACAACAACTAAAAAAACTTAAAACAAATGGTTTTATATAGTGCCAAATACGTTTTTTGGGCATGTAACCATAGCGGAACCCTTTTTGATGCTATATGGAACATTTTTTTGAAGGTTCTATAAAGAACCATGCTCATAATGTTCTATATGGAACCTGTGTGGTGCTATAACGAACCCTTTCCTAAGGTTCTATGAAGAACCATAAAAAAGCACAAAAAAAAGGTTCCGCTATGGTTACAACCCTTTTTTGGTGGCTATATACAGTGGCAAGAAAAGGTATGTGAACCCTTTGGAATTTCCTGCATTTATGCATACATTGGTCATAAAAAGTCACAACAATAGACAAACACAGTCTGCTTGAACTAATAACACACAGACAATTATATGTTTTCTTGTCTTTATTGAACACTGTGTACACATTCACAGTGCAGGGTGGAAAAAGTATTTTAACCCTTGCTTTGTATTACTGGTTGACCCTCCTTTAGCAGCAATAACCTCAACCAAATGTTTTCTGTAGTTTCGGATCAGACCTGCACAACGGTCAGGAGGAATTTTGGAGCATTCCTCTTTACAAAACTATTTAAGTTCAGCATCATTCTTGGGATGTCTGGTGTGAACTGCTCTCTTGAGGTCATGCCACTGTCACGGTTTGTAGAATGGACCCGAGGCACTGAGCAGTATTGTGAATGCATTCCTTTTGTTATAATACAAAACAACAAAGGCGCGAAAGCAACCATGAACCGATGTGCCCCATGTATAAAACAAAGACCCACTCACAGGTGGGAAAATACTCAACTTAAATGGGATCCCCAACTAAAGACAACAAGGTGCAGCTGCCTCTAATTGGGGACCAACAAGAAACCAAACATAAAGAATGATTACCCTACTGTCAGGCCCCGACAGTTCACCAAACCAAAACATAGAGATGCCACTAGGCATCCCTATCGTCAGGACCTGACAGCCACATAATCTCAATCGGGATGAGGTCAGGATTCTGACTTGGCCACTCCAGAAGGCGTATTTTCTTCTGTTGAAGCAATTCTGTTCTTGATTTACTTCTGTGTTTTGGGTCGTTGTCCTGTTGCATCACTCGACTTCTGTTGAGCTTCAATGGTGGACAGATAGCCTTTCATTCTCCTGAAAAATGTCTTGCTAAACTTGGGAATACATTTTTCAACAATGGCAAGCTGTCCGGGCCCTGAGGCAGCAAAGCAGCCCCAAACCATGATGCTCCCTCCACCATACTTTTTTCTCCACACAGTGTAGTGTGTACCTTCCAAACAACTCAACTTTATTTTCATCTGTCCACAGAATATTTTGCCAGTAGCGCTGTGGAACATCCAGGTGCTCTTTTGCGAACTTCAGACGTGTATCAATGTTTTTTTTTGACAGCAGTGTCTTCTTCCGTGGTGTCCTCCCATGAACACCATTCTTGTTTAGTGTTTTAGGTATCGTAGACTCAACAGAGATTTTAGCATTTTCCAGAGATTTCTGTAAGTCTTTAGCTAACACTTTAGGATTCTTCTTAACCTCATTGAGCATTCTGCACTGTGCTCTTGCAGTCATCTTTGCAGGACGGCCACTCCTAGGGAGAGTAGCAACAGTGCTGAACTTTCTCCATTTATAGACAATTTGTCTTACCGTGGACTGATGAACATCAAGGCTTTTAGAGATACTTTTGTAACCCTTTCCAGCTTTATGCAAGTCAACATTAGTCTTCTGAGATCTCTTTTGTTCGAGGCATGGTTCACATCAGGCAATGCTTCTTGTGAATAGCAAACTCAAATTTTGTTAGTGTTTTTATAGTGCAGGGCAGCTCTAACCAACATCTCCAATCTCGTCTCATTGATTGGACTCCAGGTTAGCTGACTCCTGATTCCAATTAGCTTTTGGAGAAGTCGTTAGCCTAGGGGTTCACATACTTTTTCCAACCTACACTGTGAATTTTTAAATGATGTATTCAATATAGAATTACTTTCCCTTTGTGTCTCAACTGTAGAGTATGATATACCATTTTCTAGCGTTGAGTCTCTACTTTAATCCAATGTAAAAAACACAATTTAAAACCAAATCGAGCCTGTCAGTCATATACATGAGTCTTTCACAAAACACTGTCACTGGCCATAGTTTTACATAACATGTAATAGCAACAGATTAGATCAACTGGAATGATAATCTCACTCACGGTTGCACAAAAAGAGAAAACCACACCCCAAACTATTTGAATGAGCCGCTGCCCCTACATTTGAATTAGCACTAAAATAGGAAAGAACCCATTTTTTTACTGAAGGGCTCAATGGGTTCTTTGGGTCAGTCTGGTCCCTTCCCAAAGAACCCTTGAGGAACCCTCATTGTTTAGTTTGTAGAGAATTGAGATATACCTGTGTCATATGGTAACATGTGTTAGCAGGTGCTGCGCTTGGTGTGCTAGGCTGGTATTTAGCCTACAAAACAGACAGTGAGAAAGGGCCACTTGAACATCCCTATAAAATAGAGCATTTCCTACACACCATCCATTTTTTATTTAAATTGTGCAATTTTCTGCTCTGTCATTCCTCCTTTCTTCCTATAGTGGATCTACTTGGCATCCACACGCTTCTGTTCAATTTCGAGCTCAGTCAGACATATCACATGTCACCAAGAAAATTATATAAAAGGGGACACGATACATATTATTTCCTGGCTTCCATGTGTCATGTCGTTAATAGACAATGAGTAAACGTGAAAAGTATTTTCATTTTTTTCTTCACTCTCCTATACCTGCATGGCGAAGAGGTAATGCATGTAAATTAGCTATCTGGGTGGAGGGGTAGAAAACAATTATTGGAGCGTCGCGCCTACGAAAAATGGGTCTATTGCCCGTCCTGTAATGAAGTGGAAAGTTGACATTCCGGCTTTGTGAAACTCCAAGATTTGAATACAAGGAAATGACTCCTCTGTATTGCCAGAGCCAGAAAGCAATAGCCAATTATAACAGATGGCATCCAGTTGGTGCTTAGCTAACATTTAAAGTGATGGATAGGGACAGACAGAATATTTAGCAAATGCATTTTTAATTTTTAACAGAACATTCAATGAGTCCTTGTAGAAAACATCCCCACAGAATATTCAGTCAAAACAAGCATGATATGTTGTGAATCCCACATTGTTTTGTTATGGATCCATAAAAGACATCAGGAAGAATAGAACTACCTTATCTTATAAACAAGCTAATTTTATGTTTCACTTGCCTGTACAGTACCTGGTCTACCAAAGTCTCCCTTCATTTTTAAGTAAAGTTCTACTAAAGTTCTGCTTTAATCTGTGCCAAAATAATATAGCCTAACGATTAACATTGTGAACTCATTCCCCAGATGCCAAATGAACTTTAGCATGATGGGAATAATGCTATTCCTTCGCCATGATTGGTCGACCGCTGTGGGTGCCAATTGCCTTATAAACCTAATTGGCCTCATTTGCTGCACAGACTCACATTGGTTCTCAAGAAAATGGACTTGAGCAGACGACTGTAGTTCACCGTAAATAATGTCAGAAATGAATGTGTCTGTGTCTGTGTCTGTGTGCGTGTGTGTGTGTGTGTGTGTGTGTTTGTGTGTGTGCACTAATCCGTTCCTCTCTGGGTTCTGGGGGGCGTTGACTTGAATGGAGCCCTGCTAATAAGAAGCAGGATAAGCCCAGTCTCATTCCAGGTTACTAAGTAGATCTGTAAATCCCATGATACTCTATCTCTATGTCTATGTGTTTCCTTTCTTTACCTTCTCTCCCTTTATTTCATTCTTTCTTTCGTTTAATTTGATCTCCTGCAGGTACTCAGGAGAGCAGAGTTCATTCTCAGACAGCAGTCGTTCTCCCTCCCCCCTTTTATCCAGTCTATGCAATGTTACTGTTGTTAGATCTTCATAGCAGACTGGTGCTGAAATTCTGTGAAATGTCTAAAGGGCATGCTATGTAAGCCACAACGTTTCACTGTAGTCTTTTGCTCTTATATACACTAGATTCTAGATGATTAATGAAGGAAGCAGGATCATGGCTTTTGAGGTGTGAGTTTGATTAGTTGCAATACACTGCAATGTACACTAGGAAACAATGTATTTTCTAGATGAGTGTACTGCTCTACTTGTGCCTTTGAACACAACGTAATGGAGTCTGTTGCACATTTTAGTATTTGCTATTCATACAAGGACTTATACATAGCTAGACATGACCGCCTCCTTGACCTGATAGCCAGTGAGGTGAGACAGACCGTGCCACCGTCAGAGCATATACAGTGCCTTCAGAAAGTATTCATATCCCTTGACTTTTTCCACATTTTGTTGTGTTACAGTCTGAATTCAAAATTGATTTTCACCTATCGACACACAACAACCTATAATGAAAAAGTGACAAGCATACCCATAACATGATGCAGCCATGGTTGAAAATATTAAGAGTGGTACTCAGTGATACATGTATGTTTTGTTGAGAATACTCCAAACATAATGCTTCAAAAAGTTAATTTCTTTGCCACATTTTTTGCAGTTTTACTTTAGTGCCTTATTACAAACAGGATGCATATTTTGGAATATTTTTATTCTGTACAGGCTTCCTCCTTTTCACACTATCATTTAAGTTACTATTGTGGAGTAACTACAATGTTGTTGATCCATCTTCAGGTTTCTCCTATCACAGCCATTACACACTGTAACTGTTTTAAAGTCACCATTGGCCTCATGGTGAAATCTATGAGCCGTTTCCTTCCTCTCCAGCAACTGAGTTAGAAAAGACGCCTGTATCTTTGCAGTGACTGGGTGTATTGATACATCATCCAAAGTGTAATTAATAACTTCACCATGTATAAAGGGATATTCAGTGTCTGATTTTGTTTACCCATCTACCAATAGGTGCCCTTCTTTGAGAGGTTGGTCCCATATGTCATGAGCTGAAATATTTTTTTTTCTCCATATGCACAAAAAGGTTATTTCTCAAAGATTTTGAGCACGAATTTGTTTACATCCCTGTTAGTGAGAATTGGCTAACTTGATAGGTCATGTAATCATCTGGCAAAGTGTAGTCTTTTGTTTAGACAACAATTAACCAGAATAATCCCAACTCATACTACTACCAATACAAACTGATTGTCATTGCTGTAGTATGAATCTGAAAGTAGCTAAAGCTAACCAACTAGATTCAATGTTAGCTAGATAGCTAACATTAGGCCATACCTAGCAATGCAAATGGATTCCTGTTTAAAATAATATTACTACACAGATCATACAAGATGGCGTAACAGTGCGGACATGTTTTTTTGTTTGTCCCGTCTCATGTCCCGTGTAAATAGTTTGTAATTAGTCTGTCTTTCCATATATTTATTATTCCCCATATACTTCTCCTGCAACCCGCCTCACCCAACGTGGAATATACTATCTTTATTTCTTTACTTTTTCATCATTTAACTGAAGCTTGCTAACTAGCCATTGCTAACCACTGCTAGCGGTCCTCAACACTGCTCTGCCTGCATCAGCCAGCTTTGCTAGCTAGCTGGAATCGAGTGGCTGCTGTTGTTTGGCTAACATCATTGTCCAGAAGCTAGCACCAGTTGCCTTGAGCTAGCCTTGAGCTAGGCCCATCTCCCGGCCAGCCAACGTGTACTAGCTAATTTCCCAGGCTACAGTACCTTTGTCAACCTGTCTGGACCTTCTACTGTCGACACAGAGCCCTGCCGAGCCACCATGACTGGTCTGCCGATGTAATTGTCCGACGTGGTATCAACAGGCTTTTCCTCTGCGACGTCGCCGAAGATCCATCTGCTAGCCCCGGCCCGCTAGCATTCTGAACGCCGTGCCTCCTGCTCGCCTAGTGCAGCGCCCACTGAATTGCTCCCAGGCTCACCTCTTTGCTGCTCATCGGATCTTATGATTACTCGGCTACATAGCTGATGCCTGCTGGACTGTTCCGTTACATGGCACCTCATTCTGTTTATCTGCTAGGCCTCAGGTCCTGTGTGTAGCACAACAACTGAATTACCAGTGCCTTTTGTCACGCCTGAACAGCTTTTGTTATCAATGCAAACTTATAGTGCTGATATTTGGGAGTTTCGGCCATGTACTGTACCAGGGCTGACAGTACATGTCCTTCAGATTGCAGGCCTGCATAGGACAAAAGCAAAGCAGCTAGCGAGGTATTTTGCCAGCTGTCATGGGCAGCTTAGCTGTTTGGAGAAGAAAGTGCTTTCTGTATCCAGAAGTGTCCAGATATCCTTTTCTTTTGAAGTGTTTGAATCCTTTGACTGTAATGTATTTTATGTATTCAAATAAAGTATTTAAAATGGGGGGGCTTGATTGACAAGTCTCATCAGGGGCAGCTTAATAGAACCCCCACCAGCAATCATAGCTCACCAAGGTCCCCGATTGAATGCTGTTAATAAATAATGAATGCCCACCGTAATTCCACATAATCTTGATATTAGAAAGTCAAAGGTGTATGCATTATTAATGGGGCCAAATTAGACCTTAATAACTGTTCCGCCGAATCCTACACTGAGGAGGAATTCACTTATGTTAATGAAACTTTATTATTAATAGGGCAGCCATTTTCTCAAATGTTAACTGACTGGGACACTCTAGGAACTCTAGGCACTTGCAAAGATTGACAACCCTTCCAATGGTACACCATTAGCCCTATAATGGCATGTGTTACTCAGACTACTTGTAAACAAACAGAGATGATTACAGGGGAACAGCATCTTCTAGTATCGTGCAAGTCAAAATATCCTGTTTAAGGTTTAAGAGGGATTTAGGTGTATGGTTGGGTGTGTTTTAATCATGTTTTTGGACAACTGTCTTCTGTAAATGCAGAGGGACATTCACAATGTTATGAGTTTACAAAAAAATGTGTGTGTTAAGAATGTACCGGGACCTGGCGTCCAAATGAGATGGTAGGGCACACATACTCATGGAAGCAGGACTTCAAGTACAAAGGTGGAATTTATTTAGTCAGCTGCAGTTCCAAAAGCAGTCGGGTGCTCATATTTACATTGGACGAAAACATTTAATATAAATTCATAAACTTGATCACACTTTAGATCAGAAAAGAATGTAGCCAAATCAGTCCAAACACATTAAATGCTCAAATTGACTCCCACGCAGCCAAACACATTAAATGCTCAAATTGACTCCCACACAAGTAGGAGGTCCCCTCTTTGCTTTTATAACAGCCTCCACTCTTCTGGGAAGGCTTTCCACTAGATGTTGGACTTGCTACCATTCAGCCACAAGAGCATTAGTGAGGTCAAGCACTGATGTTGGGCAATTAGGCCTGGCTCGCAGTCAGCGTTCCAATTCATCCCAAAGGTGTTCAATAGGTTGAGGTCAGGGCTCTGTGCAGGCCAGTCAAGTTCTTCCACACCGATCGACAAACCATTTCTGTATGGACTTTGTGCACATGGGCATTCTCATGATGAAACAGGAAAGGGCCTTCCCCAAACTGTTGCCACAAATTTGGAAGCACAGTATTGTCTAGAATGTCATTGCATGCTGTAGCGTTAAGATATCCCTTCCCTGAAACTAAGGGCCCTAGCCCGAACCATGAAAAACAGCCCAAGACCATTAGTCCTCCTCCACCAAACTTTAAAGTTGGCACTATGCATTCGGGCGGGTAGCGTTCTCCTGGCTTCCGCCAAACCTAGATTAGTTTGTCGGACTGCCAGATGGTGAAGATTGATTCATCACTCCAGAGAATCCACTGCTCCAGAGTTCAATGGCGGCGAGCTTTACACCACTCCAGCCAACGCTTGGCATTGTGCCATGGTGATCTTAGGCTTGTGTGCGGCTGCTCGGCCATGAAATCCATTTCATCAAGCTTCCAACAAACAGTTTGGAACTCGGTAGTGAGTGTTGCAACCGAAAGACAGCACTCGGCGGTCCCGTTCTGTGAGCTTGTGTGGCCTACCACTTCACGGCTGAGCCGTTGTTGCTGCTAGACGTTTTCACTTCACAACAACAGCACTTACAGTTGACCGGGGCAGCTCTAGCAGGGCATAGATTTGACAAACTGACTTGTTGGAAAGGTGGCATCCTATGACGGTGCCATGTTGAAATTCACTGAGCTCTTCCGTGAGGGCATTATACTGAGAATGTTTGTCTATGGAGATTGCATCAATTTTATACACCTGTCAGCAACGGATGTGGCTGAAATAGCTAAATCTACTAATTTGAAGGGGTGTCCACATACTTTTGTATATATAGTGTACCGCTCCACATTTAGCTGTTGTATAGCAGACCTGTTATCTCTACTATGTCAGAGGCTTGCTGTGGCTCCCTGATTTAAATTTGCCCTCTTTTCAGCTCAGTGGGAGACTTCTGAGACAATTTGGGGTAGGGCATCTGAGAACGGAAAGCGACAGACTAGTTAATATGTTCTTTTATGGTATTTGCATAATGTCCGTGGAGCATCACCAGAGCTGTTCTGCTCCACTTCCTCCTGGTAATATATCTGGCAGCAGTTCTGAAACACACTTGTCGCTGGCACTACTTTACAGATCCTATGCTGCCTGAGACACATCCAGCAATATCAGAGCAAACAACTTTTCAATATATTTGTTTACCATCTGCTTTTGGAACAGGTCTCGCACTAATCAAGGGATGAGATACGCTGTTCTGTTCTCAGGAGCGCCATTCCTATAACATAGTCTTTCGGTCCCGTAAGCCATTTTATGGCTAATATAAGAACAGGAAGGAGGAAGGAAGTTAATACGTTTTATGACAGCAGGGGTCCACAACACTTAACATTTCTTGGCACAAATTCACTCAGGGCCTGGAGGACCTGTCCCCTGTCCCCTGCATTTGGTGGTAGAAGAGGGACCCAATTTATCTTGTTCCCCCATAAGTTGTTTTACAGTTTCTCAGTCGCTTTGGGACATCTCTCGAATCATCCTTAACATTTGCAAACCAGTAAGTGCATTTCTCGAAACAATTAGTGCAAACAGCCCCACACAATGGATTACCTGCAAAAGCCTGTAACTTGCTCAAAATCCTTATTTCATCTCTCAAAAGTAAATATTTATGTCAATGAACATATCAATGCCATCAGAATGACAAGTCATTGTGTCATTGTTCACAAACAAGATAGTCAAAATGCTTAGCCATGTTGTCAATATAACAGTGTACTCGAAGTATTTTCTGATGACAATGATTGAAAATGAACAAGGCTGCACCTTTTCTGTATGGCATATATCAATTTCAACAGTACAAAGTTACACATTACTGTACGTGGGATATTGATTGCAAGAGATTGGACAGGATTCACATTTACGCTTTTACTGTTGGTCTGTCAACAAATTACAGTACAATGTCACTGTGATACAGGAAAGAAAAAGACAAGACTATTTTAAAGCACAATGGGAAAAAAATACAAAATTTGAACGGTAAACATAGGAAACACCCCTTAGGCAGAACAGTACATGCAGCTCTGTATGGGGAATTACAGTGCAGTCTTTCTATACCTCCTGACGTCCCGGTCTGTCGGGCCACAGATTCTCATCCACATCACAACGGATATCTTCCCTTGCAATGCAGTGCGTAAAGAATCTTTTGGAATGTCTTACCCAGCCTCTGCTGCAGGCGTCTGCTGTGATGTCCTCACATGCTGCATCCATGGCAGCCAGCAGGGTCATCTGAGTATGTGGCTGGCGATCGTAGACCTTCCACCTCCATGCGGAGTAGAACTCCTCAATTGGGATAAGGAATGGGGAATAGGGTGGGAGGAATTCCATCAGCATCCTGTAGTGGGTCACAAACTGTTGCCTGATGGTGTTTGAGAGATGGAAACTCACATTATCCTAAATTACCACATACTTTGATAAATCACCTCGAAACGAACCCTTCTGATCCCTGTAGAAGGTCTCTTAGAAGGTGAGGAGATGCTGTGTGTTGTATGGCCCTATAACGGGAATACGAGTTAGCACACCATGCTCTGAAAAAGCAGCACACAGTGATGTTCCCTCCCTGGCACATCGACAGTAGCTCTTCTGCTTTTGGCCAGGTTGAAGCCAGCCTCATCCAGGTATATGAAATTGTGAGGTTGTTCACTTGATTCCAGTTCCATTATACACTATATCCCAGAAGATACAAAGTTTTATGAATTTCATGTATTTTCATTTTGGACAAGATAGTTACATCAAATGTATACTTATTGCATGTCCTTTCCTACAGCCATAGCAAATGTGTACAGGTCACACTTACTGTACTGTATATCACTATAAAAAGGTTGTACTGTTTACTGTAAAGTAGTTACTGTATGCACATAGATGTTTTACCTGTACATACTGGTACCGTAGCTCCTTCACTCTGTCACCATTCTTTTTAAATGGTACATGGTACAGCTGTTTCATGCTCACGTGGTGTCTTTTCAGCACCCTGTCGATAGTTGAGATGCTAAAAGATTGGATGTTTTCAAAGACATTGTTGTCTTCTATAATGGCCCTCTGTATCTCCCTTAGTCTAATGGCATTATTTGCTCTGACCATGGTGCAAATAGCCTCCTCCTGTTGAGGTGTGAGAAGGGGCCCTCTGCCACCCCTGTGAGGTAGTCTTGCAGTCCTATGTGGGAACAATACAGTAATGCAAAACAGAAGATTGAGGACGATTTCCACTGTGCAAATATATATATAATATATATGTGTTCTCCGAACATTCTGCTGCACCCTTCGACAAGCCTCGGCCATTGTAAGGCCATGATTGAGAACATGGTCCACAACAGCAGCCCTTATTTAATCTGAAACATGCCTATGTCCTTGGCCTCTTCTACCTCTTCCTCTGTTTTGCCTCCCTACCCTTCCACCACACATCCTTACTCCTCGTCTTCTTCCCGGCTGTTGACCCTTTTCGTTTCCTTGTTGTTCTTCCATTGTCAGAAATTGTAACACTGTGTTGTGCTCTGTTTAGATATGCTTGCCAATTGAAGGTTAATGAGATGCACCTCTGAGCTATTTTAGAGAACTGGTTGATCATTGGTTGATCTAACGCTTCACACATTCCCTTTCATTAGTGAAAGTGAAGATTCACCTGAGAGCAATTCATCAATTCAGGACACATTTACAAAAAAAGTCTAATAGAAATGTATAGAAAATATGCTTGAGTATGACAACTGGTTCAACCATTTTGCATTTAATGACTTTTGCAATGCACTAATGTCTAGATGTTTTGGGGGGTAAGACTATTCAACAGAGAACCAGTATAATATATTTTGATCAACATGACATAAGCAATTGATAATGTAGGAAACAGCAGACAATTGTATGAATGTACCAAAGCATTGGCAATTTGTTCAAAAGAATGAGAAATTGCTTTAATGATGTGCACAAGTGACTAGATGATTTCAATTGTGATCTGAGAAATGTACCAAAGCGACTGAGAAAAACTGTAACGTGATTAAACTGTGCATGTCACAAGGACATTATATAACCATGGCAACATATTTTAAATAAAATGTCAAAAAGCTATTATTCAATGGCGCGACTGTGTGAGTTCAGTCCTGAGACCACATTGTGTCTTTAGACCACATTATCCTTCTATTTTAAAAGCACTCTCATGCTGTTGCAACCCAAGCAGTTGGATTAATTAAATGCCATTGCGAGGGCTTCTCACATTGCTAACTATTTGACTCTTGCTGAACGGTTGCACTGGAACAGCTATTGTTTATTGGGTTAATTAACAAATTGTATTGGCGCAATAATTGACATACTCCACCCCTCACCCCTCCTTTCCCTTTCTCTTCCTCTCAACCGTCTCATCCTCTTTCATTCCCTCCTCATTACTCTTTTTGTGCCCCGTTGGTTTCACTCTTCCTCTCAGCGGAAACACCTCATCAAACGGGGCAGGTGTTTTCTGTTTCAACATCAGGTTTTCTGGAGGGGGAAGGTGTGGTGTGTGCTTGTGTATGGGGTTGCTGACAGGAAAGGTCTGGCTGTGTGAAAAGTCTGTAACCAATTTCCTGACATCCCAGTCGATATATTGACAGCGTTTCTTACTCGGTGCAGCTTTGTTTCGTAGTACTGAGCAGCAACAAGCCAGGGAGGATACCTGTCACCTCGATTCTCCGTCGCGGTGCCTCAGTAGCAGGGGAAAATCGCACAGCGTTCTGGCCAGGAGGCTTTGACCGAGTGGAGGATTCTTCCTCCTGCATTAACAAGGGTTGAATCCCAATGGCAAGCCTACTTCCTACAGTGCCTTCAGAAAGTATTCACACCACTTTACCTTTTCCACATTGTGTTGTGTTACAGCACAAATTTAAAATTGATTACATTTAGATGTTTTTTTGTCACTGGCCTACACACAATACCCCATAATGTCAAAGTGGAATTATGTTTTTCAACATTTTTACAAATTAATAAAAAATGTTAAGTATTTAACACATTTGTTATGGCAAGCCTAAATAAGTTCAGGAGTAAACATTTGCTTAACAAGTCACATAATAAGTTGCATGGACTGCAATAACATTATTTTTCCATGACTACCTCATCTCTGTACCCCACACATATAATTACCTGTAGGATCCCTCAGTTGAGCAGTGAATTTCAAACACAGATTCAATTACAAAGACCAGGAAAGTTTTCCAATTGCTCTCAAAAAGAAGGGCACCTATTGGTAGATCTGTAGACATTGATTATCCCTTTGAACATGGTGAAGTTATTAATTACACTTTGGATGGTGTATCAATACACCCAATCACTACAAAAATACAGGCGTCCTTCCTAACTCAGTTGCACCATGAGGCCAATGGTGACTTTAAAACAGTTAATGGCTGTGATAGGAGAAAACTGAGAATGGATCAACAACATTGTAGTTACTCCACAATACTAACCTAACTGACAGAGTGAAAAGAAGTCTGTACAGAATAAAAATACTCCAAAACGTGTATCCTATTTGCAATGGCACTAAAGTAAAACTGTAAAAAATGTGGCAAAGAAAATTTATGTATGTCCTGAATAGAAAGTGTTATGTTTGGGGCAAATCGAACACCACACATCAGTACCACTCTTCATATTTTCAAACATGGTGGTGGCTGCATCATGTTATGGGTATGCTTGTCAATGGCAAGGACTATGGAGTTTTTAAGGATAAAAAGAAATGAAATAGAGCTAAGCACAGGCAAAATCCTAGAGGAAAACCTGGTTTAGTGTGCTTTCCAACAGACACTGGGACAGAACTTCATCTTTCAGCAGGACAATAACCTAAAACATAAGGCTAAATATACACTGGAGTTGATTACCAAGATGACATTGAATGTTCCTGAGTGGCCTAGTTACAGTTTTGACTTAAAATTGTCTTGTAAATCTGTGGCAAGACTTGAGAACTGGGTGTGAGGTACAAATGTATGCAGATGATACAGTGATGTATGTGCACGCAAAGAGCAAACAACAATTTGCACAAGAACCACAACTGCTAAGTGTCTCAGTGACTCATTCTTTTGTCTCAATGTGAAAAAAACAGTCTTCATGTTCTTCACAAAGAGGGCAACTAATGCTACTGAGCCAGATGCCTATGAGTCATTATAGAACAGGTGGGTCTAATCCTGGATGCTGATTGGTTAAAACCGCATTCCAGCCGGTGTCTATCCCACAAGTTAGCACCGGCTAAATCTATGACGTTGAAATGCTTATTTACTCTGTTCCATCTGACTAAGCAATCCACTGTCTCATCAGCTCAGCCAGGCAACTTATATACTAGATCGACACTTCCTTTAGACTAGCATTTGGTTTTAAACAGCAGAGATTTGTAATAACCTTGCTATCTGTCTCTCTGACATTTTCAACATTGTTTCAATACTGAAATTCAATCTCTGTCATGGATCCCTCCGGCCTCACTGAACTCTCATTACGCACACCTGGTTCCCATTCCCCCCTGATTAGGATTGTTATATATGTGCCCTCTGTTACCCATTGTCCTGGTCATTTATTCTTAAAATATCTGTTACCTGTGCTTTGTTATTTTGGCTTTCGCTGCCGTGTGAATTGTGCATGTATGATTACGGGTCTCGTCCCGTGTTGTATCACTGTGCACTTGTGTTTTCGGGGCTCGTCCTGTGCATTCTTCTTCAATATTGAAGAAGAATGCCCCTCTCCCCATCGGTGTGATTACTACCTCTGAGGGTTTAGAGCTTGAGGTAGTCACCTCATACAAGTACTTGGGAGTATGGCTAGACGGTACACTGTCCTTCTCTCAGCACATATCAAAGCTGCAGGTTAAAGTTAAATCTAGACTTGGTTTCCTCTATCCTAATCGCTCCTCTTTCACCCCAGCTGCCAATCTAACCCTGATTCAGATGACCATCCTATCTATGATAGATTACGGAGACAATTTATAGATCGTCAGGTAAGGGTGTTCTCGAGCGGCTAGATGTTCTTTACCATTCAGCCATCAGATTTGCCACCAATGCTCCTTATAGGACACATCAATGCACTCTATACTCCTCTGTAAACTGGTCATCTCTGTATCCCCGTCGCAAGACCCACTGGTTGATGCTTATTTATAAAACCCTCTTGACCTCACAGCCCCCCCCCCCCCCCCCCCCCCCCCCCCCCCCCCTATCTGAGATATCTACTGCAGCCTTCATCCTCCACATACAACATCTGTTCTGCAAGTCACATTCTGTTAAAGGTCCCCAAAGCACACATCCCTGGGTCGCTCCTCTTTTCAGTTCGCTGCAGCTAGCGACTGGAACGAGCTGCAACAAACACTCAAACTGGACAGTTTTATCTCAATCTCTTCATTCAAAGACTCAATCATGGACACTCTTACTGACAGTTGTGGCTGCTTCGCGTGATGTATTGTTGTCTCTAACTTCTTGCCCTTTGTGTTGTTGTCTGTGCCCAGTGATGTTTGTACCATGTTTTGTGCTGCTGCCATGTTGTGTTGCTACCATGTTGTTGTTATGTTACGTTGCTACTATGCTGTATTGTCATGTGTTGCTGCCTTGCTATGTTGTTGTCTTAGGTCTCTCTTTAGGTAGTGTTGTTTTGTATCTCTTGTAGTGATGTGTGTTTTGTCCTATATTTATATATATTTTATTATCCCAGCCCCCGTCCCCGCAGGAGCTCTTTTGAATTGTGGTAATAATTTGTTCTTAACTAACTTGCCTAGTTAAATAAAGGTTAAATAAATACAAATATTTTTAAAAATATATATATATTACGGGTCTCGCCCAGTGTATTTATTCGAGGTACTCATCAATCTTTTATTTGGGTTTCAACTACGTGTTTTGTATACCTGCTTTATTTGGGTGTAAATTAAAACCCATGTTACGCATTCCTGCGCCTGTCTCCCGATCATTCTATACCAACGTGACAATCTCCAGCTGTCCTATGGAAATGAACGTGTTGGGAGTCGGGACAAGACAGACAGGCTGGCAGCTTTTCTCAGCCAGTTGAAATCATGAATCAGCATAATTGTTATGGATATTTACAAAGAAATGTCAATAGAAAAACACGAAATGCGGCTAGTTTGCTGTCATTCAAGCTTCAGTTTGAAGTGACTGTGTTAGCTCTGCAGTTGTCTATCTCTGAACAGTGGCCTGGCGAGAGGGCAAATGTTCTATGCCAGGTGAAATCGCACATCATCAGCTCATTATTATGGATGTATATAAAAAACAGCTTATACAAACGCAAATGCAGCTACTTTGCTGTTATTCTGGCTGCACTGTTTGACGTGATTGTGTTAGCCAAAGTTGGCTAGCTAGCAAGCAAGTTCTAAGAATGTTAGAACGAACGGGCCATCATTTAGAACGAACGACTGGGTCGCATCCATAGATTTAGAACAAAAATAATTAACGACTCGTCGCGTCTCTTGCAAACGAACAGATAGAACGAAAGACCAGCTTGCTTGGGTAGCAACCCTAGATTTGTGTCGGGACTATATCTCGTGGAAGGATAAAATAGTATGAATAAATTAATCAATGTAACGTTTTTAATGAAAATATTTCAATCATTATTTGAATATGTTGGTAACCCGTTGAATAAAAGTGACAATGCCCTCGAAGCCGGTGTTTGGAGGATATGTTGGCATGTCAATACTTCCTCCAAACTCTGGCTTCTCTGGCATTATCATTTAAGTGGAGAAGCTCCAGGTGGTATCCGATTTTAAGTACCTTGGCATCATACTTCATTCCAACCTCTCTTTAAAAAACCAGGTGAAAAATGTGACTCAAATAACCTAATTCAACCTAGCTCATGTTTCCGATACATATGAAGTTGTTTGACTACAAAGGCAGCAAAACATTACTTCAATGCTTTGATACTTCCTCACTTAGCATACTGCTTGACCACCTCCACTTAGTACTTTTGTCAAACAGAAAACGCAAACCCATGGCAGCAGATCCACAAGGTCTGCCATGAGAAGTGACTGTATAGTTCCCTTAAGGAAAAGCACCTTTAGTCAAACTACTTTCTGTGAGAGCTTCCCATGTCTGGAACACACTGCCATCAGACACACATAACTGCACCACCTATCGCACCTTCACAAAAAACATAAAGACATGGCTTAAGGACAATCAGACTTGTGAACATAATCTGTGTATTGCTGCTTTCCTTGTTATCTGTTGTCTGTAGCTTGTGAGGTGTGTAAACACTGTTGCTTTTATCTGTTTTGTTTTGTTGCTATTTGTGCTATTGCTCTGACTGTCTGCATGCTATGTGTTGCTTGTCCTATGTTGATCTGCATGTGCTCACTGCTCATTGTTTGTCTGTATTGTTATAGTAATTGTTTTTAATAACCTGCCCATGAACTGCGGTTGAAAATTAACTGGCTGGCTAAAACCGGCACTTTTACTGAAACATTGTTTAATGTGCACTGTCCCTGTCAAAATAAACTCAATAAAGTTAAGTAAAATGGCTGTCTAGCAATGATCAACAACCAACTTGACAGAACTTGTAGAATTTTTTCAATAATAATGTTCAAATATTGTACAATCCAGTTGGGCAAAACTCTTAGAGACTTGCAGCTGTAATCACTGCCAAAGGTGAATCTAACATGTATTGACTCAGAGGTATGAATACTTATGTAAATTAGATATTTCTGTCATTAATTTTCAATAAATGTGCAAACATTTGTAAAAACACTTTGTCGTTATGGGGTATTGTGTGTAGATGGGTGAGAAAAAAAATATATTTAATCAATTTTGAATTCAGGCTGTAACACAACAAAATGTGGAATAAGTCAAGGGGTATGAATACTTTCTGAAGGCACTGTATATAGTGCACATGTGCCCTGATCAAAAGTAGTGCATTTGAAGGGATCCATTTGGAATGCAGCCAAGTACTTGTCCAGGCATTACACCCACCCAGACAGGAGACATACAGGAGCAGCAGCCAGACGTCACAAAGGAGAAAACTAGGTCGGACATTGGATCAAATCTATACTGCAGAAATCCTGAAATAATGTCCAGACACACTCAATAACCGTAGGAAACCAGAAACAAATGAAAAAACTGCAAATTTGACAGATTTGACTGAATCACAGACACAGAGAATGAAGGTAGCCCATGGTCTAGCCTTTACACCAAGGATGTTGGTGAAGGGGTTGGGGGGTTGGAATATGGCCATTTCACTCACACACTGTTTCTCCAGGGGAAATTACTTCCTTTGGTGTTCGCATTTCTGAAGTGCACCCTTTCAAATCATACCTAAAGCCCAGAGGAACACACCAGAGGTTGAAAATGTTAAACATCGACCTGTCTTGTCTCTCCTTCCAATTCCATTGGCTTCTCACAACTCCATTTCTCTTCGCAACCTCTTCTTCTTTGTCCACTCCTCTTTCAAAGAGGGCGAGAGAGAGAGGGGTGGGGAGCCATGCCAGCAATGTCACGGTTGGAGAAAACTTATCCAGGATAGAGTGGTCTGTGGATAGAGTCAATCAGTCTACAGACCCTCAATTGCCATTGACATTTATCGGGAGCCTATTTCCAATTAATCTTCAAGGGCCTTCACCTCTTGAAGCCTGATTACATATTTTTTGGAGGGACAAACTGGCTAATTTGTAATTGGCCGTGTGCTGAAGGGAGAAGAGCCTTTATCATTGAGAGACTGGGACATGGAAGTGAGTGATAGGGGTGATAGGGGAGGGAAAGAATCCAGTTGGAATCTGTCACTCCTAATGCAGATATTTCAATAGCTTTGTGTTTAGACATTTGAACATTGGAAAAAGGCTTTTATCCAAAGGGACTTACTAACGCAGGTTTGCAGTACATGCGCCTCATGCAGGAATTAATTATTTACTTATTTGCATTCATAAACAAACATGTAGATAACTAAACCATAACAAAACAATCCAAGACATGCTTTAGCAGGGTGTTGATTTTCTCAGCTGTTCCCCACTCAGAGAGAAAAGAGAGATGGAGGAAATGTGTGAGAAAAGGAGAGAAAAAAGAAGAGAGAGAGAGGAAGACGGAGAGATATTTTACTGAATGAGAGACGTACTGCAAGATTATAGGGAGTTGTCTGCATGATATCATGCTTGGGAACGTGTTGTGTGTGTGGAGATATATTTTTGTGAAATGGCTGGGGTTGGGAGTATTAGATATTGCGAGTAGATCGACCCCTGCTGAGAATACATGAATACATACATTCACATGATGCGGCCCGCATACTGTGAAACACTTATTGAGACTCAAAAGCTAGTGTGCATGCATGTTCGCGCACACACAGAAATTAATCGCTATGTTTTATTTTACAAATACAGGCACACAGCACACAAACGCTTAGGGATATGCTCATGTACAGTGCATTCGGAAAGTACTCATCAATTAACACAACATACCCAATAATAACAAAGCTAAAACAAGTTTTTTTGACTAAAATAAAAAACAGAAATACCGTATTCAGACCCTTTGCTATGAGACTCAAAATTGAGCTCAGGTGCATCCTTGAGCAAGTCTACAACTTGATTGGAGTCCACCGGTGGTGAATTCCATTGATTGGAAATTATTTTGGAAAGGCACACACCTGTCTATATAAGGTCCCACAGTTCACAGCGCATGTCAGAGCAAAAACCAAGCCATGGGGCAAAGTTTCAACTTCCAAAAGGAGAACGACCCTAAGCACATAGCCAAGTCTCTGAATGTCCTTGAGTGGCCCAGCTAGAGCCCGGACTTGAACCCGATAGAACATCTCTGGAGAGACCTGAAAATAGCTGTGCGGCAACGCTCCCCATCCAACCTGACAGAGCTTGAGAGGATCTGCAGGTGTGACAAGCTTGTAGTGTCATACCCAAGAAGACTCTAGGCTGTAATCGCTGCCAAAGGTGCTTCAACAAAGTACTGAGTAAAGGGTCTGAATACTATGTGTTATATTTCAGTTTATTTCTAATACATTTGCAAATATTTAAAAAAAACTGTTTCTGCATTTCTGTATTGTTGATGAGGGAAAAAAAACAATTTAATCAGTTTTAGAATAAGGCTGTAATGTAACAAAATGTGGAAAAAGTCAAGGGGTCTGAATACTTTCCGAAGGTACTGTATACTGTACATACACACATTTTCCTGCACATAATCTCTCTCTCTCTCTCTCTCTCTCTCTCTCTCTCTCTCTCCCTCTCTCCTGCCACACAAGCAGAGGACGAGAGGGATGGGGAGAGGGCAGTCATGGAATTCCCAACCTGCCACTCTGCCTAGCCCTGCAATGCACTGATAACGCTGTCCATTTCTTCTCTCCTCCCCTCCTCTTCTCTCCATGCCCACAGGCTTGTGCCCCAGTGGCCGGCCTGCGCCCACAGCCAACCCACCCAGGAATCTTATCTCCCGTCCAGCCACAGGCCCTAGCTCTGCCAGGGCACTGGGCATGGGGCTCCGGTCACTCCACACAATGAGCTAGTTCACAGAGAGAGACCCCTAGGCTGCTATGGAGGCGGCTAGCGCTGCATACAAGGCAACCAAGTTCAGCTGCGAGGGAGTCAGGGCAAGGGACTGTCAACCCACAGCTTTTGTATTTTCACTGTGTTTATATTACTGCTATATAGTGCCGTTCCTAGTGTGGCAGATCATCAAGTCTCCTCCTAAAAGAGAAATGTTTTTTTGTGATGCCGATATAATGTGGTTGTTTCAGCTTCCTTTTTTATTTTAAATAATTGTATTTTTTAATGACCTCCCAAATGTTACTGGCAGGTATCCCATAGTTCACTAGGACATTTTCGAGACTCTAACTTCATGAAAGTACCCTCTACAATACACACACTTTCCTTGGCAGAGAGCAGGTGTGTGTGTGTGTGTGTGTGTGTGTGTGTGAATAATCATCATATGTTCTCATAGTTTAATGCAATTGTAATGGAGTGTTACTCAAAGTTTTAATTGAGAGATGTATTAGGAAAGGCTTCTCTGCCTTCCACATGCTACAGGGACGACACACACACACACACACACACACACACACACACACAACCACACACGGTAAGAAGGCAGGCAGGTCTCTTGGCTGTGGCATTAAATCCAGTTCACTTCCTACTCCAACTGCCTTGTCTCAGGCAGAGAGAGAGGCGGACTAATGTTATCCCTCTAATAAAATTGGAATTAACATAATATCTGGACCTCCCTCTGTGAAATGGCCTTATCTGTGAATGGCTTCCTAGGGTACGGAAACAGACGGCGGGTGCTTCAGCAAACTAATCCCCACCTCCTGTTAGAAAACTGTTCAAATCACAACCCCACAACGTCCATTTTCCGCATAAGGGTAGGAGGTAAAGGGATATCACGTGGTAGGTTATTGCATGGTGGACGATCAACCAAGCTGACAGCATGACAACAATGGTCCCTCAGAAGAACATTTTGTTTCCAACCAAAACCTGTCTTCAGATGTTTCCAGGGTAACATTCATTTTAGTACAAAGACAGTGTTTGTTATGTCAAAAAAAAAGAGAAAAAAATTAATGTTGCAGTTATTCAAACATTTTGCATAGTGGATGAAATGAAACATGAACGATTCACCTAGCTGTTTTAATTGAACAGGGCCCTAAGGTACGATTCTTTCCCAAGGCACCAAAACAATTTTGTCAACTTCCGTCAGTAACTGGCGGTAAGTACATTCAAATAAGAAAACTGTAACAACCACATCGTATCAACATTGTAAGGAAATACATCTCATGATGGAAGCTCAACCAACCAACAACATGACGCTGAAGAAGTGGAAGACAACCAAGCTTTATGCCAAAAAAGTGAATCAAACTTAAGGTGATATCTACATGAAAGCCATTGCCTTCACTCAATATAGCTCAATGTAATAAAGTGCAGACAGTGCTGAGCCAGTCAACCTGTACGCGCATCTCAGTCCTTGAAATGTGTACGAACAGAAAGTAATATCTCTAAATATTTGAAATTAGCTCATGCCAAAGCTATATTACAAAGACAACGGGTCAATGTCATGGTCAACTGTCTGTCGCCTTCAATGTGTAGGAGTTTGAAAAGGTTTGAAATGGACTTCAGTTGTAGCTCTGTCATTTCTTAGAAAGAACACAATCTACACAGTAATAATTAGCCTTATACCACTCTGCTGGAGGATTGTTGAGAGCTGCTTTACAATCTCTCCTATTTTCTCCTTCTTTCTCTTTCTTCATGTCCTCTGCTTTGTCCCATCTTTGGTCTTCCTTAATACCCCTTTTCTCTCTTTTGATTGAATAAGCAGAATGGACAGTCTAAGGATGGGAAACTGGTTGCCCTCTATATATATATATATGTATTTTTTTTACTCTGTCAGGGTCTCAATTTACTGTTGAGAGTTAGAATAATAGAATACACAAAGTGTAAAAATGCAAATGTTTATCTCCGCCCCATGGACAAATGAGTAGAAATGCATGAAATTAATTATAAAATATACAGGCCAAAGAGTTCAACTCCTATAACTCCTCCCATCAGCCTCCTCTGGTGTGCATACGTGCGTGGCGTGTTTACAGCCCTGAACCTCAGAGAAGAGAACAGTAATTACACACATCACCACCTGAATGAGATGTTTATGACAAAGCCCAGCCTCAGCAGCAGAGACAGAAGCCAGAATCCCTCCATGCCACTCATACGTACAGCCGTCAGACTATATCCCAGAACCCCCCCATGCCACTCATACGTACAGCCGTCAGACTATATCCCAGTTTGAATGGCTCATAGTACGTTTTCCACCCACACACACACTTTCCTCCCTGCTCCGCATTGAGAAGACAGAAGCCATTGCTTATAGTTCTCCTGACAAAAGAGGTGACAGTGTGCTGGAACTGAAAAGGGTATTATAAATGGTTAAAAGGAGATGTACAAGGAAGAGACGTATGCTCTGGAGACGGTAACCTTTTTCAAATGCTGATTTAGTATTCATCATTAATGACCTTTCATACATGGGCAGAGCTGTCATCAAACAGGAAACGGGCCAGAGTGTTTGTGCCCATCAGAATCTCCTCTACTGACTGTAAGGACATAAGGCATGATGTTTTGCAAAGGCATCTCATATAGTTTAATGGAATTTCAATTAATTAAAAAAATGTATATTCCCTATACGGCCCTTACATTACAATTCAGTCATTGCTTTCTGTGTGCAGCTGAATATTAAGGATACTTCAATTTACAGTTCAAGAGTCATCACAGGGCATTATAGGGTACTGAGTTGAGGAACCTTCAATAGACCCAGTTCAATAACAGAAGCATTTTCTTTTCTTTAAGAATGATGACGAAAACTGTCTCTGTAGGAACTTACACGGTATGTTCTGTCTGGTTTTGCCTCTTCAAATGCGCTCCTACTGAATCCTATTGAATCCCTAAGTAGAGCCAGGCGTGTGTGGTACAGGCAAAGGCTGCCTCCCTAATGCTAATCCTATTCCCTATATAGTGCACTACTTTTGAACAGCTTTCAAAAGGGTTCTGGTCAGAAATAGTGCATTATATAGGAAATACGATGCCACTTGGGATGCAGGCAGACAGACGGACGGACGGACGGGCGGGCGGGCGGGCAGGCAGGCAGGCCTGGTCTCCCAGTCGTCTGGCATTTAGTGCCAGCTATCTCATCACACCCATTCTGATGCTAATTAACTTAAAGATCCACCAAGCGGATGGAGGAGCCCCACTGGGCTCAGGCGTCAGTTCAACGTCTAGTTTTGATTTACATTTGGTTGAGTTGTCAACTAAGGTGAATTCAACAAAAAATATCACCATGTTCTTGGATTTCGGTTGAAATGTGGGTGAAAACAAATTACCTAATGCCCTTACGTTGATGACTTTTCGCAAATCCAATTACTTCTTAGTCATCACATTATCTTTTGGGGGTTGAAATGATGTGCGGGGGCGTGCGTAGTACACATGCAGTTGCTCAAACTCTACTATTCAGATGCACAATACAGTACTGTATAATACAGTACACAGACAAGAGGCACTCACAGAATCAAATTCTAACATCTGAATATTCTAATCTCTCTCTCTGTTTGTCCGTTTATCTACAGACGTCTGTCCATCTGACTGTTAGTCTGTCTGTTTGTCTGTCCGCCCGTCCGTCAATCCGTCTGTCTGTCCATCAATATACAGATTCTACTATCAATCTATGATGGCTCAATTCTGGTTCTACATGGTCTACTTTCTAATCATGCTGTGCTCTGTGACCAGGGCTTGTGTCCACCGTGTCCACCGAGTAATACAACACTTGCCTTTACGATTCCCCCAAGGACACATGCTTTGAAAAGCCACACTAAAGCCAGCAGAATTAGCTATTCAGGTAGAGAGAATAGGCAGGGACAGTCAGAGGAGCTGATAGCATTTCAATGCTATGGAGACAAACACTATAAATACTAGTACAACAGTGATGGATGTTCTGTTGGCGCACTGCATGCGAAGAAGCTTCCACCTAGGGTGACCACGTGTCCCGGGTCGTGCGGGACAGTCCGGCATTTTGGCCCTTTGTCCCGCATCCCACCACCAAACAATCATGTCTCACGTTTGATCAACTTTATAAATTTACAAAAAAAAGGTTAATTTGTGCTGTATTTCAACCAATCATATGTGTCAAATCCATTTGGGCTAAATTCCATGTGAACTTTGAGAGGACAGTTAACCAACCAGAAGTGTTTCCTTGGATAAATATGCCTAGATTTGTATTAACAGCCACATGTTGTCTCAAAAAATATATTAACGTAGGCTACACTGTCCCACCTCTGCTCATCCTCTAGGCCCTATAACCTACCTGCACATAAACATGTCTTATTTATCTTCATGTTAATGTGGGGTTTTCTCTTGTTAAAGATGGTGTTTGTCATTCAGAGGCCTCCACTATTATTTGAGTGTAGATCTGTCGATTGTTGGAGTTGCTCACACACACATGAACCACGCTCAGTGTGTGTGTGTGTGTGTGTGTGTGTTGAAGCAGCTCCAAGAATCAGCAAGCAAACAATCAAAACAAATAACACAGTGCACACATCCACACAACCCCCCTTCCCCAAACACACACACACACACACACAAAATACCCAACACCTTTCCCCCTCATCCTTCACACTGGGATGACAATCGAGAATAGAATCAGGTAGCGGTGCATCCTCACACTCTCTCCAAATCACATTCTTCTCCCTCCCAAAGCAATTAGATGCAGTGTGGGGTCAGGGACCCCCAGACACCAACATGGCTGCCATCAAGCCTGGGGCGGTGCAGCCACCTGATACCCAGGTCACAGCCACTCTGCGACAGCCGCAGGTTTAGAGGTTGTGATAGCCTGTGACCTATCCCTGGAATTGATCTGTTGTGGTGAAATGGGATTTGGAATGGCCAGATGATAGATAGATAGATAGATAGATAGATAGATAGATAGATAGATAGATAGATAGATAGATAGATAGATAGATAGATAGATAGATAGATAGATAGACAGTGCACTATGTAGGGAAAAGAGTGCCATTTGGGACGTAACCAATCAGATAGATACTTTCCCTCCCTCTGCTTTAAAGATGTCTGTTGTGACTGACAAAAAGCCCCGGGAGAAGAAGTTTTAAACCTTGTTGTAAGACAGGTGAAACGCTAATTAAAACAGAGCCACAATAAGATAAATACTGTAATTAGCTGCTCTGCTGTTTTGCCCACTAGCCAGGACTAAGCGAGAAGTTGAATCCCATTAATTTTGGGAAATTTTAATCACATCAAAAAGGTAGTTTGTCTGGGTTTGGTCTGCCTCTCCCTCTTTCTGTGTTTCTTAGTTTCCTGCTGAGTATGTGTGTGGTGTGTGTGGTGTGTGTGTGTGTGTGTGTGTGTGTGTGTGTGTGTGTGTGTGTGTGTGTGTGTGTGTGTGTGTGTGTTTCCATGTGCATGCGTGTGTGCGTGCATGTGTTGTTCGTGGGAAGGCTGTGTTTTCAGCGAAGCTCATCCGTCATCCTCTGGTGGGACTCGGCATGAAAAGAGACACCCACCCGTGTCAAGTGTCAGAGCACTGATTTCTCCCTAGTGCAGCCCAGATAACCGCAGCATTATTTCCAGGAAGCAAAAACAATGCACAAACTTATGGCACAAATAAAATGTTAAATCAAGCATGCAGTGCAGCAGTACCTGAACATTGTCATAAATACATACTTTTATACTATGATGGTAAACGGAAAACTGTAAATTATAGAGTAACTTGGGGTATTATCAACAGTAACATAATGTGAAACGTTTTACTGCATCATACCATAAATTATGGTGGATTGTGGGAACATTTTGTGGGCAGAGAAAGAATTGCTGTATTTCAAATGTTACTGTAATTCCATCCCCCACAATACAGGACAGTACTGTGTTTTTGGAGTGCCAAAACCCTTTTGACAACTAGTGGGTGCATGTTACTGTTGCTTCTTGCTCATTAACATACTTTGACACGTGCCTTTTAAAAGTCCACATTTGTGGCACCCGTCAGTGAGATTGATGTACCAACTTAACAGGTATGTGGTAATAGTGCCCCATCAATTTTAAAATGTATAAAGGATAGAATGGAGTGGCAGCAAGTCTTAAACCTTTAATGGTTAAGCATTTTTCTGTTTTGCCCTGTAGTCATGGCCAGTTGTTAAGAAGCCTTTGTTAAAAGGGCCAATCTACAGTTGCTACCATCCATTTTTAGATTTATGAATTAATCATATACACCAATTGATTCTTGAATAATATAACTTCTAAATGCCTCATAAGCTTTGTTCAACTGTGTACACCATCAGAACCAAAAATATAAGCTTGTTTTACTCCAGTGTTTGTAAACATTGTAAATGTCAACAAACACTGTATTGCCTCAAATGCTTAAAACGTGCATTTTTATATCTTGGTTGGTCAATTTTTGCATCCATAGCTCTGACCATAAATTTGAGAGTGGTTAGATTTCTCCAGGCCCAAAAAACAGAGGCTGGGTCGCTGCTTTGTTATTATTTAAATTGGGGATTGCCCCTTTAGGGCCTGCTGAAGTGAATGGGATGTAAAATACCAAATATGTGTTGATATGCTGAAATGTGTAAACACATTAGCTAAAAGACAACCTGTTTGCAGAAGTTTCCCCAAACACGCAGGGATAACAGCGCATTCCCCCTCTTACCCCCAAAACATTTAGCACTAGCCTAAAAGTTAAAGAGGACATTCCTACCTCATCCTTTCAAACTTCCAGAGCATTTAGTCATGCCTGTGCCCTTTCCTCTTTCCTCTCCACTCTTCCCCCTAAATTACGGGGAAGTGATATACAGCCTTACTGACTCAAGGCTCTGGAAGATTTACAACATTGTCCCTGATGAAGGAGAGGTGAGAAAAT
The DNA here is from genome assembly GCA_023634145.1 of Thymallus thymallus. Taxonomy (NCBI): domain Eukaryota; kingdom Metazoa; phylum Chordata; class Actinopteri; order Salmoniformes; family Salmonidae; genus Thymallus; species Thymallus thymallus. The sequence continues at coordinate 33,490,898 of CM042409.1, read as the reverse complement.
ACATTACTATGCAGAATAGGTCATATCGGAACGCAGCACCTCTTTATGACACAACCCATGCAGATTATCAATCTATTTGTGTTGTAAGTTGCACAGAAAGGATTTCATTTACCTTTCGTTGATTTTCCTGGAAGCCCCATGCAGACAGGAAGCAATCTTCCAAGGGTAAAAAAGTCAATCTTCTCCTGCAACTTGATTAGAGAGTTAAAAGACCCGGGGTTGGATGATTGAATGAGGTTTTGATACACAGAGATACTGCATCTTGAAAAAGGATACATTCTCTTGTCAATAAATGATTAATATCGACATATGGTGGACATTGTAGATTGAGTTCAATATGTATTGTAACTAATTGCTGATTTGTCACATTATGGGCCACTATACTAGTTTTAAACAAGGCCAGCAACTCATACAATGGACACAGTGTCATTGCAGTCTTTCAGTACCATGGGCAGCGACCTCACTGCACGTATAGGACTAGTCTGCCTTCAGCACCATGGACAGGAGCTGCACTACTCTAGCTTGCAGTAAATGGAAGCGCACAATCCTTTGTGAATAAAGGAAAGGAGAGGATGTGGAACTTGAAATTTAAAGGATGTCCCTCACAGCTGTAAAACAAATAGGTTGTATATCAAAATCCTCAGGTTGATGTAGCCTACTCTTTGGCCATATGCTACAGTAGACTAAATCCACTTCATGCAGTGATGTAAGCTTATACAATATACTTAAGACAGGCAATACAGGCACGCAGGAATGTCTGTTTTGTGTTTTTTTCTTTCTTTTCAAGGCTTTGTGGGAGCTATGGCAAATGAGTCTAACTTAACACATTTGAAAGCTCCTGTGGTGGATGGAGATTTCCTCAGCAAGTCGTTTGCATTTTGAATTGACCCTCAGTGGAATTGCCAGGGCCATATTGTCATATTTGACTGTCCCCTAACGGATTGAAATAACTACAATCATGTGGGGGCAAAGACACATTGTTCCATAAATTGCCTGTTAATTGAGCGTTATTATTATCAGTCCGATGGGTTCGCTCAGTGGAAGCGTTTCACTCAGGACGACACGCAGTGCATTGAAAAAATGTCAGAGCAGCCGTGCAAGTAGGCCTAGGTTTGTGAGGACTGAAAGACTGTCGAGGGACAATAATGGCACCATACCTTCCCTAATCATCGTGATACTACCCCACTGAACATAATTACAATGATTTGTGCTCTCCCATTTCGCCCTTGTATTAAAAAATATTGCTGAAGGCAAGTCAGGCGTGTATGAGAGCGAGGCAGGAAGGGCTGCTGCCGTGAATGGAGTGTCGCCCCGGGGGACGCTTGGAAAACAGACCGTGGTGTCATGCCAAAGAAGGCCAACACCCTCCCTCCCTCTCTCCCTCCGCCGGGGCCCAGCCATGCCTGTCGTGAGTGTAAGATGATAATAACGGGCCATTAGAGCTGGACCGAAAGCGCGGGAAGTAAGAGTGGCACGGCGTATATCGCCATGCATGATAGCCAAATAATGAAAACAAATCGGGAGACATATACCCATTGGATATCACAGACGTAGGCCTACTGTGTGTATAGATATAGGCCTATTAGGGCACGTCATTGAACTACGCTGGCTTTTAATTGGAGGATATTGAACCAAAAAGAGAGGAGGGAACACTAACATTTTATCATATTAACTTTGCCTACTGTATTGCACTTTCATTTATTTAGGCCTGAAAGACTAACTTTTTTTGGACCAAGGACATGCAGCGTCTCCTACAATGGACACAATGGGCTTTGCCTTCTGTTTCGTTACCGTGGACAGCGACAACGCACTGAAAGTACAGGCCTACCTGAGTCTGCTTGCAGCACCATGGACAGCAGCTACATCACGCTAGCTTACAGTGAGTAGGAGAGCACAATCTTTTGTAACTAAGATGGGGACTGGAACTTGGAATCTAAAGAATGGTGTGACTCTCTCACAGACAACTGCACATCTGCATTAGCAAATCTCATATTAAATTCTTCTGTCCAGGCTTGAATGGTGAAAGCCTAAGGCTGAAAACCCCGTTGTTTTTAATAGCCCCATGTAGACTAGTGAATACATGAAGGAGAGGAAGGACGCTTAAAAAGTATTTGAACAGGGTCAGAGTAGTCTATCCACATATCAGACAGTCTGCGTCCCAAACAGCACTCTATTCCCTATAGTGCACTACTTTTGTCCAGGGCCCATAGAGGCAACCACAAACAGACAGCATGCCTCTGTCCCCCTGATGGTTTTCTGCTTGTTAGTGCTGCTGTTTCTGCCTATACGTGGTCGTGTGTTGCAACAGTGGCAGTCGTCTTCTCTTCTCACCTTGACAAAGAAATTTTCGCCTCGGGGATCAATAAAGTACCTATCTATCTATCTATCTATCTATCTATCTATCTACTGATAAGACATATAATAGAGATGTGTGGGAGCAACCTACCTCCCAGTCTTCATAAGCAGGTGTGAGCAGTTTGACAGCTGTGTGTCATGTGAAAACCATGTAGGAGTGTGTGCCATGGTGTTTGTGCGTGGGCTGACTGCTCACATACAACAGTTGCACTGTCAGCGTGAAATGCACTTGGGCTTTGCTTAGTTCAGTTCTCATTTGGACGTTTTTCAGGGAATGAGGGGCAAAAATGAAGTGGGCGATTGATATTAAATGAGAACATGTAACTTTAGAGTTAAATAAACAGTACGCTAACATGTTTTGCCTGCAGATTTAAAAAAGCGAGTTCAGCCTATAAGTCCAGCCACAGCCGTCATCATAACCACTCTATTTGAGGGTGCACATCATCTAGCCTACTTCCAATCAGTCAATTCCTCAGTAAATTGCTTAATTGCTAATAGTTGTAATAACGCTTCAGGAGAGTGAGGATCCATTTGCAGTTTTATTATAATCTTAGTTGTATAATCCGGGTTAATCACCAGCAAACACCACAGTAGAGATAAGGCAACTCGTAATCCAGAAACAGGCATAAGGTCAGGGCAGGCAGCAAACTTACATGAATCAGTCCAGTATAGAATATAGTCCAGGGCAGGCAGCAAAGAATCAAGACGAGGATAGACAGTCCAAAAGCAATCCACGGAAAGATCAAACACGGAAAGGAACGCTCAGAAATGATCACCAGGGTAAATACAAAACTTCGCAATGATAGAGAGTCTGAGAGCACCTAAAATAGTCCACTGATGAAAGTCAGGTGCAAGGGTAATCAGTGCTAGGTATGTGGGAATTGTAGTTCAAATGGTTTAATATTCAGGCGAGGGTTCCCTCTGGTGGTGAGTAGGAGGAACCGCGGGAGTCTCGTTTGTGACGAGTGTGGGGTCGAGTATGTCCTCTGCATTGACCCAGGATCGCTCGTCCGGTCCGTACCCCTCCCAATCCACCAGATATTGGAGGAGCCTGCCCCGGCATCTGGAATCGAGTAGATCTCGAACCTGAAATGCCTCCTCGCCGTCCACCAAGATGGGTGAGGGGCCCTGGTCACTGGTCTGCTCCTCCTCCTCCGCTCTCGGACCACCAGCGGGTTTGAGAAGTGATACATGAAAAGTGGGAGAGATACGATAAGTAGAGGGTAATGCCAAACGAAAGGAAACTGGTGTAATCTGTTTAACAATTTGGAAGGGGCCCACATACCTGGGACTGAGTTTCTCGCAAGGACGTCTGAGGCGTAGGTCTCGAGTGGATAGCCAGACCCATTGACCTGGAGTATATTCAGGATTGGGGCGACGGTGACGATTGGCCTGCGACTTCTGTCTCCTGATAGCATGTAACAAGTGGGTGTGAGCCTGATTCCAGATGTCTTCGCTTCTCTGGAGCCAGTCATTGACAGAGGGCACCTCGGTAGGTTCCCCTGACCATGGAAATAGGGGGTGTTGGAAGCCCATTACACATTGGAATGGAGTTAGTCCGGTGGAAGGTTTCTGGAGTGAGTTCTGTGCATACTCAGCCCACATGAGGAATCGACTCCAGTCTGCTTGGTTCTGATGACAATAGGATCTGAGGAACCGGGTGATCTCCTGATTGAGACGTTCTGTTTGACCATTCGATTGTGGGTGATATCCTGAAGTGAGGCTAATGTTGATGTTGAGTTGTTGGAAGAATGCTGACCTTACTCTGGATGTGAATTGGGGCCCTCGGTCCGACACGATGTCCTCAGGAAGGCCATAGAAGCGAAACACAAAGTTGCACATGAGTTCGGCAGTTTCAAATGCTGTAGGCAGCTTGGGAAGTGGAATCAAACGGCAGGTCTTGGAGATCCGATCTATGACAGTGAGTATTGTGGTATTCCCATTGAACTTGGGGAGATCGGTAATAAAGTCGGTGGGGAACTGGTAATGGTTGCAGTAGGCCAGATGGTAATTGTCTGAGATGTTTGCTTGTGTTACAGGTGATGCATTCGTTAATTAATTTTATTGTGTCTGCCCGCAAGGTTGGCCACCAAAAGCTGTTCTGAAGCAGGTGAACAGTGGCAGCAATTCCAGGATGACCGGAGCTGAGTGAGGAGTGAACTTGTTGTAGTACTTTCTGACAGAGATCCCGAGGTACAAAAGTCTTGTCAGGGGGGCATTCGGGAGGAGGGGTCTTTTGTGAATTGGCTTGAGTGAGCTCTGTCATGTTGTCCCACTGAATTGGGGCCACAATTAGTGACTCTGGAAGAAGGGTTTCCTTGGATTTAATGGGGTTCACACAGTCGTGTTGGCGTGATAAGGCGTCTGCTTTGGTGTTCTTTGAACCGGGACGATAGGTAATGGTGAAGTCAAATCGTGTAAAGAAGAGAGCCCACCTCGCTTGTCTGGGATTCAGTCTTTTGGCAGATCGTAAGTATTCCAAATTCTTGTGGTCAGTTACAATCACAAACGGATGTTTAGACCCCTCCAGCCAATGACGCCACTCCTCCATAGCTGCTTTCATGGCCAACAATTCCCGGTTTCCGACGTCATAGTTCTGTTCGGCTGGATTAAGTTTGCGGGAATAATAGGCGCAAGGATAGAGCTTGGGTAGGGATCCGTGCCGCTGTGAGAGGATGGCTCCAATGCCCGTATTTGAAGCGTCCACCTCAACTGTAAATGGGAGTTCTGGATCAGGGTGATGGAGGATGGGGGCAGATGTGAAACGTGACTTGAGTTCTGCGAAAGCCTCCTGTGCTGTAGTTGACCAGGTGAGGTGTGATGAATTTCTCTTAGTCATAGAGGTTAAGGGAGAGGCTACCGAGCTGAAATTTCTGATGAAACGTCGGTAGAAATGAGCAAATCCCAAGAAGCGTTGTAATTCCTTTAAGGTTATTGGTAGTGGCCAGTCTAGAACGGCTTTGACCTTCTTCTCGTCCAAGGCGACTCCCTCCTGATTGATGATGTAGCCCAAAAATGACGTGGTAGTCTGGTGAAATTCGCACTTCTCTGCTTTGGCGTATAACTGGTGGTCAATGAGTCGTTGCAATACTGTTCTTATGTGTTGCACGTGTTCCTCATAGGTGTTGGAGTAGATGAGAATGTCATCGATGTAAACAATTACCAAACGATCAAGCATGTCCCGAAAGACGTCATTGATGAACGATTGAAATACGGAGGGACTGTTGGACAGCCCGAACGGCATAACCAAATATTCATAATGCCCAGTGCTGGTAGAAATGGCTGTCTTCCATTCATCACCGTCCCGGATGCGAATGAGATTGTAGGCGCTGCGGAGGTCTAGTTTGGAAAAGTACTTGGCCTTGCGGAGTTGTTCTAGGGCAGCTGGTACCAGGGGCAAGGGGTATCGAAACTTGACGGTGATGTCGTTGAGACCCCGGTAGTCGATACAAGGACGTAGACCACCGTCTTTCTTTTTAACAAAGAAGAAGCCAGAGGCTGCAGGTGACGTAGATGCTCTGATGAACCCCTTCGAGAGTTCCTCATCGATGTAGTTCTTCATGGTTTCTGATTCGGGTTGTGATAGTGGAAAAATTCGACCCTTCGGTGGTGTTGTACCTGGTAATAGTTCGATAGAACAGTCGCTTGAGCGGTGAGGAGGAAGTTCCATAGCCTTGGTCTTGCTAAAAGCCTCGACGAGGTCGGAGTATTCAATGGGAAGAGAGGGGAATAGAGCAGGTTCGTCCTTTAGCGTAACGGTCTGAATGGATAGTGAAGGGCTGCCAGTTAAACAGTTGGAGTGACATGACGGGTCCCATTTGATGATCCGACCTTCCTTTCATGAAATGAGGGGATTATGTTGACTCCAACCTCGCCAGGGGAGTCCAAGGATAACCGGGTTATGAGGTGATGTGATGATGTAGAAACAAATTATCTCAGTGTGAAGGGTCCCGGTCTGTAGGTGAAGGTCCACGGTGGTGTGCAGAACCCTTCCATCACCAAGAGGTCGTCCATCTAGTGCCTCCACTGCCAATTGCGAGTTACAGGAGATTAATGGGAGTTGTTGTTGAGCAAATTCATGAGACATAAAGTTCCCGGCTGCTCCTGAGTCTAATAGAGCCAATGTGGATATATGATTGCCCTCTAGAGATAACACTATCGGTACTTTGATACAAGAACTGGAGTTATGTGCTTGAACACAAGGACTCACCGAAGGGGGATTACGAAGAGGTGGTCTTGTGGGGCAAGAAGCCCTCAGGTGGCCCGGTTGCCCGCAATAGAGGCAGAGATGTTGACGTATGCGGCGTTCTCGTTCTTCCAGAGTCAGATGAGTATATCCGAGCTGCATGGGTTCAGTTTGAGAAAGAGTGACTGGATATGGTGTGCTGGTTGGTACCGTTCTGAGTGGACGACGTGAACGAATCAGATTGTCAATCTGAATGGTTAGCTCGATGAATTGATTCAGTGACCTCCCTTCATCTCGGCAGGCCAGTTCGGATTGCAACTCCAAGTTGAGTCCCTTGCGAAAGAGCAGTTTAAGCGTGCTCTCCACCCAATCGGTTTGTGCTGCTAGGGTACGAAATGTCAAAGCATATTCTGCTGCGGTACTCCTGCCCTGGCTCAACGCGAGTAATTGATCATCAGCTCTCATACCTCCCTCTGGAAGCGCTGAAGAAAGGTGCCTAACGATGGGAAAGCAGTGCCATCCTTTCTCCAAACCGCCGTCACCCACTCTAACGCCTTGCCAGTGAGGAGTGAGCATACCAATGCAATCTTGCTGGCATCGGTGATGTACATAGCTTGTTGTTGCTCAACGAATAATGAACATTGCAGTAGAAATCCCTTACTTTTAGTTGGGTTACCGTCAAACTTATCAGGAAGAGCCAGACGTGGGTTAATTGTGAATGGAGGTGGTGGAGAAGCGTCCACACTCACGTTCAGTTGAGAAGGTGCTGGGTTCGTAAGTGACGTTTGCAAGCTCTGTAGCGTCCTGACGAGCTCCTCCGTTACTGTAGTTAAATGGGTTAGTTGATGTTGATGCATGGCGAGTTGGTTAGCTTGAGTGGAAATCTCTGTGGACATTTGAACCAGAGCTGCTGGATCGTGTGTTGGCGAAGTTTTCTGTAATAAAGCTTCAGGAGAGTGAGAATCCATTTGCAGTTTTATTATAATCTTAGTTGTATAATCCGGGTCAATCACCAGCAAACACCACAGTAAAGATAAAGCAACTCGTAATCCAGAAACAGGCATAAGGTCAGGGCAGGCAGCAAACTTACATGAATCAGTCCAGTATAGAATATAGTCCAGGGCAGGCAGCAAAGAATCAAGACGAGGATAGACAGTCCAAAAGCAATCCACGGAAAGATCAAACACGGAAAGGAACGCTCAGAAATGACCACCAGGGTAAATACAAAACTTCGCAATGAGAGAGAGTCTGAGAGCACCTAAAATAGTCCACTGATGAAAGTCAGGTGCAAGGGTAATCAGTGCTAGGAATGTGGGAATTGTAGTTCAAATGGTTTAATATTCAGGCGAGGGTTCCCTCTGGTGGTGAGTAGGAGGAACCGCGGGAGTCTCGTTTGTGACAATAGTATACAATGGACACGGTTTTGATTACATTTAGGGGGGTGGATATATATATATATACAGTGGGGAGAACAAGTATTTGATACACTGCCGATTTTTCAGGTTTTCCTACTTACAAAGCATGTAGAGGTCTGTAATTTTTATCATAGGTACACTTCAACTGTGAGAGACGGAATCTAAAACAAAAATCCAGAAAATCACATTGTATGATTTTTGAATAATTAATTTGCATTTTATTGCATGACATAAGTATTTGATCACCTACCAACCAGTAAGAATACTGGCTCTCACAGACCTGTTAGTTTTTCTTTAAGAAGCCCTCCTGTTCTCCACTCATTACCTGTATTAACTGCACCTGTTTGAACTCGTTACCTGTATAAAAGACACCTGTCCACACACTCAATCAAACAGACTCCAACCTCTCCACAATGGCCAAGACCAGAGAGCTGTGTAAGGACATCAGGGATAAAATTGTAGACCTGCACAAGGCTGGGATGGGCTACAGGACAATAGGCAAGCAGCTTGGTGAGAAGGCAGCAACTGAAAATGGAAGAAGTTCAAGATGACGGTCAATCTCCCTCGGTCTGGGGCACCATGCAAGATCTCACCTCGTGGGGCATCAATGATCATGAGGAGGTGAGGGATCAGCCCAGAACTACACAGCAGGACCTGGTCAATGACCTGAAGAGAGCTGGGACCACAGTCTCAAAGAAAACCATTAGTAACACACTACGCCATCATGGATTAAAATCCTGCAGAACACGCAAGGTCCCCCTGTTCATGCCAGCGCATGTCCAGGCCCGTCTGAAGTTTGCCAATGACCATCTGGATTATCCAGAGGAGGAATGGGAGAATGTCATGTGGTCTGATGAGACAAAAATAGAGCTTTTTGGTCTAAACTCCACTCTCCGTGTTTGGAGGAAGAAGAAGGATGAGTACAACCCCAAGAACACCATCCCAACCGTGAAGCATGGAGGTGGAAACATCATTCTTTGGGGATGCTTTTCTGCAAAGGGGACAGGACGACTGCACTGTATTGAGGGGAGGATGGATAGGGCCATGTATCGCGAGATCTACCCAAAAACCTCCTTCCCTCAGTAAGAGCATTGAAGATGGGTCGTGGCTGGGTCTTCCAGCATGACAACGACCCGAAACACACAGACCGAAACATACAGGCAACTAAGGAGTGGCTCCTTAGTAAAAAGCACACTTACTTCACCGTGACTGCGACATACATCGATAACGACCCACACCCGAGTGAAGGACAGACTCAACATATATGGGATCCCTAATTAGAGACAATGCGTTGCAGCTGCCTCTAATTAGGGATCCACCCCAAACCCCACACAGAAACAGAAAAGAACGACACTGTCAGACTCTGACCATAGCTACATAGAGAAGCAAATAGGCTTCTCTATGGCCAGAGCCTGACACTGGGGTGATGCCAGAGTGCCCTGCCTGCCGCCTCTATACCCAGCACTCTGAAAACAACGGGCCGCCGAATGTCCTTGACGACCACAGGAGGAGCACTGGACCCGGCTCCCTCGACGATTCCGGAAGGCCGTTCCACCCATTTCCATAGGAACGGGATCTAGGATCTAGGGTGGATAAGGGTGGTCCCCACAGGAGGTCCGCGAGATGCCAGCAGATTGTACAAGTCTTATGGCCATATCCACGAGTTGTTCAAAACTTAGAGTGGCATCCCGGCAGGCTAGCTCTCGACGGACGTCCTTGTGCAAACTGCATCGGAAATGGCTCATTCCACCCTGACCCGGCCGCTAAAGTCCGGAACTCCAGCGCGAAATCCTGCGCACTCCTCGTCCCCTGTCGTAGGTGGAAAAGGCGTTCGCCTGCCTCTCTTCCTTCTGGTGGAGGGTCGAAGACGGCTCGAAAGTGGCGGGCGAACTCCCCGCCACAAGTTGTCCAACGCTGTTCCCTCTCTCCAGGCTGCGTTGGCCCACTCCTGGGCTTTCCCAGTTAGACAGGAGACGAGGGCTGACACCTTCTCACGGTCCGAGGGAGTAGGGGAGATAGTGCTGAATGCCAGCTCTAATTGCAGAAGGAACCCCTGGCACTGGGCAGCGGCTCCGTCGTATTCCCGGGGAAGGGAAATGTGGATTCGACCGGTAGGTTGTGGTGGAGTGTTAGTACTCATAGTGGTTCGAACCGTATGCGCTAACGGTGAGGCTCCACTGTCTGGTTGGTTGTGCTCCAGTCGCTGGACAGCCTGGAGAACCCGATCCATCGCCTCTCCTAGGCTGGTGAGCATGGTGGAGTGCTCCCTCACTCTCTCCACTACCCCGGTCATGTTAGTCGCTCCTGCTGACTCCATTTGGTTGGTCGGGTATTCTGTGACGGCGTGAATATAGAATAGAGAGCCAGGCGCAGGAGATAGCGTGAACTCAAGGTATAAGTTTAATATCCAAACACGTATGCAAATCTAAACAAGATTTGGTACAACTGTTTCAGATAAAGACGAATGGAAGTACTACTAACTAGGCACAGCCTAGGAAACAAACCACGAGTGTAAAATAACAACTTGAAATAAAGACAGTACTCCGTACATACACAGTCACAATGAACAATACCCGACAAGGACATGAGGGAACAGAGGGAACATATATACATGAAGTAATGGGGGGAAATGAGAACCAGGTGTGCGTAGTGACAAGACATGACAAATGGAATAATGAACGAGGGAGCGGCAGTGGCTAGAAAGCCGGTGACGACGATCGCAGAAGCATGCCCGAACATGAGGCAACTTCGGCAGGAGTCGTGACATCCACAGATTTCATGTTAACAAACTATAGTTTTGGCAAGTCCGTTAGGATATATACTTTGTGCATGACACAAGTAATTCTTCCAAAAATTGTTTACAGACAGATTATTTCTTTTATAATTCACTATATCACAATTCCAGTGGGTCAGAAGTTTACATTCACTAAGTTGACTGTGCCTTTAAACAGCTTGAAGAAATTCCAGAAAATGATGTCATGGCTTTAGAGGCTTCTGATAGGCTAATTGACATCATTTGAGTCAATTGGAGGTGTACCTGTGGATGTATTTCAAGGCCTACCTTCAAACTCAGTGCCTCTTTGCTCGACATAATGGGAAAATCAGAAGAAATCAGCCAAGACTTCATAAAACAAATTGTAGACCTCCACAAGTCTGGTTCATCCTTGGGAGCAATTTCCAAACGCCTGAAGGTACCACATTCATCTGTACAAACAATATTACGCAAGCATAAACACCATGGGACCACGCAGCTGTCATACCGCTCAGGAAGGAGACGTATTCTGTCTCCTAGAAATGAACGTACTTTGGTGCGAAAAGTGCAAATCAATCCCAGAACAACAGCAAAGGACCTTGTGAAGATGCTGGAGGAAACAGGTACAAAAGTATCTATATCCACAGTAAAACGAGCCCTATATTTACATAACCTGAAAGGCCGCTCAGCAAGGAAGAAGCCACTACTCCAAATTTGCCATAAAAAAGCCAGACTATGGTTTGCAACTGCACATGGGTACAAATATAGTACTTTTTGGAGAAATGTCCTCTGTTTTGATGAAACAAAAATAGAACTGTTTGGCCATAATGACCATTGTTATGTTTGGAGGAAAAAGGGTGAGGCTTGCAAGCCAAAGAACACCATCCCAACTGTGAAGCACAGGGATGGCAGCATCATTTTGTGGGGGTGCTTTGCTGCAGGAGGGACTGGTGCACTTCACAAAATAGATGAGGAAGGAAAATTATGTGGATATATTGAAGCATCATCTCAAGACATCAGTCAGGAAGTTAAAGCTTGGTCGCAAATGGGTCTTCCAAATGGATAATGACCCCAAGCATACTTCCAAAGTTGTGGCAAAATGGCTTAAGGACAATAAAGTCAAGGTATTGGAGTGGCCATCACAAAGCCCTGACCTCAATCCTATAGAAAATGTGTGGACAGAACTGAAAAAGCGTGTGTGGGCAAGGAGGCCTACAAACCTGACTCAGTTACACCAGTTCTGTCAGGAGGAATGGGCCAGAATTCAGCCAACTTATTTTGGGAAGCTTGTGGAAGGCTACCCGAAAGGTTTGACCCAAGTTAAACAATTTAAAGGCAATGCTACCAAATACTAATTGAGTGTATGTAAACTTCTGACCCATTCGGAATGTGATGAAAGAAATAAAAGCTGAAATAAATCATTCTCTCTACTATTATTATGACATTTTACATTCTTAAAAGTCAGGGAATTTTTACTAGGATTAAATGTCAGGAATTGTGAAAAACTGAGTTTACATACACCTTAGCCAAATACATGTGAAATGTCAGAATAAAAGTAGAGAGAATTATTTATTTAAGCTTTTATTGCTTTCATCACATTCCCAGGAAGGAGACGATAATTTGCTAACATTTCCCAAAAACTATTTTTCTTTCTTATTATGGGGTATTGTGTGCAGATTGATGAGGAACATTTTTAATCCATTAAAGAATCCAATTAATCGTCCTTGAGATGTTTCTACAACTTTATCAGAGTCCACCTGCATAAATTCAATTGATTGGACATGATTTAAAAAGGCACACACCTGTCTATATAAGGATCCACAGTTAACAGTGCATGTCAGAGCAAAACCAAGCCATGAGGTCAAAAGAATTGTCCGTACAGCTCCGAGACAGGATTGGGTCGAGGCACAGATCTGGGGAAGGGTAACAAAAAATGTCTGCAGCATTGAATGTTCCCAAGAACACAGTGGCCTCCATCATTCTTAAATGGAAAAATGTTGGAACCACCAAGACTCTTCCTAGAGCTGGCCGCCCGGCCAAACTGAGAAATCGGGGGAGATGACCAAGAACCCGATGGTCACTCTGACAGAGCTCCAGAGTTCCTCTATGGAGATGGGAGAACCTTCCAGAAGGACAACCATCTCTGCAGCACTCCACCAATCAGGCCTTTATGGTAGAATGGCCAGAGAGAAAAAAGGAGTTTGCCAAAAGACATCTCAGACCATGAGAAAAGGACTCTCAGACCAAAACAACAGACCAGAGAAACAAGATTCTCTTGTCTGATGAAACCAAAATTGAACTCTTTGGCCTGAATGCCAAGCGTCACGTCTGGAGGAAACCTGGCACCATCCCTAGAGTGAAGCATGGTGGTGGCAGCATCATCCTGTGGGGATGTTTTTCAGTGGTAGGGACTGTGAGACTAGTCAGTATCGAGGGAAAGATGCTTGAGATTATGAAAACCTGCTCCAGAAAATAGCTGTGCAGTGACGTTCCCCATTCCACCTGACAGAGCTTGGGAGAATGAGAAGAATGGGAGAAACTCCCCAAATACAGGTGTGCCAAGCTTCTAGCGTCATACCCAAGAAGAATCAATGCTGTAATCGCTGCCAAAGGTGCTTCAACAAAGTACTGAGTAAAGTGTCTGAATACTTATGTAAATAATTAATTTTTTTTACCTGTTTTTGCTCATTATAGTTTGTAGATTGATTAGGGAAAAGAAGACTAACTATTTTTGGACCAAGTACATGCAGCGACTCCTACAATGGACACAATGGGCTTTGCCTTCTGTTTCGTTACCATGGACAGCGACACCAAACTGAAAGTACAGGCCTACCTGAGTCTGCTTGCAGCACCATGGACAACAGCTACATCACGCTAGCTTACAGTGAGTAGGAGAGCATAATCTTTTGTAACTAAGATGGGGACTAGATCTTGGAATCTAAAGACACAGTCTCTGTGTGTCCTTGAGTGGCCCAGCCAGAGCCCGGACTTGAACCTGAGGGAAAATCTCTGGAGAGACCTGAAAATAGCTGTGCAGCAATGCTACCCATCCAACCTGACAGAGCTTGAGAGGATCTGCAGAGAAGAATGCAAATACAGGTGTGCCAAGTTTGTAGCTTCATGCCCAAGAAGAATTGAGGCTGTAATTGCTGCCAAAGGTGCTTCAACAAAGTAATTGAAATACCTCTTTGTCATTATGGAGTATTGTGTGTAGATTTATTAGGGGAAAAAACGTAATACATTTTAGAACAAGGCTGTAACCTAACAAAATGTAGAAAAAGTCAAGGGGTCTGAATGCTTTTCAAAGGCACTATATATGTGTGTGTGTGTGTGTTTGTGTGTGTGTGTGTCATATACGATATAGCCCAGCATTCTACTTCATATATAGCATCAGATTGGCACCTGTGAGTTGTAGCCTTCCCTCTCTCTTTGCTGCCACCTCCGATGTGCCCGTCCATGCCGCTCGGCGGTGCTCACAGACTTCCTTCTCTTCAAATACATCTAAATCAGAATCTGAACGGAATAGATGCCTCCTCGAGCTATAGGCTACACTGTGCGACATTTCTTCGACTGACACATCCTAACATTCCCTGTATATATTTATAATAAATAATAAATATATTTTAGCCACCGATGTTGCTTAATAAACACGGCTCCAGGATTTCAGCACCAGGCACTGTCCACCTACGCGCTATTCAAGCAGTTCAAGCTCCTGTTATAGGCGTTTGAGTGAACATTCTCCGTATGGTTCTACACCACTTTAATGGCCTTTTCACTCCAAATAAAAATGGTTTTCAATCAATCAGAGTTGGTTGCCTATTGGAGTATATTTTGAAAGGAAAATATGGTAGATACTGTATTTGTATGTGTGTATATATACTGTATATATATATTCTTATTTTCTACTGTCATTTTACAGTTTTTTATATTTCTTTACTTATCTATTGTTTACATAATACTTATTTGTTTACTTAAACTGCACTGTTGGTTAGGGCTTGTAAGTAAGCATTTCACTGTAAGGTCTACAACTGTTCGGCGCACGTGACAAATAAACTATGATTTGATTTGATATATACTGTATAGATAGAGAGAGAGAGCGAGAGAGAGAGAGTGTACGTCTCTCATTAGTCAGCACCTCTACAAAAAATGGGTGGTGTGCGTCAGCTCATGCTTTTTACTATATATATATATATATATATATATATATATATATATATATATATATATATATATATATATATATATATATATAATAGCATATTATTATTCGTATTATTATAATTCTTATTATTATTATTGTTATTGTCATTATTATTATGCATATTATTTCTCTGTAAACGTGGCGTGATTTACACTTGGTAGGCTATTGCACAAAGAACCGTACAAATTCACAATTTTCTTTATTTATAAACCCCCTTTCTCTTGGTGGAACGTACCAACGGGAAGGGGTAGAGAAAAGGCTGTGTTACACAAACATCGAGTTATAGTGTTTCCCCTTGTTCCATACCTCCCCGCAGTCCTTGCAGCTCTTGAGCTGGCCCCGTTCGTTTAAACCGAGAACACCCATACCGACTTCTCAATGCAAAAAATAAAAGGGAACCCAGAAGCAGGGACTAGGGGAACGACAGGTGTAAATAGAAAGCGAAAGCTCTTGGTCTCTCTCTCTCTCTCCCTCTCTCACTCGTCTATTTTATTAAATAAATGAATGAATTAATTATTAACTAGGACATAAATACAAGGAATCACGCCTCCGCCGGGACCAGCAGACCAGCTCCAAACCTTTGATATTCGTTTTAGCCCAATGAAACATATGTATACTTATCCATGTACATATTTGCCTTGGTAGGACTAGAAGTAGGACCAGCAAGGCTTTTTTGAATAACATTTTTGACCAATACTTCGGAAGCTTCTACACAACGCCACCAAGATTGCGCTGCTGTTACCACAACTCATTGCCGGTCCGAAGATGGCAACTTTAACGAACGGACAGGTGGATGGCACGAACGGGCTAGTGAACGGATTAAGCCACAGCCACAGTCCGGTGGGCTGCGGGGGCACCATCCCCATGAAGGACCACGATGCCATCAAACTGTTCATCGGGCAGATACCGCGCAACCTGGACGAGAAGGACCTCCGGCCGCTCTTTGAGGAGTTCGGCAAGATCTACGAGCTCACCGTGCTCAAGGACCGCTTTACGGGCATGCACAAAGGTGGGTTGAGCCTACTACTCGGTCCCCGAGAGAGCGGGATCCCCATCTTCATTCTCTTTTCTCCTAGGCTCCCGTCACCGCTGCCTGTCACTAATGTCCGTCCATGGCTTGCAGTCTTGTTCCCCCTGGTTTGGGAGACAGGAGTGACACGTATTGGACACGTGTGGTTGTTGCGTAGTATTACTTGCGTATTTTTACAGTAGTATTTTTTTGTCATTTACTATTGTAGTATACTCTCGACAGGTTTCATGTTATCGGAAAAAGCAATAGTCCCTTGCTATTGTCTGGATTCCGTAATCAATATTGAGCAATTTCAACTAACATATCCATACACCTCTGTAGTTATCCAGGGATATAGCGCTGGCATGAATCAGGACAGCTAATATTATGTAACAATATTAAGAGCAATGCGCCTGATCTCTTGTATCTTTCGAATTGTATGCTACGTGTTAAGAGTAATGAGTCACACATGTAGTAATTGTGCATTCATTCACAACTGCACAATATCCATGCTTCGAGGTTCAACATTGTCTCGAATATACCCGAGGAGCCCATGGCTTATTGCCCACGGCACCTTGCACTCTGTTGCGCGTGATGCCAAGTTTCCTGCAATAGGAGGAGAGGGAGGGAGGGGAATTGTATGTGTATGTTTGTATGTGTGTGTGTGTGTGTGTGTGTGTGTGTGTGCGTGCTCCCTCGTGCGTGTGCGCGTGCTTTCTGTATGATTTTCTGAGCAAATGTGACCAATATTTGATATTTTACACAATGCATTCTACAGTATTTTCTATCTAAATCCATTACATGTGGTCCACCCACCTACCTACCATATGTAATTGATGTTATGCTCTAGTCTAGTGCCTGGCATCATGCATGGAGAAGTTTTGTGTTTTTGGAGATAGGTGTTTGAACAACCAGCTTATAAATAGAGATAGGACTGAAGGATTGTGTGTGTGTGTGTGTGTGTGTGTGTGTGTGCAAGTGTGTGAGATCATAGCCTACCTATTGATATGCTATACTCTTTGAGAGCTTGTCAACCCTTTGGTATTATGGTATTGATCAAGTTGTATAGTCAATATGAATCATCAGTCTTGACATTACATAGAGACTATCAATAGACAACATATACAATACATCCCATGTCAGTTGAGAATTCTGGACATTACAGTGAACTACAAAATCACTAATCAGTAATCATCTGAAAATGAAAAATGCACATGTATAGTTCTTCGGTTGACGGGTTCGATTGATCTGCTACACCTGGAGGGCATTTTCAAACAACACAGGCTCACTTCACATGGGGATGTTAAAGTACAAACAGAGGTAGGGTTTCAGCTTTCCAATCCTGGTAGTATCCCCTAACCCCGACCTCCCCCATCCTCTGTTAACAACGTGACGTTTTGCATGATGATGAAATAAAGCATGAAGGAGGGAGGAGGAGATTGCCGGGGAAGGGGGAACCAAAGAGAGGGGTGGGAAGGGAGAAGGAGGAGAAAGAGAGACAGGAAGGAGGAGGGGGGGTATATATTTTATTAATAGCCCAGCTGTAGTAGCGATTCCCTGTCTGACAGTTAATCACGCGCGGCCCGTGAACTATGGGCGGCCACGCCGGCTGATTCTAGGAACTGTCTCCTCACGGCGATATATGGCCTGGCCTCACAGGCAGGGCCCCCCCTTTCATTAGTGAGCCCCCCTCCACAGCACCGCTCTCATATTTTAACTTGCTGGAGGCGCAAGCCCTCTCACTGGCTAGCTGGTTGGCCAAGACATTATATATAGACACTCCTTCTCCCAGCCAGCCCAATATCCCCACACCTCCCCGCAAACAGAGGATGTTTTTCGAATGTTGGGGATTTGTAACTTTAAAGTTGCTATAAGGTTATGTCTGAATGTTTTAACAAGAGTAAAGAATATTTTGGTAACCTTTTACTTACAGCCAACAGGTATAATGCTTTGTTACTTGTTATAAGCCTTTATAATATGTTATTAGACTGCTTATAATATTTGACAGTGTCATAGATATGAAGGTGTTATAAGACCTGCCTGTGTGATAGTAATGGCACCGGAGGGGATGGCTGCCGTTTTACGGGCAACTAACCAACTGTTCTATTTCGTTTGATTTTTCACATTGTTTGTAACTTATTTTGTACATAATGTTGCTGCTACCGTCTCTTATGACCGAAAAGAGCTTCTGGATATCAGAACAGCGATTACTCACCTCGAACTGGGCAAATACTTTTTCTCCACTACCATCCGTACTATTGGCCAATGTAAAATCATTGGAAATGAAACTGGACAATCTACGATTAAGACTATCCTACCAATGGGACATTAAAAAATGTAATATATTATGTATCACTGAGTCGAGGCTTAAAGACGACACGGATAATATAAAGCTGGCTCGGTTTTCCGTGCATCGGCTGGACAGAGAAGCTACGTCTGGTAAGACGAGGGGCAGGGGGAGGTGTCTGTCAATAACATCTGGTGTGCGATGTCTAATATTAAAGAAGTCTCAGAACCTCTGTATTGCTCGCCTGAGGTAGAGAACCTCATGATAAACTGTAGACCACACTATCTACCAAGAGAGTTCTATTCTATATTATTTGTAGCCGTCAATTTACCACCACAAACCGATGCTGGCACTAAGACTGCACTCAACGAGCTGTATAAGGCAATAGGCAAACAAGAATATGCTAATACAGAAGTGGCGCTCCTGGTGGCTGGGGACTTAAATCCCTTTTACCTAATTTCTACCATTATGTCACAACCAAAGGAAAAAAAACTCTAGACCACCTTTACTCCACATACAGAGACGTGTACAAAGCTCTCCCTCGCCCTCCTTTTGGCAAATCTGACCATAATTATATCCTCCTGTTTCCTGCTTACAAGCAAAAGCTCATCACGAAGCTAAGAACCCTGGGACTAACCACCTCCCTCTGCAACTGGATCCTGGACATCCTAATGGACCGACCCCAGGTGGTAAGGGTAGGCAACAACACATCTGCCACCCTGATCCTCAACACTGGGGCCCCTCAGGGGTGCGTGCTTAGTCCCCTCCTGTACTCCCTGTTCACCACGACTGCGTGGCCAAACATGACTGTATGGCCCAGTACATCACTGGGGCCAAGATTCCTGCCATCTCGGACCTATATACTAGGCGGTGTCAGAGGAAGGCCCAAAAAATAGTCAAAGATTAAATTCACCCAACTCATAGACTGTTCTCTCTGCTACCGCACGACAAGGGGTACCGGAGCGCCAAGTCTAGGACAAAAATGCTCCTTAACAGCTTCTACCAAATAAAGGCAACCAGCTGCAGTATGATTTCTAGTTTGCCCAAATTTTGAGCATATTAGCTGAACCAACATACATTCTCAAACTAAGGGTAATCATGGCATCAAGTTAAAGTGTACTGTTAGCTAGCTAGCTAACATTAATTGCCTGGCTCGCTAGCTAACGTTACGTGTATGATCTGTATAGTAATATTATTTGTATCTCAGAGCGTTACTAGTTATAGCCTTATTTGCTTTGCTAGTTACAACCTAATGTTAGCAGGGTAGTAACATCATGAGTTGAGATTATGGTTTATTGTTTAGCTAGCTAGCTAGCTACATGTCTTAACAAAAGACTCCACTATGCAAGTAACCATTTCAATAGAATGTTCATGATGTCACTATGACGACTGTTGATAGACGTAGCTGGTAATAACTGAATAACTGACAAATTTACGAACGCTCAACACCCGTTGAATATGGCCGGTGTCAGTAAAAGTTGGCAAAAAATCATAATTAAATTGTTGCCAGCAGCACAGTTGCAGTCACCAACGCTCTGGATAACATAAAAACATCCTAACCAGGGCAAATTAAATGGTCAGAGTGAGCTGTTCTCTCATTTGTGTCTGAAAGTAGCTAGCAAGCTAGCCAACGTTAGCCAGTTAGCTTGGGTGCTTGACTGCTGTCGCCCTGAACGCTCCTAGAGTGAAACGCTCTGAATTTATTAACAGACAATCTGACAACGCTCTGAGTTTATGAACACCCAGAGCACACACTGACACCCCAGATTAAACACACCCCTAGTATAAACCAGCCTCTTCAGTACATGGCCTCACATGTGAATCCTTAAAGAGATGGGCGGGGCTAAAGCTTAAGAGAGTGTGAAAGATGCTGAATGGGTGTAGACAAAGAAGACCTGTCCAGTAGATGTACCAAAACATTCAAAAGCCATTTTCTCAAAAGTGAGGTTACAATTTTCAAAGCAGAACTACTTTCCCTTTGTTCCTCAACTGTAGTGTATGATTTACCATTTTATTGCTCTGAGTCTCTAAATTTATCCAATGTAAAAACACCATTTCAAATGTTACTACATAAGACCGAATCGAGCCGTTCGGTCACATATGGTATTGGAACTGACTTTTTTCATATTTCCTGTACATAGTATGCTTACTTACTTTATTGTGTATTCCATAGTTCTTATTCTTATTTCTCATGTTTTTTAATAATTGTTATAGATTATTGCATTGTTGGGTTTTGAGTTTGCAAGCTATATGGAATTCTTTTATATATAAAGAATTGTTCCTTACTGCTATTAGCCCAATAACTGCTATTAGCCCAGTAACAGATTCACTATATGGAACAACAGATAGTCCCCCCCCCAAAATCTAAAGAAGTTTGATCTGAAGTGTTTGTCCTATATCTGAGATATATAAGGAAGTTCAGGAAACATTTGATCGTTGTTTTTTTTACATGTATTTAAGCCCTTATTTCTGTCACTAAACAGTCTCATATATACTTCCATAAATATTTTGGACTGGTACCAAGGGACCTTCAGACGAGTCTTGTGAGGCCTGTGGGCATCCTAGAGTAAAACAGCTGACATGTACATGTATATTAGTGTGTAGCCCAAACTGTTTGGACACTACACACAGAAGTTGGCAGATTGGCTGTACCGATTTCAGACGAGTCCCAAGATGCTTGTGGCGGTCGGAGAACACCATCGCGTTCGTGAGAGTCGCATTTTTCCATAGAGGAGTCATAATAGTTTTGTAGGCCAAACCATTCACGATTTTGTGTAAAGACCGATTTTCAGGATGTCTCACGGTCTGATAAACACAGCTCTAGCTCTGTCACCTTTCACCGCAGATGCAGAAGTGTTGCATAGGCAGATGCATCCAGTGCAAAAAAGCAATATCTCTTTAGCATTTTTATGGGGATTTTTTAATAATGCGAATTCGATTTCCACTGGGGTGCGGACATCAACCTTAGGGGGGTTTTAACAATTAATATATATTTTTCAAAAAAAATAGGGGTTCAAATTATTGACACCCCTAAAGATTCTTAGAAATAAAGTAGTCAAAAGTTTAGTATCCACCCTTTTACTACTTCTCCTCCTTCTTTCCTCCATATGCTCTATTCCTTTTTTTTGTTCCTGCTGTAAAGGGTTTTTCCCCAACACCATCACTGCTTTTGTCTCTTTGAGAGCCTGTGCATTGATATTGCCCCCAGACATAATGGCTCTACAAATCTAGCTAGAAAACCTCAAGTCAAACCAAAAGTTTATGCGGCTTCAATGAAGTAAACGTCATGCTGTCTGTCTGTGTGGCATTTAAGTGTGTGACACTAGGCCTACTACCCTTTATTTGACCTGATGGACAAACCATTGTTATTGAAATAAAATGATTTTGGCTAGTTTGGACATATGAAAATACCTGCAAAAAAGAATAGTGTGATTGTGAATAAAGCTGTGAACGTGTTGAAAACTAACACCACCTATTGATGCTATTAATATGCTATTAATAATGTTATAATAACATGTTATAAGAGTTAGATATACAGCCTCTTATTTATTCTTTGGATACTTCTGTACTATTACCATTGCTACTCTAACCTGTCCTTCAAAAAACGAATAAAATAAAGTATACGGAACAGTCAAACGCAACCTGGTACATTTCTAATTTGTCAGAAACCAAATGTCAACAGATGCTGCTAAACCGTACATGCACACAATGATTTTGTCCCATCTCTCGTACTGTGTCACAACCTGGTCACAATCAATGAAACCACTTCAAACGCTCTATAAAGAAACTATGAAAGTGCTGGACAGAAACCAAACACCTATCACCACTACAATATCATAAAGAAATACAATCTACTGAGCTTTAAAAGCTTCTCATGCCGACACCTCTCTGCTGTTTAAGATCACTCATGACCTTTCCCCACCACCCCTTAAGCAGTTTGTTACATATTGGAAGGACAATACCAGGAAAACAAGAGCTTAAACCCTAGAGGACTGCTCAACTCAGTTTAGGTCCACCAAATTTGGCCAGACATCTTTTTCAGTCAGAGCGTCTGGATTATGAACACTCTGCCAACCAGTGTGAGAGAGTGCAGTACCTTTGCAAGCTTCAACGCATAACCTAAAGGCAAACCAGTCATGTCGTATATATATCTGTGACCAACAGATGCATATCTGTATTCCTAGTCATGTGAAATCCATAGATTAGGGCCTATTGAATGCATGTTGTGTTTATATTTGTGTTCAGTATAGATAGAGAGAGAGAGAGAGAGAGAGATACATTAATAGTCTGTTATATTGTAGCATTGTATTGACGTATTCATGTTGTTTGTTTTGCTAAATCAGGTGCAATGGTATGCTGTACATGGTCCCTGCCAAATAAACAAATAAATAAATAAAATTGCCATAACCATCCCAATAATGACCCCATGTATCACTAGCAATCTAGTCTTTAAATTGCCGGCCCCTTGACAGGGAGAGGGTGGATAGAGGAGGCTGGGGAAGGAAGGAAGGGAATGGGTACAGAGGTGACAACACTAGGCCTACATTCTCCCAATGATTATATTTCTCTCCCCTCTGCGACTGGGCTGTACTAATAAAGGCCATTTATAACAGTCACCAGCTGCCGCCGTGCATGCTGAGAGGGACGCCGGCACAAAGACGGGCCACTTTCTCTCTTTTTTGCAATGCAGCATGGGAGGGAGGGTGGCGGGGGAGGAGGGGTGGAGATATGGAAGTACACTACCAACCAGGTGACTCTGCCAGAAACAGCTGCCCTCGTAATTCACCTTGGGTCAATGAGACGCTCCTAACATGTATGACTGTCAAGTGTCAACGATGTATGTATCCTTTATCATCAGTTGTTTTGGTGTAATAGCAATGTAATACCCATATAGTAACAGAGTAATTGCATGTATTGTTAACGTTCAACGAAAATGTCCTCTCTTGTCAAAGTTGCCTTAGTTTTTCCTAGGAGTCCTTTGAAAGTGAGAGAAGCACTAGGAATAGGTACACTGATATCGTGGGGTGTTTCTTTACCAATTCAATTGAAAGGCGGACAGAGCAGCTCCCGTTGGGCTCTCTGCCCTCACCTTATTTTGTCCTAGATACTGGGCAGGCTGGCTGGCAGGTGGTGTAGATAAATTATCACAGGTGATTAATCCTATCTAAGAAATATGACTTTCAAGATCCCCTATGATCCCCAAATGTCGTCTATAAAAGTAGATATGTCACAAACATCAACATGTAAACATTACTGAAACAGCCAAAAAATGTATCAAAATGAAGTAATGTTTTGAAGTGTCTGAAAGATATAAGATAGCAAAAATATAAAAAGTGCCCTATTCACTTCCATTAATTTTTCGTTGTGGCACCAGGCTACCTTCAGACGAGTCTTGAAAAGCTTGTGGGAGTTGTAGAGCAGAACAACATGTTCTGTACGTGTTGGTGAGAGTCTCAGCTTTCAGTGGGGATGTCATATTAGTGTGTAGCCCAAACTGTTTGGACGCTACAGACAGAAGTTCGCAAATCGGCGGTACCAAATTCAGATGAGTCCTGTGAAGCTTTTGGGGGTCGTAGGAAATAATGGAGAACACCATCTAGCTCAAATCGTTAGGACTCTGCAGACGTTTTCATGAGAAAACCAATTTTCGGGATGTCTCCTGGTCTGACAAAGACCACTGTAGCTCTGCCACCTTCCACCACAGATGCGTAAGGACGACATCGGCAGATGCGGTGGATTGAGAAACAGCCCATGCAAAAACAACAGATATATCTGGCTCAAACAGACAATTTGATTTCAGCGCGGCATCGGCTTTATGGGGTTAAGAGGGGACTGTAACTTTATAGTGGATTGAGCGGTTGGTACACTCTACAAGGTGTTGATTGTCAGTTTAATCTGGGTCTGGGAAACTGCCCCTAATAGCCTAGTTCTAGACCTGTGGGATTACATAGGGACCCTTCTCCTCATGAAATATAAAAAAAATGTCTTCTTTCATTTAAAATCCATAAAATCTTGATACTGACTGCTTTGAAAACTAGCTGAAACTGGGAACATCGTTAACGGACAGAATGTCTGAAGGCACTGCAGTATCGTAAAGGTAATACCCTGCGGGACTCTGTGAAGGTGTTACAGGTTGCCGCATTGGAAGTTCCTCCTAACAGGCGAGAGAGAGAGACAGAGAGAGAGACATTGAGCGAGACAGAGAGCGACAGAGAGAGAGAGACAGAGAGAGACAGAGAGAGAGACAGAGAGAGAGACAGAGAGAGACAGAGAGAGATACAGAGAGAGACAGAGAGAGATACAGAGAGAGACAAAGAGCGAGACAGAGACAGAGACAGAGACAGAGAGAGGGGGTGTTTTTCTGCCGGGCTGCGATAATGCACCAAACGTTTCGGCCGCAGGATTTCACTCTTGTTGCATCATCCCCTCTGTGGGCTTTTTTTTCTACTCACACCGTTGGTTGGGGTGTGTGTGTGTACCCCTCCTTCCCTCTCTCATCCCCTGCCCAGAATTCTCCACTCAGCTCTGTTCGGAATGCACACTCAGGCACCACGTCGTGCCCTGTTTCTATGACGACGTGCCGTGATCGATGTTGAGCGTTTTGTTGGGGAAAATGGGTAACGTGTCACCGGCCAGGTCGCGTGTCGCCAAAATCCTCCCACCAGCCCAACCGCCCCACGCACACCTCTTGGTGTCTAAAAAAATCCGAGCCTCAAGACGAAAAATAGGGAGGAGAACGAGAGACGTGCACGTGAATATCCCGAACCTCATTTGTCAGTGGGGACAGTTGTCAAGGTCCCTCGGATGCTGTTCTCCTTTATGATTGTCCGGGATTGTTAGCCTAGAGAGCTAGTTATTTACAGTGAGCTATGGTCATGTAGGTAGGAGAGGAATGGTGAGGGGATCAAATACTAGATGATTAGCATGCTAACTGCAGGTCTGGAGTCCTGATTGCTGTCAGGGTGGAAGTGACCTCTTGCTATTGTGACCTCATTGGACTCATTAAAGCCTGTGACCTTTATCATCATGAAGGAATGGGGACGGTCTGGCAGAGGATGCAATCTCATCTTAGTTTAGGAGATTGGCATAGACTGTTTTGGGAAATGCATTCGTTGGCACTTTGCGCACACACATCACACACACACACACACACACCACATAGCTAATAACATGGGGGGAAATTTGAAAGCAGACTTTGATTGTGAAGTAAGAACAGAACAGAGTCTCTTGCTTTTACATGTATTCTCATTCCTCTCAAATTACTTTGGTGTAACAGTTGTTAGAACATGATTTAACACCGTAACACATATGTTGCGACTGAGTAAAAACATGTTGTAACCGAGTAATAACATGTTGTAACCAAGTAATAACATGTTGTAACCAAGTAATAACATGTAATCGAGTAACAACATGTTGTAACCTAGTAATAACATGTTGTAACCAAGTAATAACATGTTGTAACCGAGTAATAACACATTGCGGCTAGTTATTGTTAATCTGTCCCTGCAAATGTTGAGTCTTACAATGCTAAGATTGTTGAGTCTTACAATGCATTTTCAATATGACACTAATGTGACAAAATGTGGTCTACTCAGCATATATGCTCTTATTAGGATGTTGTTAATTTATCCACACAGTAAGGCCCAGGGGATTATTGCTACACTGACCTGGAGAAGAGGGACTCATCCCTTAGGGGAGCGAAATGTACAGAGGGGAAGCATAGAAATATTGCACATAGAACAAATTACTGCTTATCAGACTTCAATGAGAATGACAGATCTATAACTGACATTTCTATCTGAAATCACTCGGGTCATGCACCTAATACATAAAAGACCTCTGTACTATTTTGCTTAAAGTACATTCAATTAACGGTTGTATATAAGAACCTTGTGTGTCAATAGTCCAGGGGCCTCATTTATCAATATTGTGTAGAAACTATTCTAAAATACTACTTAGGAACGGAATTTAGAATGTTTGCACGCATAGAAAATGTGTGTTTTATCAAACAATCCTATCGTCATACGCACACTGCTAGGAGATCACCATTGATAAATATAAATTGTTCTCAGCCTCAGTGCTTGTGCACAACCTTGGGTATTTGCATTTGGAAACACCTGTAGTTAACCATATATGGTCAAAATCATCCCTTTAAAGCCTGTGAGAATATACAACGCCGTACCATGAAATACAATAGCGTAACCCAAAAAAAGCGAATACATTTTTTTTTTTTCAGAGACTGAAATAGAGTTGCTAGTGTCAGAGGTTGAATACAACAAATAAGTTTTATTTGGCTCGCTCAGTTGTGGCTTGACCAGTAAACATTTTATAAAAGCTTCTAAAGAGAGGACTAATGGGACAATTCAAGTTGCTTTAGCATTGGCAAATATACTTCAAATGAGTAGGCAACACTCCCCAAAAGGTAATCCATTCTCAACAGCTCCCTCCTGTAGGCGTATAGACCAACATTGCGAGTCGTACGTTCCAACTGGCTACCACATTCAGCAGCGTCTTTTGCACACCTCATGCCCACGCAAGTCTTTTCTGTTCAAATAGTTTAACTCATTTTGGGATGGTACTTTTATGGCGATGTAGGTGCCATCTATAGCTCCGTTTGTATTTGAGAACCTTGATGGCAAAGTAACCCCTCTTGACTTCAACCTGTTGTGCGATGGTGTATGGAAATTGTATGCAACTGTTTGTTTTGGTGATGATTGCATTCAAAACATTGGCTCATCGAGGTCTATAAGATGTCGATCAGTAAGCTCCCGCTGAAAAGTGCCTGTTGCCAAAAACCAGAGGGTGGAGAGTACTTGGATATACATCAGAATGGCATGTGTTTGCCTTTCTAAAGTAGGTCTTAAATCCTAGCAAAAATCCTATAATATAGATTTTGGGAAATTATATCTGATGAGCCAATCTGTAAAAAAAGCAAAAAAAGTCCCACCTGTCTCTAAAAACACGCTCTTTGTGAAATGCAGCTTGTGCCAAATCTTCCAACAGAGCAAGATCAGGCATTTAATCTCCCATTATCTCAGTTTTATAGTATTTCAACAATGGTTTCACTTTCACACATGCCTCTAATTTAACAAATGACTGTACTTTATATGGATTTTTCTTGTAACAAATGCTCTGATATGGTCAAATTATATAATATAGTGTGTCAAGATATGCTGCATGAATTTACAATGGAAATACAATGAAATTGAAAAATTATTGAATTGTTACTCTCATAATTTCACAAATGTTCAGCATATATTTTCCCCTTTCACTAGGCTATGCTTGACAAGCAGTTCCCTTATTCCACCACTTGGCACTGTGCATACACATGGTCATCTCAAGCAAATGTTCATATTGGTATTGATATTGATCCAGGCTGTATCACAACCGGCCGTAGGGCGGCGTACAATTGGCCCAGCGTCGTCCGAGTTCTTAACTGACTTGCCTAGTTAAATAAAGCAAAAAAAAAATCTCACACATTGCATGGAAATGGTTTACGCACAAATTTGTGCCTACACATGATTGATAAATTAGGCCCCTGAGGTTTACTGATGGTACAATGCAAGCAAGTGTATGCCTTGCACAGCCTAGCCTGACCCAAGCAGCCAGTCAAGAAAGACCAGCACCTCCAACCCTTATGACAGTATTGGGCCTCGTCTCCGAGAGCCTTTGAACTATAATTTTTGGGAATTACTGTATACTTTTTATTACTCTTTTTAGTAAACAAACAACTACTCTTAACCAGATAGCACACATGTATCGGATTTACATAGGCACAACGTCGAGACTATAGGAAATTCACAATGTACTTTCATTGCCGAGACATAGCATGGGGATCTTTTCCTAAGATAAAGATACTGTAGTAGCAAACAATGCTAGGTTCTCTTCAAACAACGGGCCTTCAGCCTAATTCAAGATGGTAAATGATAAGCGGGATGCTTCGGATGACATCACCCCATTGACTCTACCAATTGAGGATGGCACATGTGGGTTGGATACGCCTCTAACCACACCCATACCCGCATCCTTAAAGGCCTTTTGCTCAATAAGAAATCATCAGCACAATACAGTTTAAAAATGCAGGGACAAACTTATAAAAAAAAAAATATATATATACAATATCTCCCTGAAATATGTGTTTACTGTATACACAATACAACATTTGAAACACAAAGCTATGCTTAACTTGGTCATCCTTTAACTTTCATCAGTTTAACCTGTTGTTTTCCCTAAAATACGCTTAATATAATGCAACCTCTTTCCTCATATTTATTTTTACTACTATTTTGCTATTGCCATGTTATTGCTATGGCGATTTTAAGTGCCTGAAAGCTTACTCTAGCACTGTTTTGACAAGTGCTCCTTAGAGGGTTAAATAGTTACTGTTTTCAAGGCAATTGCATCATCGAAGTGTTATTGTGGTCCATGTTCAATGTTTAAAGAGGCTGACTCTTTGCGTCTGTTCGATCCATCTGCTTGTTCCCCTGTGGTTTCAGATAAAGCCTCTGTACCAGAGTGGGAGAATGCAATACTTTCAAAATATGGGAAACTTTCTGTTGTTTATACAGTTTTATAGAATTTTTATTAATACATACTTTTTGGGGTTGTTGTGTAGTCGCCCCTCTTTATTCAATTTTACAGTGATATCTCCTCACATTCTGCTATTGCGCCATGTGAACAGCATGGTGTGTGTGCATGCGTGCATTTGTTTGTGTGGTGCCCATACAGGAATCAAACCATAAACTCTGGTGAGGTAAGCACCATTCTCCAACCAATGGAAACAACCACAATTCTCCCCATCCCCAACTTTCTCTCTCCTACAGGACCGGTTAGAGGGCACGCCTCCAGCTCAATCATCAAGTTTGCAGACGACACAACAGTAGTAGGCTTGATTACCAACAATGACAAGACAGCCTACAGGGAGGAGGAGAGGGCTCTGGGAGTGTGGTGCCAGGAAAATAACCTTTCACTCAACGTCAACAAAACAAAGGAGATGATCGTGGACTTCAGGAAACAGCAGAGGGTGCACCCCCCTATCCACATCGACAGGAAAGCAGTGGAGAAGGTGGAAAGCTTCAAGTTCCTTGGCGTACACATCACTGACAAACTGAAATGGACCACCTACAAAGACAGTGTGGTGAAGAAGGTGCAACAGAGCCTCTTCAACCTCAGGAGGCTAAAGAAATTTGGCTTGGCACCTAAAACCCTCACAAACTTTTACAGATGCACAATTGTGAGCATCCTGTATCACCGCCTGGTACGGCAATTGCACCACCCGCAACCACAGGGCTCTCCAGAGGGTGGTCCGGTCTGCCCAACGCATTACCGGGGGCAAACTACCCGGCCTCCAGGATACCTACAGCACCTGATGCCACAGGAAGGCCAAAAAGATCATCAAAGACATCAACCACCCGAGCCACTGCCTGTTCACCCCGCTATCATCCAGAAGGCGAGGCCAGTACAGGTCCATCAAAGCTGGGACCAAGAGACTGAAAACAGCATCTATCTCAAGGCCATCAGACTGTTAAATAGCCATCACTAGCACATTAGAGGCTGCTGCCCATAGACATAGACTAGAAATCATTGGCCACTTTAAGAAATGGAATACTAGTCACTTTAATAATGTTTACATTACTCATCTCATATGTATATACTGTACTATTCTACTGTATCTTAGTCCATGCCGCTCTGACATCGCTCATCCATATATGTATATGTTCTTATTTCCATTCCTTGCTTAGATTTGTGTGTATTGGGTATTGTTGTGAAATTAGATATTACTTGTTAGACATTACTGCACTGTCGGAGCTAGAAGCACAAGCATTTCGCTACACCCGCAATAACATCAGCTAAACACGTGTATGTGACCAATATGATTTGATTTGATTTGAGGATAAAGCCTTGCAACATTCTTGCTCGGATTATATTCCACTGTAGGTCTGATGCAACAGTATTACTGTAAATGTAACCTCCAATCAGATATCAGACCACATCTACTGACATTTACAAGTTCAACTTCTTAGAGATCAATGGAACATGTAGGTCAGGCTGAGAACAGCAGCGAATTCAACACAGGTCTAAAAAGATCTCCTGAATGGGAATGATCTCCATATTGTGATGCTGCATGCTTCGTACCATAGTGATAGTGAATTACAATCCTCTCTATTGTTTGTTCATAATGCAGGCTATCTCTCTACCATTCACTGTTATACCACACATCTTTACTGTGTATGTGTAATTATAGGGAACACATCCATGCTATATAATTATAGAACAAGGTACAAGTTCCTTTGTCTTTAGGTCCGGTGATTATACTGTATATCTCTATAGTACAGTGCTGGTTGCTAATAACAATAAACCTTCAAAGACTGTGTGTGTGTTCAGGCATAAGGCCTGTTAATAATGTGCTTTATTTCTAATACTGTAGTGTGTGTGTCAGTGTGGTGTGTGTGTGTGTGTGTGTGTGTGTGTGTGTGTGTGTGTGTGTGTGTGTGTGTGTGTGTTTGTGCGTGTGCGTGTGTGTGTTTGTGCGTGTGCGTGTGTGTGTGCAATGCTGCAGAGATTTGCCCCCATGCTGTCTTGAGGTTTAGGTGGCTGAATGGAATCACATGGCAGGATTGGGAGTAGTAAATGAGGTTACTCGCATCCAGAAGAGAGCCAAGAAGGCCTGAAGTACGTACTCTTATCAGACAATCTCTCTACCATTCACTGTTATACCACACATCTTTACTGTGTATGTGTAATTATAGGGAACACATCCATGCTATATAATTATAGAACAAGGTACAAGTGCCTTTGTCTTTAGGTCCGGTGATTATACTGTATATCTCTATACTACAGTGCTGGTTGCTAATAACAATAAACCTTCAAAGACTGTGTGTGTGTTCAGGCATAAGGCCTGTTAATAATGTGCTTTATTTCTAAAACTGTAGTGTGTGTGTCAGTGTGGTGTGTGTGTGTGTGTGTGTGTGTATGTGTGTGTGTGTGTGTGTGTGTGTGTGTGTGTGTGTGTGTTTGTGCGTGTGCGTGTGTGTGTTTGTGCGTGTGCGTGTGTGTGTGCAATGCTGCAGAGATTTGCCCCCATGCTGTCTTGAGGTTTAGGTGGCTGAATGGAATCACATGGCAGGATTGGGAGTAGTAAATGAGGTTACTCGCATCCAGAAGAGAGCCAAGAAGGCCTGAAGTATGTACTCTTATCAGACAAAGACATGATGGTGTTAAGCATAAAAGAGTAATAAAAAAAAAGCACAGTTCAGTCTTATGCGCTCATCATTTCATATACATGTAGGTGTTTTTTGTCATACTATATTTATTGTTTGTAATAGCAGATCTCATAGCAATTCAGCTTTTAGTAGTTACAAATAAATATCTGGTTAAGATCAATATTGGAACAAGGCCCATAGGAGTAGCTAGTTGTAAATGAGAACTAGTTTCGTGGCTGTCGCTGGGCAATACAGACTTTCAGCTCCCTCCAAATATTTTCTATTGGGTTCAGGTCTGGAGACTGGCTAGGCCACTCCAGGACCTTGAGATGCTTCATACGGAGCCACTCCTTAGTTGCCCTGGCTGTGTGTTTCGGGTCGTTGTCATGCTGGAAGACCCAGCCACTTCCCATCTTCAATGCTCTTACTGAGGGAAGGAGGTTGTTGGCCAAGATCTCGCGATACATGGCCCCATCCATCCTCCCCTCAATACGGTGCAGTCGTCCTGTCCCCTTTGCAGAAAAGCATCCCCAAAGAATGATGTTTCCACCTCCATGCTTCACGTTTGGGATGGTGTTCTTGGGGTTGTACTCATCCTTCTTCTTCCTCCAAACACGGAGAGTGGAGTTTAGACCAAAATGCTCTATTTTTGTCTCATCAGACCACATGACCTTCTCCCATTCCTCTGGATCATCCAGATGGTCATTGGCAAACTTCAGACGGGCCTGGACATGCGCTGGCTTGAGCAGGGGGACCTTGCGTGCGCTGAAGGATTTTAATCCATGACGGCGTAGTGTGTTACTAATGGTTTTCTTTGAGACTGTGGTCCCAGCTCTCTTCAGGTCATTGACCAGGTCCTGCCGTGTAGTTCTGGGCTGATCCCTCACCTTCCTCATGATCATTGATGCCCCACGAGGTGAGATCTTGCATGGTGCCCCAGACCGAGGGAGATTGACCGTCATCTTGAACTTACGCCAACAGTTGTTACCTTCTCACCAAGCTGCTTGCCTATTGTCCTGTAGCCCATCCCAGCCTTGTGCAGGTCTACAATTTTATCCCTGATGTCCTTACACAGCTCTCTGGTCTTGGCCATTGTGGAGAGGTTGGAGTCTGTTTGATTGAGTGTGTGGACAGGTGTCTTTTATACAGGTAACGAGTTCAAACAGGTGCAGTTAATACAGGTAATGAGTGAGGAACAGGAGGGCTTCTTAAAGAAAAACTAACAGGTCTGTGAGAGCCGGAATTCTTACTGGTTGGTAGGTGATCAAATACTTATGTCATGCAATAAAATGCAAATTAATTATTTAAAAATCATACAATGTGATTTTCTGGATTTTTAGATTCCGTCTCTCACAGTGTACCTATGATAAAAATTACAGACCTCTACATGCTTTGTAAGTAGGAAAACCTGCAAAATCGGCAGTGTATCAAATACTTGTTCTCCCCACTGTATATATATATATATATATATATGTATGTGTGTGTGTTTTATTGTCACAGACACTGGATAGGTGTAGTGAAATGTGTTGTTTTACATGGTCAGCCATAGTAGTATGGCGCTCCTGGGGCAAATCTGTTTGTGTGCCTTGCTCAAGGGCACTTAAACAGATTTTTCAACTTCTCACATATTCGAACCAGGGACCTTTTGGTTACTGGCCCAACGCTCAACTACCTATATGCTGTTGATCCTATGGAACAGAAACCAAAGTGTAAAGAGGTAAAACCTGTGCCGTTATGTGAGGTCAGATATGCATTTAGCTCTCTCTGGATGAACTTGTAATACCCGTAAAAGGGAGGTGGGTAGGGGGTTAAGGCTTTTGGAAAGATCTCCTTAATTATTCAAGACAAAGTTTGATTCAGAAAATGGAAAAAGGACTATGAATAAGTCATGAGGACGTTTTTGAGGGTTCTGAGGCAGTTTGTGGGGGAGTGGGGTAAGAGATGGTGCTACTAAGGTCAAGTCTCAACCAAACTTACGATGGGCCAAATGCTAATTTGTGAGGTGCGTTTGTAAGGGGAAGGGGGAGAGGCACGTGGAGAAAAACATAAAGACTGAAATAAATTACAAGAGAGTGATAAGATAAGGTAGAGTAAGGCAGAGAGACAGAGAGAGAGAGAGAGAGACAGAGAGAGAGGCAGAGACGCAAAGAGAGAAAGAGAGAGAGAGAGAGAGAGGCAGAGAGAGAGAGAGGCAGAGAGAGAGGCAGAGAGAGAGGCAGAAACGCAAAGAGAGAGAGAGGCAGAGAGAGAGAGAGGCAGAGACACAGAGAGAGAGAGAGAGAGAGAGAGAGAGAGAGAGAGAGAGAGAGAGAGAGAGAGGCAGAGGGAGAGAGAGAGAGGCAGAGATAGAGAGAGGCAGAGAGAAGGGGAGAGAGAGAGAGGCAGAGAGAAAGTGGGGGCAGAGAGAGAGAGGCAGAGAGGCAGAGAGAGAGAGAGAGAGAGAGAGAGAGAGAGAGAGAGAGAGAGAGAGAGAGAGAGAGAGAGAAGAGAGAGAGAGAGAGAGAGAGAGAGAGAGGAGAGGAGAGAGGAGAGAGAGAGAGAAGAGAGAGAGGAGAGAGAGAGAGAGAGAGAGAGAGAGAAGAGAGAGAGAGCAGAGAGAGGAGAGAGAGGAGAGAGGAGAGAGAGGGAGGAGAGAGAGAGAGAGAGAGAGGAGGGCAGAGAGAGGGAGAGAGGGAGAGAGGGGGGGGCAGAGAGAGGGAGAGAGGGAGGCAGAGAGAGAGTGAGAGACAGGCAGAGAGAGAGTGAGAGACAGGCAGAGAGAGAGTGAGAGACAGGGGCAAGAGAGAGAGTGAGAGGCAGAGAGTGAGAGATAAAGATGCAGAGAGAACCGGGAGAGAGAGAGAGGCAGAGAGGCCGAGATAGAGAGGCAGAGAGGCCGAGATAGAGAGGCAGAGAGAACGGGAGAGAGAGGCATAGAGATAGAGTCAGAGAGAGAGAGAGAAGCAGTAAGAGAGAGGCAGAGAGAGACGAAGAGGCAGAGATAGTGAGACAGAGAGAGAGTAAGGCAGAGAGGAGAGCGGCAGAGAGAGAGGAATAGAGAGCGGCAGAGAGAGAGGAATAGAGAGCGGCAGGAGAGAGAGGAATAGAGCGACAGAGAGAGAGGAATAGAGAGACAGAGAGAGACAGAGAGAGAGAGACAGAGAGAGACAGAGAGAGAGAGACAGAGAGAGACAGAGAGAGACAGAGAGAGAGAGACAGAGAGAGACAGAGACAGAGAGAGACAGAGAGAGAGCGAGAGAGTGAGGCAAAGAGAGAACGAGGAACTCCCAGAGACAGATGTCCCCCTCCCTGCAGATTGATAGCTCCTGGCTCCCTTCCCTGCTATGCTCTGACCCCTCTGTCCCTTTGTTGTAATTTATAGGTTTGTGCGTTTTGTGAGATTTAAGCACTAGTCTGTGGCCATCATGGCCCTGGAAAGAAAATGACCTTCCTACAATGGGAGCAGAATTAGGCCTCGCAGCTTAAAAGCCACCCCAGGTGTGAG
The DNA here is from genome assembly GCA_023634145.1 of Thymallus thymallus. Lineage (NCBI taxonomy): Eukaryota > Metazoa > Chordata > Actinopteri > Salmoniformes > Salmonidae > Thymallus > Thymallus thymallus. The sequence goes on along the minus strand of CM042409.1, from coordinate 33,456,007 downwards.
TAAGTGAGGCGCTCACCGATGTACGCAGCCATTTTTTTGACAACGTGTTAATGTTGGTGTTGTGCCTATATTACTAACTGCTTTTTTTTCTGCTATACTTCATGTGAACTCCTATCAGTTAATATTGTTTACGTTTTATAGAAGGAAGTGGACATTTGACCGGCAGAACAAAAATGTAGTTTAGGCACAGTGGTCTAAATAAATTAAGTTTAGGGTGAATGTTAGGTTTAGGAACAAGGGGTAGTGTATAGTTTCAGGGAGGTTAACGTAAGGGTTAGGGTAAGGGATGCGGGTTTTAGTTGTCGAAGGCAATGGGATGTGTACAAAACATTAAGAAACATATTGAATTGTCCCCCCCCTGTTGAAAAATAGATATCTCAATGAGACTAACCTTGATAACTAAAGTTTTAAAAAATATCAAAAATACACACAGGAAAACTGTTGAGAGTGAAAAAAACCTAGGCCACGTTACATTTCTTGAAATAAACCGATGTGCCTGGCACCTAGATAGATAGATAGATAGATAGATAGATAGATAGATAGATAGATAGATAGATAGATAGATAGATAGATAGATAGATAGGATAGATAGATAGATAGATAGATAGATAGATAGATAGATAGATAGATAGATAGATAGATAGATAGATAGATAGATAGATAGATAGATAGATAGATAGATAGATAGATAGATAGATAGATAGATAGATAGATAGATAGATAGATAGATAGATAGATAGGTACTTTACCTACTACCATACCCCGTTCAAAGGCACTTAAATATTTTGCCTTTCCCATTCATCTACACTGATTGAAGTGACATCAAAGCTTTCACCTGAATTCAGTCTATGTCATGGAAAGAGCAGGTGTTCATAATGTTTTGTATACCCTGTGTATAGTGTAGTTCAAAATATATACATGAGATGTGTACATGAAATAACACATCAATACCACAAATGCCATATGATATATCAATATTACGATTTGTGGCCTCTGCCTTAGTATAGATTTGTGTGTAAGCATATGGCTTGTGTGTGTGTGTGTGTGTGTGTGTGTGTGTGTGTGTGTGTGTGTGTGTGTGTGTGTGTGTGTGTGTGTGTGTGTGTGCGCGCGTATGTGTGTGTGTGGGCGTGTATGTGCGCGTTTGTGGGTGTCTAGCGTTCTTACGGGTGTGTGTCTATTCCAATCAACTACTTGGCTCAGTGGCTAGTGAGCTCAGCTGGCTCTGTGCTTGGCCATTCAGAGCATAACCCCATGAACAAATCAGCCTAGAAATGATTTGGACAGAAATCTTTCTGCAAATTATTACAGATTTGCAATTTAATGGCTTCTAAGGTCTCTCCCTAGCCCTATGTATAGGTTCCCTGAGTCAGAGCCTAGATTTTTATCACAACAGAGAATCTTATCCAAACCCATCCCTGTCCCCTGATACAAACCTACCAGCTCTCACAGTCTCACGTCAGAAAGACATTCATTCATGTTTCTCAAACGTCAAAGTGTTTAAGGTTAAGTTTAGGCATTAACTCCAAATTGTTAAGGTTAAGCATTCATTCCAAATGGTTAAGGTAAAGGTTTGGGATCAGAGGCAGAAGCTTCCATTTCACAAACCTACTTGAAGGTAACAGTGCACAATGTTGCCCCTAGTGGCCGTTTTCCACATCATCTCCCGACATCCTCAGACATGGATGGACGTCAAATACTGACTTGTATCATGGGTGACCTGGCTGCACAAACACAGTATTTGGTGTACTTCCATAGGGTTTCTGGAGAGATCGAAAGAGAGAGAAAAGAGAGTGAGAAAGCAATAGTGTGTGTGTGTGTATGTCAGCAACGGCTAAGTAGTAGTAGATGAGGCTGGTAAATAGTGAGATAGGCCAGACTGTGATAATCCTCCATGAGTACTCATTGGTTTCTCCAAGCAGATCACACTCATTCTTAACAGAGTTTTCCACTGAGCACTGATCTGACTGAGGCCTGCTCGCGATTAAAAAAGCAAAACAGACATCCACCTAGATCGAAATGAAAGGGTCAGATTTAACATGACCTTGCATGGTACTAAACAGTATTAAATGCAATTGATTGATTGATTTTATTTGCCAGTCAAAAAAAATTATACATTTATACACTTTACATACATTTTAAGGACATGACCACGACAGCACAATAGTCACTTGTTTCCATTGTGGTACCTAAGACCAGCTCAGATGTGTGATCTATGGGCAAGTCATGTTGTATGTTCATGTTCTACGATATTCCAAGGATCAGACATCTGAGCTGACCACTCTTTTGATCTTCCAAACAAGGCTTTTACCAGAGTTCCATTCTTTCATTCCCCCCTCATTTGCCTCCAATGCAAAATGTAAAAACTCTGTTCCAATCTGCATTTCAATGTTCCAATTTGTCCAAGAGGGAGTTGCAACTTTCTAAGGGAGCCGGATAAAAGCGTCTGCCAAATGGCTAAATATTTATAATTATCTGTAGCTCCAGAGCCGATAAAAGGACTTTGAAAATCGACTGCCTGCGCCAAAAGCCTCATTAGTTGGACGACAACAAAATGTCTCCACACCGAGGTGGGGCGGGAGGAGAACCCAGGTATCTGCGACTAGGCAATTAAAAACAAGTTATACAGCCTTTCTCTCAAACACTGCTCCCTATTTAGAATAAAAAAGCCTCTTAATGCACTAATGCTAATATTCTAACATCTTATGTTAACGTTTGATTACGTGTTTATGAAGGAATGGAGTCAGTGGTGTGTTTGTTGATCTTATCCATTGTTTGCATGGTTTATATGGAAAATATGGAAATCCCTGTGTATCTTTCATGTGCCCTTCCTTTAGTGATTGGCACTCTATGTTAGCTTTGCAAACATCTTAATTGCGTTAAATGGAGGGGAAAAAGGGCCAGATTATAAGCCATTAATGAGGGTTGTGTGGGGGAGGCTGCTATTCCCCGGATGGTGCTTTTGTTCACTTTGGCAAAGCGGGGGAGAAAGAGCGGCTTCACCTTGAAGCTGAAAGCACACCATGAAACAGGGTCATTGTGCCTCCCTCTACCAAAGACAGGAGCACACTTTTCTCCCTCTCTCTCTCTCTCTCTCTCTCTCTCTCTCTCTCTCTCTCTCTTTTCTCTCTCTTTCTCTCTCTTTCTCTCTTGCACAGAATCACACACACCAACTCCCTCCTCTGTGCCTCTCTCTTACTGCCACTACCCATCCCTCTCTCCGGCTCAGTCTGCCCCTTGTCTCCCTTTCTTTCACTCTTTACATTTCTCCCCCTGTTGTTTTTCCAAATCTCTCTCCCTCCCTCTTTCTCTCTCTCCTCTTCCCCCAGTCACTCTGTCTGAAAGGCAGATAAGCTCACTGGGGGAGACTTTAGAGGACTCTCCATCTGTGTATAAATAGTTTAGGATGAATTATTGAGGGACCTGGGGTTGCTAATAATCCCGCAGGACCCATCTGACAATGACACGGAAGATGGAGGGAAAACAATTACGCAGGGTTTCTCCTTCGCAGGAATTGGATTGGAAGAGGGGGGGGTGGGGGGGGCTCTGGGCATAGAACAGAAGCCCCTCGCGGGCCCAACGTATTGGCTAATAAAGCCAATTAACTCTCTGGAATCAATCGGCCCAGGAGGAACGTCCTCTTCTTCCCCTCCCTGGGACGCAACAGGAAGTGTAATGATTCATGTTTCCTCTCCACCCCCCTCCCCCCAGTCGTCCCTGTTTGGAATGTCCTCTCATCTCGTCTCCCCTGTGGAGGACGGAATAGGACAGGACAGAGTGTCTCTCCGCCATCCCTCCACCGAAGCGGGATAATAGGAGAGGAGGGGAGGGGAGGGGAGAGGAGAGGAGAGGAGAGGAGAGGAGAGGAGAGGAGAGGAGAGGAGAGGAGAGGAGAGGAGAGGAGAGGAGAGGAGAGGAGAGGAGAGGAGAGGAGAGGAATATTAATGGTGGTGTTTAGGGATGGAAGTGTTGGAATGGGAGGGCAGACTAACCCCCGTGTCTCAGACTCAGACCCTTGCTCCTGTTTTTGTCAACCACCTCAAGGTGATTTTGACACGACAAATTACTCTTTTTTGGGTTGGTTTTCTCTTCTGGTGTTAATGTGAAAGGACTTTGAAATGGAAAGTATTACACTACAACATTAAGTTGAAGTGTTTCTGAAATATGTTTTTGCACAAAGTAAAAATCTATTACTTAGGGAGCGACTACCCACAACTGTTGTAAACAAGGGCCAATAAAAGGGACCAGGCTAAATTGATGGACTTCATTATTAATAGTAATAAGAGAATGCGGAATTAACACTTAGCCTATGTCTTTGGGAATGTGATTCATTGTTTTAGAATGAGTACTTATTAAAATAATCAGACAACACAAACCAAATTAGTTACACATATTTACGAAACATAATGACATTGTGGAATAGGTATGAATAATATAAATGCAAACTTCTGTTCAGTACTGTTAAAAGATAATAAAAAAAAGTGTGTGTGTGTGTGTGTGTGTGTGTGTGTATACAGCATATGCTGGTATGTGTCTGTTTCTGCACGTGTGTGTGGGAGTGAGAGAGAGAGAGAGAGAGAGAGAGAGTGTGTGTGTGTGTGTGTGTGTGTGTGTGTGTGTGTGTGTGTGTGTGTGTGTGTGTGTGTGTGTGTGTGTGTGTGTGTGTGTGTGTGTGTGTGTGTGTGTGTGTGTGTGTGTGTGTGTGTGTGTGTGTGTGTGTGTGTGTGTGTGTGTGTGTGTTCAGTCCCCATCTCTCTGGGGAGTGCGTAGAGAGGTGGACGTCGACAACAACACTGTCCTAGTGATGCATTTTCTACTCCATTGATTCAGTGGCTCTGCTCTCCAGTAAATCCTTCACATGCAACACATTAAAGCTCTTTTTTCTCCTCTGCCAATCGATTAGCGAGAGTTTAGGCTGCCTCCCAAATGACACCCTGTTCCATGTAGAGTGCACTACTTTTGACCAGGGCTCACAGAGCTCGGGTCAAAAGTAGTGCACTCTATAGGGAATAGGGTGAGATTTGAGACACAGCATTACAGTCGGCCCACTCATGAAGCAGCATGCAGGGAGAGATGGAGCGCGGTGCACTCGCTGACTTCCACAGTGCACACACAGTGTCATGCTGTTTTAATTAATTATCCTTTTTGTTATACTTTATACCTTTAAAGGTTTTGTCCTGACCAAGATCCAATTGGGATTGAAAGGTTGTCACTATTACTGTAAAGAAAATATAAGAAGCTATGTTGTTTTTTTTAGGTTTGCTTTAGTTTTTCGCCAGGCACTTGTAAGTGTATTGTGATGGATATGTGCCCACGTGACAAAATACTATAGTATATCTACTATGGTATAAATACTATAGTATTCACTGCAGTGTTTTTGCAGACTTACTGTAGTAATACTGTAGTATTTACTGTAGTATGTACAGTTAACTATAGTATAAATAATGTACTAAAATAAAACGGTAGTATGTACTATAGTAATTAGTCTAGTGTTTTTGCAGACTGTAGTATACTGTAGTATTTACTATAGTGTTTTTATTTTATTATCTGTGACATAGAAGTGGAGGTCCTTTTGAGGAATGTAGTGTTTTTGTGACCATTACTGTAGTATTTACTACAGTGCTCTTTTTTGCAGATAATACTGTAGTATTCACTATAGTATTCTACAGTATACTACAGTTTACTATATAACTCTATAGTAAGTACTGTAGTATTCTTTCATGTGAGTGGCAATGTTACTTTCTAATTCTTCAGCGACTCAAATACATATAAAGTAGTTGGAGATTGTACAGGTGGGTGTTTTCTTTAATTCTCTTTCTCTCTCTCTGGGTGTGTGTCCCTTTTTCAAGGTTTGTTTGTACCTTGTGTTAGCACTGTGGAATTGGTATGGTAACGGGGGTCTGAGGTATTACACACCATTATGAATGCATACCGTCCCTTTTATATATGTTGGTGCTCAGTTCTATTTCACTCGAATAGAATAATATCACACTCAAGACGAGAATTCATTAGTCCATGAAACAGCTCCTGAATTTTTAAGGCCTATTTTACGGAACAAAAAAGCCCTGACGTGGTCTCTGCACAGTAATTGAAGATTTTATTTTTGCATACTATTCTCCCAACTCATATTGCGGGCTTGAAAGTGCCTTCTTATTTAATCAATGGTTTACTGCATCAAATTACATATTTTAAAGTGATATGGGGGTAGAACATGCATGGGAGTGTTTCGGGAGACCTTGACTCTGTGTTCCCATAATCTAAGCTTGCCCCCTTTCCTCATTTCATTCCCTCCATGAGCACAGATCTGAACGCACATGACGGGTGAAAGTGATATGGTGGAAACCTATCCAGTCCATTCACCTGCCAGTGGTCTTGAAGGAAAGGGGGTTAGAACATTTAGAAGAATATATGGACACAGCCTTTTCACACACAGAGCCAAGGGCTTCCTGATCAACATTAAAGGAAAAGTTCCCTCCAAAGTTTGTCAGACATGGCAAGACATGGATTGATTAGGTTGGTCTGTTACCCTTCCAACAAGTGACTGTGCTGATATTGCATACAGCATAGTTTATGGTGCATTAATGTGTCATTATGTCTTATGCTATAATTATAATAGAGTTATAAATAGGGATGTAACGAGTTAGAAATGGGGATGTAACGATTCACCAATATTCATCGGTCCCGGTTCAAATGTAAAAGATACTAGTGCATTGATCCAAATTAAGCCTGCATCGGTCAGAAAACCGATTCAAACGTTACAAATCGCCAGTTCACTAATGTTTTTGACTCAAATTGTTTTATTACGAAAATATTTCTTACCTGTTTTGAATTAATGTATGCGTCCTCTCATTCAGTTAAGTAGCCTATCAAACTTTTATGCATGTAACTGCATATGACTGTCAGATAATAACAGTGCTGCGGGGGACACCGATACTCGCGCCAAAGAGAGGTAGGCCTATCCCTGTTCTAATAGGCTATTTGTACATCTGCACGGCACCTTCAGCATTCAGATGCTTGTAAAATGGCTTTTGGCAATGTCAAATCATAGGCTTTATTAGGAGTGACAACCAATGTAATTTGCTGGGTCATTGTTATTAAATGCGCTGTAGAGAACGTGTTTTACTGGAGTTGTGTAGCCTACCAGAGTGGACACACAACTCACATCCAACTGCTGATTGGGGTTTTCAGTTATTCAGATTTTATTTAGATTTTTCAGGTACACCATAATAAATAGTTTGGGTAGTTTTGCTCAGTGTATTTGGTAATTTTTACATGAACAGGCTAATTCCAAGGACGGAAATCATTTTTTTCATCCCCCCGCATGGTTGCATTGGTCAGAGTGGGAGAAGCTCTCTAAACGCTTTTGAGAATGAGGTAAAATCCAAAGCTGCATTATATTAATTGTCTAAATGCCATACTCATTTATAAAGATAAATATTGACAAAGAACTAACTCAAAATATTTTTTATCTGCAAAAATGACAAGTTAATCAGTGGGTGATGGTGATTTCAGATAAAAAGTGGGGGCACAAAAATCTTAAATTACCTCCACCCCTAATCTGATAGCGGGGTTATAGATGATCAGTCTGCCCTAAGGCTCAGCTCAGGTGCCTACACACACACACACACACACACACACACACACACACACACACACACACACACACACACACACACACACACACACACACACACACACCATTGACATTGGCACACACACACACACACACACACACACACACACACACACACACACACACACACACACACACACACACATACACGTACACAAGGCATTCCACTGTACTTGCGCACGTAACATTGGAACTTGAAACTTGAAACACACACACTCACACACTAAAAGAGGGCCACTCAGCTTAGAGAAGTAATCTCAGACATATCCATCACAAAGAAGCCCAGCTCCAGAAAATATTAATTTAAAATGGACAGTTAATGTGTTCATGTAGAAAATGCTTGTGGATTGAATCAAACCGAATCTCACCAAATCGGTTCAAAGTAAAACGTATCGTATCGCAGCCCATTTATCTAAATGCGTATTTATTTTTTTATTTAACCAGGTAGGTCAGTTGAGAACAAGTTCTCATTTACAACTGCGACCTGGCCAAGACAAAGCAAAGCAGTGCGACAAAAACAACAACACAGAGTTACACATGGGAAATAAACAAACGTACAGTCAATAACACAATAGAAAATCTATATACAGAGTGCAAATGTAGTGCAAAATGCAGTAAAGTTAGGAAGATAGGACAATAAATAGGCCATAGTGGTGAGATAAATTACAGATTAGCATTAACACTGGAATGATGGAATGTGCAAATGATGATGTCCAAATAGAGATACTGGAGTGCAAAATGAGCGGCAGTAAAAAATAAATATGGGGATGAGGTAGTAGGGTGGGCTATTTATAGAAGGGCTATATACAGGTGCAGTGATCGATAAGCAGCTTTGACAGCTGATTCTTAAAGTTAGTGAGGGAGATGCTACGGGTGGGTGTTGCTATGGTGACCAGCGAGCTGAGATAAGGCGGGGATTTACCTAATAAAGACTTATAGATGACCTGGAGCCAGTGGGTTTGGTGACGAATATGTAGTGAGGGCCAGCCAACGAGAGAATACAGGTCGCAGTGGTGAGTAGTATATGGGGCTTTGGTAACAAATCGGAGGGCACTGTGATAGACTACATCCAATTTGCTGAGTAGAGTGTTGGAGGCTATTTTGTAAATGACATCGCCGAAGTCAAGGATCGGTAGGATGGTAAGTTTTACAAGGGCATGTTTGGCAGCATGAGTGAAGGAGGCTTTGTTGCGAAATAGGAAGCCGATTCTAGATTTAATTTTGGATTGGAGATGGTTAATGTGAGTCTGGAAGTTGAGTTTACAGTCTAACCAGACACCTAGGTATTTGTAGGTGTCCACGTATTCTAAGTCAGACCAGTCGAGAGTAGTGATGATAGTCCGGTGGGCGGGTGCGGGCAGCGTTTGATTGAAAAGCATGCATTTAGTCTTACTAGCATTTAAGAGCAGTTGGAGGCCACGGAAGGAGTGTTGTATGGCATTGAAGCTTGTTTGAAGGTTAGTTAACACAGTGTCCAAAGAGGGGCCAGATGTATACAGAATGGTGTCGTCTGCGTAGAGATGGATCAGAGAGTCACCAGCAGCGAGAGCGACATCGTTGATGTATATAAAGAATAGGGTTGGTCCAAGAATTGAACCCTGTGGCACCCCCATAGAGACTGCCAGGGGACCGGACAGCAGGCCCTCCGATTTTACACACTGAACTCTGTCTGAGAAGTAGTTGGAGAACCAGGTGAGGCAGTCACTTGAGAAACCAAGGCTGTTAAGTCTGCCAATAAGAATGCAGTGATTGACAGAGTCGAAAGCCTTGGCCAGGTCGATGAAGACGGCTGCACAGTACTGTCTTCTATCGTTGGCGGTTATGATATCGTTAAGTACCTTGAGCGTAGCTGAGGTACACCCATGACCAGCTCGGAAACCAGATTGCATAGCAGAGAAGGTACGGTGGGATTCGAAGTAGTCAGTGATCTGTTTATTAACTTGGCTTTCGAAGACTTTAGAAAGGCAGGGCAGGATGGATATAGGTCTATAACAGTTTGGGTCTAGAGTGTCTCCCCTTTTGAAGAGGGGGATGACCGCGGCAGCTTTCCAATCTCTAGGGATCTCAGACGATACAAAAGAGAGATTGAACAGGCTGGTAATAGGGGTTGCAACAATTTTGGCTGATAATTTTAGGAAGAAAGGGTCCAGATTGTCTAGCCCAGCAGATTTGTAGGGGTCCAGATTTAGCAGCTCTTTCAGAACATCAGCTGTCTGGATTTGGGTGAAGGAGAAGCGGGGGGGCTTAGGCAGGTTGAGGTAGCCAGGTGGAAAGCATGGCCAGCCATAGCAAAATGCTTGTTGAAATTTTCGATTATCGTGAATTTATCGGTGGTGACAGTGTTTCCTAGCCTCAATGCAGTGGGCAACTGGGAGGAGATGCTCTTATTCTCCATAGACTTTACAGTGTCCCAGAACTTTTTGGAATTAGTACTACAGGATGCAAATTTCTGTTTGAAAAGTATATTTGTTCCTGGTTTCCCTGAAAAGTTGCATATCGCGGGGGCTATTCGATGCTAATGCAGTGCGCCACAGGATGTTTTTGTGTTGGTCAAGGGCAGTATCACATCGTTCATGAAAGAAGAGATGCACATTCCTAGTTATAAAGGGTTTATAGCACATTGTTATAACACGTGGCTGGAATTCCTCTTAAGTAAAGCTCACAGAGCGCTGAGACCTCACAAAGGAATCTAGTCACGTTTTTCATCTCTTAGAGTCAATCTTTAAACTGAAGTGGAAACATAGTTTGTGTATGTAGAAAAGTCTGGTCCTGCCGTTCAGCTCCAGATAAGTGCTAACAAAACAGAGGTGAGAGATCTGGAGATTTTTGTTGACTGACTGAATAACATTTTAAAGGCGAAGATCTTCCTTCAGAGTTGCTGATGTGCAAGGCTATAGAGGCCTTTCATGCAATTGACTCTTTTAAGACTCTATCTGAAATGTTCTGACATATTTTGGGGGTAATACTGGCTGATAATAGCCAGTAGCGGTGCGTGGGAAAGACAGAAAAAAATCCATATTACAACCTATGTGTTGTGATAATTGCGTTGTTTGTTCTATAACCTGTTAGTTAATATGCCTTGCCACTGTGATATACAGTGTAGGCCTAAGGCTGAGACCATAAGAAGACACAGTGGCAGAATAAATTCATCCACACCTTTGTTTAATCACAAAACTGGAGAGCAACCTCTGACCGGTGAAGTCCACAAAGCATATTGCATGTAACAAACGTTACATGACCTACAGCATGGTCAAGCAAGTTAATGTTTCCGACATTTTCAGACTACTAAACAACTATTGATTTACAACCACAGAGAGTTACAGCAAGTCCCAAAGAAAACAGGCGCTGCCTCCACTAATTCTAGCACCATTTCAACATCATCAAAGCACCTATGCTTAGTCTAATACAACTAAAAGATACAAAAACTATTTAGTCCAATCAATGTAAGCTAAATATGATGTGGATGTCAATGGCTCTGATTTGTGTGTGTGTGTGTGTGTGTGTGTGCGTGCGTGCAAGTAGAAAAAATATGTTGACTCATCCAACTTGTAGAGAAACGACAATGCCATCCTCCTCTCTTTTATGTTGACGAAACGGTATTTGACTATGTCATACAATACACGCTTTTAGTTTTTGTTGTCCTAAACTACCGGGCTAAAATCCTTGCTCGCTAGACTAACTTCCTTTCATGGGCAACGATGTGCCAGGCCAGCTAGTTAACATTAGCCTATTACATCTATCTACATATTGAACTTCCATCCTCTCAGGCCAGGGGCACAATGTATGAATTTATGGTTGGATCATAATCATTGGCCAGTACGGAGAATTAAGCAAAACCACAAGTCCAAATTCCTATCTCCATCCACGGTTAATTTAGGAAAGGTACCATTTTTGCTAGTTAGCTAGCAATGGAGGACAACAACACAACCAGATGCAACAATTCAAGTTGTTTCTGTCAAAGACATATTTCTCTTGATGAGATGTGATAGGAGTGAAGCCAAATCCAAACTGGTTCTTGACACTTTTGTTTTGGTGCTCCAGGACCATTCACAGTTGAGCTCACTCAGTTTAGCTCAACTCTGATTGGCTATTATTTTATACTTTGATCTCTTGGATGCTTTCTCCGATAAGATACATTCAGCCTCTTGTGAATTGAAGGGAAATTACAAAAACACAGAGAGATGAAAGATGAATGATTTTATTTATAAAAATAAAAAAAGATTGGTCAATGTTTTGGGAAGCCTGGCTTCCCTTGGCATCGATGAATTTAATACATGCCACTGATAATAAAGTCGAATGATCTCACATCTATTAAGTCATAATTATGACAGTGTGAAGTAGACTTCATGATGCCTTAATTGATGCCAGTAAATCTTCAGTTAGAAGAGAAGAGAGTTTTGCCACTTGGCAATAAACATACCATCACTGACAGCTTCTTCTCAAATCACTGGTAAGATGAATGATAATACATGTAGTTGAAGAAAGTAGTGGTGTCTTTCCAACCCATATTTCATACTTTTTAGACATTGTCTCTTTCAATCCTTGTTTCCTTGCTTTCTTTCTCTCTCTCTTTTACTCCATTCTGTCTTTCCCTCTTTCTTTCTGTCTCTCGGTGGGTATGTGTCCCTTTAGGGTGTCTGCAGTGGTTGAGATAAGAGGCGAGTGTAGGACACAGGTGGGTGGTGTTCACAGCAAGGTGATCTTATACTCTCTCTCTCTCTCTCTCTCTCTCTCTCTCTCTCTCTCTCTCTCTCTCTCTCTCTCTCTCTCTCTCTCTCTCTCTCTCTCTCTCTCTCTCTCTCTCTCTCTCCCTTTCTCTCCCTTTCACTCTCTATCTCTCTCTACCTCTCTCTCTACCTCTCTACCTCTCTCTCTCTCTACCTCTCTCTACCTCTTTCTAGCTCTCTCTCTGTCTCTCTCTCTACCCCTCTCTATCTCTCTCTCTCTACCTCTCTCTCTACCTCTCTCTACCTCTCTCTGCCTCTCTCTACCTCTCTCTACCACTCTCTGCCTCTCTCTACCTCTCTCTGCCTCTATCTCTACCTCTCTCTACCTCTCTGCCTCTCTCTACCTCTCTCCCTATCTCTCTCTACCTCTCTCTACATCTCTCTCTACCTCTCGCTCTCTCTACCTCTCTCTCTACATCTCTCTCTCTCTCTCTACCTCTCTCTACCTCTCTCTAGCTCTCTCTCTGTCTCTCTCTCTACCCCTCTCTATCTCTCTCTCTCTCTACCTCTCTCTCTACCTCTCTCTACCTCTCTCTACCTCTCTCTACCACTCTCTGCCTCTCTCTACCTCTCTCTGCCTCTATCTCTACCTCTCTCTACCTCTCTGCCTCTCTCTACCTCTCTCCCTATCTCTCTCTACCTCTCTCTACATCTCTCTACCTCTCTCTACCTCTCTCTCTACCTCTCGCTCTCTCTACCTCTCTCTCTACATCTCTCTATCTTTCTCTACCTCTCTCTCACCCTCTCTCTACCTCTATCTCTACCTCTCTCTCCCTCACTCTACCTCTCTCTGCCTCACTCTACCTCTCTCTCTCTACCTCTCTCTACCTCTCTCTGCCTCTCTCTGCCTTTCTCTACCTTTCTCTACCTCTCTCTAACTCTTTCAGCCTCTCTCTACCTCTCTCTACCTCTCTCTCTACCTCTCTCTACCTCTCTCTCTACCTCTCTCTCTACCCCTCTCTCTCTCTCTCTCTCTACCTCTCTCTGCCTCTCTTTACTTTTTTATCTTGTCCCCCCTCTCTTTCTCTACTCTCTTTCTCTGCACCGCTTTCTTCTCCCTTCTCCAATCTGCTTTCTACTGTTCATTTACTCTCTCTCTCTCTCTCTCTCTCTCTCTCTCTCTTGTTGATGTGAATTTGAAGCATTGTAAAACAATGCAAGGCAACAAAAGATGAATGCCTCTCCACTGCTCCTACCAGTGTGTGTTTTCGCCAGATACTAACTAGAGGCAGACACAGCAAGATCAGAGCTGAGCCTGACAATGACTGGGATGTTTGTGTATGTGTGTGTGTGTGTGTGTGGTTTAACTTTACTGTCCTTTTGGTTTCCAAAAGTCCTCACAAGGATAGCAAAACCAGGAAAATTTGAGCAGTACGTCCATTTCGCCGGTCCCTAAAAGGAAGAATGCAACTTTAGGCATAGGGGTTAGGTTTAGGTTTAGGTTTAGGGTTAGGGTTAGTGTTACAATTAGGGTTAGGGTTACATTCAGGGTTAGGCTTTCGGGATAGGATTAGGAGTTAGGTTTAGTTTTAGGATTAGGGATTTGGGGTTAAGGTTGCGGGTTAGGGTTAGGGAAAATAGGATTTTGAATAGGAATTCATTTTTGGGTCCCAGCTTGGATAGGAAAACCAATGTGTGTGTGTGTGTGTGTGTGTGTGTTGTGTGCCCCTGTATGAGTGATGTGTGTGAATCCCAGGTTTGCACACACACACACACGTGTTCCTCCTGTGGGATAGGCAGCTGGCATGTAACATGACAGGGAGGAGGTAGGTAGGCGGTAGCAGGCTGTCAGCAGCGAGCTCCCACTCGGGCTAATGAGCATGGCGTTAATTAAAAACAGCAACAGGAGGAGTGAGCTCTCCAGCGGCCCGCCATCAGGCCAGCCCAGGGTTAAAGACACAGAGCCAAGCAAACACAGCGACTGAGACAAGCTCCTCAGGCAAACTAGTTAGCTCTACTGCATACATGCTGCAGCTAGTCAAGCACCCACTCTCTCTGCCCATAATATGTCAATATGTAAATAGCCAGATACTATAGATATTAAGGATATTACTTAACATTAAAAAGGATGTTGACAAGTTGAATGTGAACAAGATAATTTATTTTAAAATACTACTCACAGCTCACAGACAGCTTTTAGTTTGTTCATTATATTTTGAAAATTGTGTAGATTTAGCTAGCCTAGCTGTGAGGGCAGTCTACCTGGTGTTTTTACAGTGTCCGAAAACAACAATCTTTTTGGTTTTTCTATTTAGACTTGGACTTCCTTTCCAGAAATAAAAGATTGGGGAACTTACATCTTTGAGTCTTTGAGTCCTATGAAAGGAAGTCCAAGTCTAAATAAAAAAAACAAAAAGACCAAAAATGTCAAGCCAATCACATCCTTATGCCTTGAAGCTTAAATAGGCCCACAATCAATATCTATTGCGGTCTATGAGAATCATTCCTGGAATGTTTGCGTAACGTTTTCAAATGTCCTCTGAACATGGCTCCACGGTTTCTTGTGTTTCATGTGCCTGTTCATGGAGGGTCTCCATAATAACATTCACAGTCAAAAGTTGGACAGTTCTAAATAAGATTCTCCTTAGCTAGCATTATGTCAGCCTTATGACAGCACTACATAGGCTTCCTGTCAAGGGGGCCTGTGAGTGACATGTTCCTGTGGTTTCCCTTAGTTTGCCTGAGTCTCCGGCATCTCCCTGGCAGCCCCCTCACGTCAGCCCAGGTGCTAAGGAAACAGGGGATTGTGGGAACATATGGAGCAGAAAGAGAGGCTGTCAGGGAAATGTCTGCCTTGTCACAGCAAAGTGAGGACCGACGCACATTGATGGTCGACTGGAAAACTGCAGACTTGCAGGGAGAGGGAGAGAAGGAGAGCCACATAAGATTTGACGTTTTGGGAGAAAGTAGCTGGTGTAGCTAGATTAGCTTGCTAATGTTAATGAAGCTCTGCCACACGAGAAGTGGCAACATGGAAAGGGAAAGTGTATAGTAAACTGCTTAGCATTCATACACTGAGTGTACAAAACATAATGAACACCTGCTCTTTCCATGACATCGACTGACCAGGTGAATCCAGGTGAAATCTATCATCCCTTATTGATGTCACTTGCTAAATCCACTTCAATCAGTGTAGATGAAGGGGAGGAGACAGGTTAAAGAAAGATCTTTAAGCTTTGAGACAATTGAAACATGGATTGTGTATGTGCCCCATTCATAGGGTGAATAGATAAGGCAAAATATTTAAGTACCTTTGAACAGGGTATGGTAGTAGGTGTCAGGTGCACCAGTTCGTGTCAAGAACTGCAACGATGCTGGGTTTTTCACGCTCAACAGTTTCCTGTGTGTATCAAGAATGGTCCACCACCTAAACGACATCCAGCCAACTTGACACAACTGTGAGAAGCATTGGAGTCAACATGGGCCAGCATCCGTGTGGAACGCTTTCGACACAAAAGTACATGCCCCACGGGGGGTGCAACTCAATATTAGGATGGTATTCTTAATGTTTGGTATACTCAGTGCTTAGTGGGCAGTGTTTCAGAGATATCACTCTTTAGCTGCAGGCTTACTATCTCTCTCTCGCTCGCTCTCTTTCTCTTTTTTTCTTTCTCTCTCTCTCTCTCTCTCTCTCTCTCTCTCTCTCTCTCTCTCTCTCTCGCTCTCATCCAGGGACTGTTCTGTTTTTGTTAGTTTGCATTCATGGATTTTTCTCTCTGATGATTTTGAGTGGTCTCCTCCTTCCTTCGCTGTCTCTCAGTGTCTGCCCCAGTATGCTAACGTCATTATCCTATCTCTCCCCCTCTCTCGTCTCTCTCTCTCTGTCTCTCTCTCTCTGTCTCTCTATCTGTCTCTCTCTCTCTGTCTCTCTCTCTCTCTGTCCCCCTCTCTCTGTCTCTCTCTCTTTCTGTCTCTCTATCTGTCTCTCTCTCCCCCTCTCTCTCTGTCTCTCTCTCTCTGTCTGTCTCTCTCTCCCCCTCTCTCTCTGTCTCTCTCTCTCTTTCTGTCTCTCTCAGGCTGTGCCTTCCTTACCTACTGTGCCAGAGAGTCGGCCCTGAAAGCTCAGAATGCTCTTCACGAGCAGAAGACCCTGCCAGGGGTAAGTTTCCACCACACTGTGATACTGTTTGTACTTCATGGCCTCTCAAGCACCTTGCCATGCACCCAGACAAATAAATGCTAAACAGATTCCAGACATAAAGCTAGCCCCACACAGCCAGACACACACACAACAAACACACATTGCCACACACATGTGTTTATATTCAAAGGTGCCACACAATGTCTTTACTGTTGACATACTGTACACACAACAGCACAGGTACGCCACCCTCTTTTCCCATTTGTTATCCCTCTGTTTCTCTATGACTCCCTCTCCCCCTCCCTCGACTTTTCATTCTCCCTCTGACAGTCACACAAACCCACGGGGAGAAACCACACAGCATCACGTCAGAGCCGGCCTATTTATAGTTGCAGTGTGTGTATGTGTGTGTTCTGTGGAAGGGCCAAAGATATACTGTAAGTGTTCATACAGTATATTTAACATGTCTAACTACATTATGTTCGCATATACAGAATAAAGGAAACGCTTGAGTAAATGAGGGATACAAAGTACCAATTAAAACATCCCATCATTCTTAGGGTCATGTATAGAAATGCCCAGTTGCCCATTATTTCAGTGACTTTGAAAGAGGGGTCTCAAAGGAGCAAAGGGGGTTTAAAGGGTGTGTGTGTGTGTGTGTGCGAGTGTCAGTCACCAGATCTCAACCCAATTGAACACTTATGGGAGATTCTGGAGTGGCGCCTGAGACAGTGTTTTCCACCATCGTCAACGAAACACCAAATCATGGAATTTCTCGTGGAAGAATGGTGCCACATCGCCCTATTAAGACACTAAGTTGGTGTTTCCATTATTTTGGCGGTTACCTGTATATCATACTGTATCTACAATATGATTGCAAGCAACACCTCCTACACTATCTGGATCCAATGTATACTTTAATATATAATGTTATTTTTAACCCAGCACACTATGTTGCAGGGCTTTAACATTTCATATCTGTGCCATAAGTGTGTGCACATATGCATGCATGTGTCGAGTTTTTAACAGACACTCTTATCCAGAGCAACTTACAGTTAGTTAGTGTATACATGTTCATACTTTTTTTTTTCTTTTTTGTACTGGTCCCCTGTGGGAATCGAACCCACAATCCTGGCGTTGAAAGCGCCATGCAAGTGCCATGCACTACCATTTCAGCTACACGAGAGTGTCTCTGTCAGGGTTCGCTCGGTTGGGTCTGTTCGTTTTTTAATGACGCCTCCAGGGAGGTTGACAGTCGCCATGTTGAGCAGAAAGGCTTTGATGTGAGTGATTATGACATCATAGACGTGCAGTGCGGAAGAGAGGAGGCGTGCGCTGCCTCTGCGGCTATGGATCCCTCTCTCTTTCTCTGTTTTCATCCCCCCGAGCAGGAATGGCGCAGTCGCACACCGAAAAACACCATAAATTAAATATTTGGCCAAAACGAGAATGTGATTTTCTGTTCACACGGAACGTGTTTTCGTTTGAAGGTTTTGTCTTATTGAGTGTTGTTGTATGTACGCAGTAAGACGTCTTTGTTAGCAATAAATGGCCCTTTTTCAATGTAGCGATACATATTTTTAGAAAGCTTTATTGTGACTAGATTAGTCCCCGTAGCTTTGGTAATTGTTGCGAGGCGGCGGCAGTGGCAGCGGCAGTAGTGGCGTCACTGTGGTAATCTTGAGGAACCCACAGCAAATGAATTTAATTGAAGTCACTACCCATCACCGTCGTTTAATAAGAAATGCTAATTAGCCAATCCCAGATCGCGCCGCCGGTGATTGCTCAGGTTTGTCGACTCATTGTGAATGCTAAGTAAACAACTATAATTCGCTGGGACAGTCCTGGTATAAGCAGCCATCCTTAAAGAAGCAGAGTCTGGGAGACGCTCTCTTTGAAGCCTTACAGAGGTGAAGGCGAAGAAACACAAGGAATTAGTTAATTAGGGAAAGAACAGGGACTTGGCGGAGAGATGAGAAAGGCAGTAGGGCGTTTTATCTGCTGCGCAATTCACACTGTTTCTTCTCTTTTCTACCAACTATCGTCTGCATCTTTCTTCTCAAAGTTCTTCCCTCGTGTTGGAAAGTTTTGAAAAGTAGTGTTGTGCCTAGCTCAGCCGATGCCCAGGTGAAGTATGAACTGAGAGGATTTGGATTCCATAGTGAAAATACCCTGAAGGTGCTCCTAAAGGCACTAGGAATTTACAAGCACCTTTAAATCACTTATTGATATACACTTGAAGTCGGAGGTTTACAAACACCTTAGCCAAATACATTTAAACTCAGTTTTTCACAATTCCTGACAATTTAATCCTAGTAAACATTCCCTGTCTTAGGTCAGTTAGGATCACCACTTTATTTTAAGAATGTGAAATGTCAGAATAATAGTAGAGAGAATTATTTCTTTCATCTTTTATTTCTTTCATCACATTCCCAGTGGGTCAAATGTTTACATACACTCAATTAGTATTTGGTAGCATTGCCTTTAAATTGTTTAACTTGGGTCATACGTTTTGGGTAGCCTTCCACAAGCTTACCACAATAAGTTGGGTGAATTTTGGCCCATTCCTCCTGACAGAAATGGTGTAACTGAGTCAGGTTTGTAGGCCTCCTTGCTCGCACATGCTTTTTCAGTTCTGCCCACATACAGTGGGGAGAACAAGTATTTGATACACTGCCGATTTTGCAGGTTTTCCCACTTACAAAGCATGTAGAAGTCTGTAATTTTTATCATAGGTACTCTTCAATTGTGAGTGGCGGAATCTAAAACAAAAATCCAGAAAATCACATTGTATGATTTTTAAGTAATTCATTTGCATTTTATTGCATGACATAAGTATTTGATACATCAGAAAAGCAGAACTTAATATTTGGTACAGAAACCTTTGTTTGCAATTACAGAGATCATACGTTTCCTGTAGTTCTTGACCAGGTTTGCACACACTGCAGCAGGGATTTTGGCCCACTCCTCCATACAGATCCTTCAGGTTTTGGGGCTGTCGCTGGGCAATACGGACTTTCAGCTCCCTCCAAAGATTTTCTATTGGGTTCAGGTCTGGAGACTGGCTAGGCCACTCCAGGACCTTGAGATGCTTCTTACGGAGCCACTCCTTAGTTGCCGTGGCTGTGTGTTTCGGGTCGTTGTCATGCTGGAAGACCCAGCCATGACCCATCTTCAATGCTCTTACTGAGGGAAGGAGGTTGTTGGCCAAGATCTCGCGATACATCCTCCCCTCAATACGGTGCAGTCGTCCTGTCCCCTTTGCAGAAAAGCGTCCTGTCCCCCCTGAACAGGAGGGCTTCTTAAAGAAAAACTAACAGGTCTGTAAGAGCCGGAATTCTTACTGGTTGGTAGGTGATCAAATACTTATGTCATGCAATAAAATGCAAATTAATTATTTAAAAATCATACAATGTGATTTTCTGGATTTTTGTTTTAGATTCCGTCTCTCACAGTTGAAGTGTACCTATGATAAAAATTACAGACCTCTACATGCTTTGTAAGTAGGAAAACCTGCAAAATCGGCAGTGTATCAAATACTTGTTCTCCCCACTGTATTTTCTATAGGATTAAGGTCAGGGCTTTGTGATGGCCACTCCAATACCTTGACTTTGTTGTCCTTAAGCCATTTTGCCACAACTTTGGAAGTATGCTTGGGGTCATTGTCCATTTGGAAGACCCATTTGCGACCAAGCTTTAACTTCCTGACTGATGTCTTGAGATGTTGCTTCAATATATCCACATAATTTTCCTTCCTCATGATGCCATCTATTTTGTGAAGTGCACCAGACCCTCCTGCAGCAAAGCACCCCCACAACATGATGCTGCCACCCCCGTTCTTCACGGTTGGGATGGTGTTTTTTGGCTTGCAAGCCTCCCCCTTTTTCCTCCAAACATAACGATGGTCATTATGGCCAAACAGTTCTATTTTTGTTTCATCAGACCAGAGGACATTTCTCCAAAAAGTACGATCTTTGTCCCCATGTGCAGTTGCAAACCGTAGTCTGTCTTTTTTATGGCAGTTTTGGAGCAGTGGCTTCTTCCTTGCTGAGCAGCCTTTCAGGTTATGTCGATATAGGACTTGTTTTACTGTGGATATATATACTTTTGTACCTGTTTCCTCCAGCATCTTCACAAGGTCCTTTGCTGTTGTTCTGGGATTGATTTGCACTTTTCGCACCAAAGTACGTTCATCTCTAGGAGACGGAACGCACTTCCTTCCTGAGCGGTATGACAGCTGCGTGGTCCCATGGTGTTTATACTTGTGTACTATTGTTTGTGCAGATGAACGTGGTACCTTCAGGCATTTGGAAATTGCTCCCAGGGATGAACCAGACTTGTGGAGCCTAAGTGTATGTAAGCTTCCGACTTCAACTGTACCTATTGAAGGTATACTCAAATCTGGAGCTTGAGCCATGTTCCACTGCTGATTTCTATTCTTGCCCTTTAGTCAGGGACTGAATTAGAGCCGGGGTACCAGGTGAGTGCACTTAACTATCAAGTAAAAATTGAAATCAGAATTTAAAAATTGTTAGCTGGTTATCTAGCAACGTTCAGAATCTCCTAGCTGGACATTTTGGAGAATGTAGCAATCGTAGTGGAAACGGACCAGGCCTGTGGAATCAAGTAGCTACTAGTTTGCTACTAGTTTGTATTTTAGTAGGATATGATAATTGTTTGTTTTTATGTTTCCTAGTTACTAGAGATTAACATTGATTAGAGTAGACTGTGTATTTGTGTACACTACATGACCAAAAGTATGTGGACACCTGCTCGTCGAGCATCTCATTCCAAAATCATGGGCATTAATATGGCTTTGGTCCCCCCTCAGCATTCCAATTCATCCCAAAAATGTTTGATGGGGTTGAGGTCAGGGCACTGTGCAGGCCCGTCAAGTTCTTCCACACTGATCTCGACAAACCGTTTATTTATGGACCTCGCTTTGTGCACGGGCATTGTAATGCTGAAACAGGAAAGGGCCTTACGCAAACTGTTGCCACAAAGTTAGAAGCACAGAATCGTCTAGAATGTCATTGTATGCTGTAGCACTATGAGTTCCCTTCACTGGAACTAAGGGGCTTAGCCCGAACCAAGAAAAACAACCCCAGACCGTTATTCCTCCTCCACAAAACTTTACAGTTGGCACTATGCATTGGGCATGTAGCGTTCTCCTGGCAGATTCGTCCGTCGGACTGCCAGATGGTGAAGCTTGATTCATCACTCCAGAGAATGTGTTTACACTGCACCAGAGTCCAATGGTGGCAAGCTTTACACCACTCCAGCCGATGCTTTGCATTGTGCATGGTGATCTTGGACTTGTGTGCGGCTGCTCAGCCATAGAAACCCATTTCATGAAGCTGAACGAACAGTTCTTGTGCTGACATTGCTTCCAGAGGCAGTTGCTTCTAGAGGCAGTTTGGAACTCGGTAGTGAGTGTTGCAACCGAGGACAGACGATTTTTACATGCTACGCTCTTCAGCACTCGGTACTCCCGTTCTGTGAGCTTGTGGCATTAGGCTTAGCAGTGTGGTTATGGTTAAGGTTAAGGTTAGGGTTTGGTTTAAAACATGATTTTATGACTTTGTGACTATGCTAGCTAGTGACCACTCTGTATAACTGCCTCCAGAACACGATTCATGATGAAAAACGCTAAACGCGCAGCTAAAACAGTTATGGGCTCCGTCACCAAATGACACCCTCTGTATAGGGAATAGGGCGCGGCTGAGCCGGCTGTTGTAAGCCACTGTTCTTCAGTAAGGTCATTCTATTGCCAATGTTTGTCTATGGAGATTGCATGGCTGTGGCTCGATTTTATACACCTGTCAGCAACTGTTGTGGCTGAAATAGCCAAATCCACTCATTTGAAGTGGTGTACAAACACTTTTGTATAGATAGTGTACTACTACAGGTTTCACAGGTGTTGGCACATTATTAGGCTGCTCTTACATTATCGTTATCTTTTAGAGAAATCCATTAAAATTCCATATACAGAGAAGAACTTAACCAGAGGTCAAACCAATGCCAGACATAAACTAAACATAACAAATGTAGGGTTAGTTTATTCAAAGTGTGGGTCTATAAAATGGTTCACCGGGGAGTTTTACGGCAGGTATAAAAGGATTCACCGGGGAGGTTTAAGACAGGTATAAAAGGATTCACCGGGGAGGTTTAAGACAGGTATAAAATGATTCACTGGGGAGGTTTAAGACAGGTATAAAAGGATTCACCGGGGAGGTTTAAGATAGGTATAAAAGGATTCACCGGGGAGGTTTAAGACAGGTATACAATGATTGACTGGGGAGGTTTAAGACAGGTATAACATGAGACCTGTCTCAAATGTGTGCCTTTGGATGCCATATTTATCATCCTCTTGCGTTTCAGACTCATACAACAGCATGATGCATCAGAAAGCATATATTGATTTTGGCACAAGGCCTCCCTAGCAGGGGGTGAGGGAGGAGGAGGAGGAGGAGGAGGAGGAGGAGGAGGAGGAGGAGGAGGAGGAGGAGGAGGAGGAGGAGGAGGGGGCACGACTATCCGGCACAGTGTGTGTACACACCCACGTGCAAATACTCACTCACACACTCAAAACACACATTCTCACACAAGGCACACTATTACACTATTTGAATGTTTAAGGACTTAGATTAGTCCAACTGAGGAATAACCTAATCACATCACAGTGAAATACAAACAGACATAGGTCTTTCTCATACATCCCCACATAAACACACTTAATACGTATGCATTTCTTTCTGTCACTCTCACACACACCATCACACCTGCACACTCTTGCAAACACATTCTCCTCCACACTGAATAAGCAGCGTAACACACACACACAGAAATCCAGTGCCGATCGACTCACACTGTAATAGCGCAAACTGCGAGTCAGATGAGAAAATATAGAGGCTTGTGAATCAATGAGTAATTTCAGAGCTTGTTCAAATACACACACAGCCCAGCACCCACCCTCCCTCCCTCCCTCCCTCTTTCCCTTCCTGACACCTGGTTCAGGGAGGGAGGGAGGGAGGGAGGGAGGGAGGGAGGGAGGGAGGGAGGGAGGGAGGGAGGGAGGGATGGAGAGAGAGGGTGAGAAAGGAGGTGTAGGCGAGGTGTCTCCATACCACTGATTTGTGTCTGTTTCTTTTTTCCCGAGGAGAGATAATGACTGGGTCCAGAAATCCATGGCATTGATTGGCTACATGACCCACTTTCATGGCAGCTTTTCTCAATAAGCCGCCTCATTGGTCAATAACTGCCTGGCCCTCTGGGGGAGGTGGGGGTTATGTGAGTGTGGCTGGGAGGAGAGAAGGGGGGACTAAGGGGGAGTGCACGTCTGAAGCATGGATGCATCCTAAATGGCGCCCTATTCCCTATACAGAGGGTGTCATTTGGTGACGGAGCCCATAACTGTTTTAGCTGCGCGTTTAGCGTTTTTCATCATGAATCGTGTTCTGGAGGCAGTTATACAGAGTGGTCACTAGCTAGCATAGTCACAAAGTCATAAAATCATGTTTTAAACCAAACCCTAACCTTAACCTTAACCATAACCACACTGCTAAGCCTAATGCCTAACCCTAACCTTAAATTAAGACAAAAAATATAATTTTTATTTTCATACATTTTTACAATATAGCCAATTCTGACTTTGCATCTGGCCTAACGAGAAATCGCTCAGTTCTGCCTCCAGGACAAGACTCAATAAACATCAATCTGCGTTTAAGCTTCCTGTCCTCATCTTCTCACTTGACAGGACTTGAATAATAATGTATTGCATTCATAAAAACATTTTCCACTAGGTCCCAAAGAGCTTACATAACCTTGTTAAGGGGAGAAACTCAGCCCATCCACCATCACCAATGTGTAGCAATCACCTGGGTCATGGCTATGTATGCATGCAGCCCATAGACGTAACACTTTGTTTTATCCAGGGGAAGCGTTGGTCCTAAATCTAATTTCCGGTGCCTGTGTGGTACGTGGTGCAACAGCTGGCCAGCTGTGGACAGACGTGATAATAACAACACAGAGAGTGGAGCGGAGGCGGAGCAGTATCAGCCAGGCCGTGGCTCGGCAGCTTTTAATAATTGATGGCGGCCGAGGCCCCGGATTGGGCAGTAATTGCATTACAGGTCACTTCTCAATAGCAATTTGTGAAAGTTGTGGTGATGTGTGCCGGGTGGCGATCAATAGGGGCTGTCCAGGGATGCTGTCCAGACTATCTCTCTCTCTCGGTTTTTCTATCTCGCTCTATCTCTCTCTCTACTGTATGCAGGCAGGCAGACCTTTTTTAAAAATCTAATACTGTTGTTTTTTATATGTACTGTATGTAATATTCAGCTAGCTCAATGACACATGGTATTTTTCAATTCATACATTTCAAAGTGGGATATAATCACTTTTCTAAAGTCCTACATTTTCCTGTTTCTTCAGGTTTGACGTGGATGTGTTCCTGAGTGTACATTAACCTGTGATCAATTAACAGCCCTCAGTTGTCATCTACTGCACTGCTGATGCAGTGATGGGGCATGCTCCGTCCACTAACCACCCTCATACCAAACCCTCTGCTTTTGTTGTGACTGTTGAAGATGCTGTCTTGCCATCTCCGTCAGACTGTCTCACTGCAGGATGTAGGCAGCCATGCTTCTCGGTGCTGCCTGCAGTTATCCTTAAACATGTTCAGGGGGGTCCTCTGACTTGCCTAGCAAACAACAGATACGAACAAGTTCAACAGAACTGGTCATTCAATTAAATGTTGTTGTTTTACACAAAACACAACTGATCATTCTATGAATATCTTTAACTTGGTACAGTGGGTAGCTATACTACTGATCTCACAATGTACTGCTGTGATAGTCTCCAGGTAACTCAGGCTCTCATTTTGCCCCAAATTCACATCTCCCATGGGTGAAAGTAATGTTTAGTTTACTTTGCCCTCTCCCTGGTGAAAAGATAAAGTAAATGTTTTACTTTCTCTAGGTGCACTTACTTCCATCTCTCTCTCTCTTTAGATCTTCAGTGTCATACTGTACATGTGGCATTTTTTTTTTCTTTTTCAGACTCTCTTTTTCATTGCCTTAGAGAAAGCGATTTATTCCGCCCTCTCTCTTGCTCCCTCTCTCCTGCCCTCTCGCTCTTTCTTTTTCTGTCTCTCTCGCTACAATATCTCTCTTTTGCCCTCCCTCTCTTTGTCACACACTATCGCTGTGTCATCCTTGTTCTTTATTTCCTTCCTGCTGCATCTGGCCCCCTCTCTCTCTGTCTCTCTCTCTCTCTCTCTCTCTCTCTGTCCCTCTGTCACCCTCTCTCTCTCTCTCTCTCTCTCTGTCTCTCTGTCACCCTCTGTCTGTCTGTCTGTCTGTCTGTCTGTCTGTCTGTCTGTCTGTCTGTCTGTCTGTCTGTCTGTCTGTCTGTCTGTCTGTCTGTGTCTGTCTGTCTGTCTGTCTGTCTGTCTGTCTGTCTCTCTCTCTCTCTCGCTCTATCTCTCTCTATCTCTATCTCTCTCTCTCTCTCTCTCTCTCTCTGTCTCTCTTTCTCTCTCTCTGTCTCTCTCGCTCTCTCTCTCTCTCTCTCTGCCTCTCTCTCTGTCTCTCTCTCTCTGCGTTGGCAGGGGAGGAGAGGTGAGTAGAGGAGACAGTGGATTTTTCATGCTCTAGATACAGCCAGTACGTGTGTATGGGATTGTGTCATCGAGGGAAGCAAGGACGGGAGGGGGGCAGAGTGTCCAATTGAGCATTTTGTGTGTGTAGTCAGGCTGATGTCAAAGACATTTCCTCATCTCTCTTTCTTTCTGTATCTCCTTCTACATATATCTTCTTCTGTCTTTTCCTTCTCTCACTTGGGCATCCTTTTGTCTGCATTGCCTTTTTCTCTGTTCACCTCTTGCATGTGCTTCCCCGAGTGTGACACGGTTGAAAAGTCACCAAAGAGGTAAATGATGATGGACCATCCATCCCTGTTTATGGACTGTGGAGAGTGTCTCTTCATTCTGCTGCAACACCCAGAACGTTCTGTCCTTTCCTATAACCTGGCTGGGGCTGTGTTCAATGAATGAGCCTTCAGTATTCTATGCCCTGATACTGTATTCCACTGCTGCAAGCAGCCATATGTGTGCTTTTGTGTGTGACAGATTTTTTTGAACCTTTATTTTACTAGGCAAGTCAGTTAAGAACAAATTCTTATTTTACAATGACAGCGCCTTGTTCAGGGGCAGAACAACAGATTTTTGCCTTGTCAGCTCAGGGATTCAATCCCGCAACCTTTCCGTTACAGGCCCAACACTCTAACCACTAGGCTACCTGCCGCCCCAATAGAGAGAGAGACAGAGAGACAGAGAGAGAGAGAGAGACAGAGAGAGAGAGAGAGAGAGAGAGAGAGAGAGAGAGAGAGAGAGAGAGAGAGAGAGAGAGAGAGAGAGAGAGAGAGAGAGAGAGAGAGAGAGAGAGAGAGAGAGAGAGAGAGAGAGAGAGAGATTGTGTTTATATTTACACTTTATATATAACTGCATTAATATATTTTTTGGGGGAAACTATTTGTGCTGTAACATTGTTTACACTACTATATTCTTTTTAGCTAGCTTTGTACCTTTTTATCTCTTTCTCTCATTCTCTCTTTCTCTCATTCTCTCTTTCTCTCACACCCCTCCCGCTGGAAGGTCCGCTCACACTTCTCTTTGTGTCACCTTACTACATGCAAGAACAATCGCTCTGACAGTTTTCTATCCTCGCTTCTCTTCTCTTCTCCGACACACTCTCAGATTCAAAGGGAATCTTGCTGTCCGAGCCAAATTCACCACAAACTGTTTTGCTTTTTTTCCATCCCCCTCCCCCCATCCCCACTCTCTCTCTTTCTGTGTTTTTCCTCAGTGCTTTGACATGTACTGGGCCAGCGTATCAACAGAATCTGAAAAGTCAGGAGAAAAGAGAGAGCCACAGCCATTAGCTATTTGAGGGATTTTAAGTAAACAATTTTAGGAATCTGAGAAGTAGGTAGTTGATTATTAAGCAAAATAAATGTCTAATTCTAAAAGGCTTTAGCGTCATACAGGTAACTGCCAAAATAATGAAAACACTTGAGTAAATGAGGGATACAAAGTCCATTAAAAGCAGGTGCTTCCACACAACTGTGGTTCCTGAGTTAATGAATCAATTAACATCCCATCATGCTTAGGGTCAAAATGCTTTTTTTGTCTACCATGGCTATGCTCCCATAGGATGGCAATGCGTGTCCTTTATTTTGGCAGTTACCTGTATTTACAAATGTACACCATCAGGACATATACTGTCAGGACATGCATGGTGGCATGCCAATAAGAGCAAACAAAGTTACATTTAGCTAGCCTGTCACAACCTTGACCTTTGGAGCCACAAACAAGTTTTCCGTGTGCGGATGCGGTTACACGGAGAAGTATCGCTCGAGCCCAAAATAAAGATAAAAATGTCATCTGCTTTAAGTTGCCATAAAGAGTCATGCTGTCAGGCTCTGACTGGGGCCAGGTCTCTGGCTCCCTCTAGGGGGAGCTGTAGGGCCACGGTTGGGACCTGACAATAGACTGGGGTGTTTTCTATCCCCAATTAGAGGCAGCTGTCTCGAGTTGTCTCTAATTGGGGATTCTATTTATGTTCCATTGTTTTCCACCTGCGTTGTGGATTCGTGTGTGTGTTCCTTGGTTTGTGGTCACGCCAGTTCACGGTCGCTACATCTCCTTTGTTTCGGTTTTGGATTATTTTATAGGAAATAAAGGAATGTCTATTCACTCCAGCTCTGCGCCTCGTTCCCTACCCATGCATCGTGACATATGCTGAAGCATGGGGTGGGAAACCATTCAGAGATAGCTTTTCCTTCAAGTTGGCAGAGAGCGAATTACGCTGTCTAGAATTGAGCCGGATTGACTGATGAGGCATGTTAGTCTACTGTCAGGGGATCTTGTCTTTAGGTCAGGAAGGGTTCACAGGGGTCAAATAACCGTGACTTTTGAACTGACCTTTGACCTTTCTCTCCATGTTCTTCAAACAGCTTTCCTTCTTCCTTGCTTTAGTCCTTTAGTTGATGTCTGATCTGAGAAGGCTGTATAGATGAAAGCCTTCTTGAGGAAGAGGTAAAGGAAGGCCGCATTATGAGGGTTTTGGAACAGGGTCGCGTGGGGAGAGAAGAGAAGAAACCCCTGGCCTCCGCTGTAGGCACACTTAAGAGACGCATTTATTAGCTGCCCAAACTTTGGCAAGATGCGGTACCAGCCCAGCCACAGCATCCTTTATGAACGCCACACTGTGAGAGGAAAATTATTACGTTGCAAAGGAGACAGGGCTTTGGAACAGGAGTGGGGAGAAATAAAATCCCTTTGATGGATTACGCACCTCGTGGGACAACCTTGTACCGTTTTGTACGTTCACCCAACTCTCCCAGAACCTCAGTTATTGGGATGATTACCCCTTTTATTCTCCCTCTTCCTTCCTTTTGTCATCATCTCTGACATGTGTTGGCTGGGAAGACTGCATAGGCTCTGATACCTAATGCTACATCGCTGAGAAACTAATTACTACAAGTGATTAAGAGGGGAGACTTGGTCCTACCACACATTGTGTCTTTGGGGGCTTCCTAATTGCCTTTTGCCAAATAAATGATGGCCAAAGACGCTTGAACCTGCGGTTCTTAATGGCGTCCCAGGGTGCATTCCATATGGCATCTTATTCCCTACATAGTGCACTACTTTTTGACCAGAGCCATGTGGGCCCTGGTCAAAAGTAGTGCACTACAATATTTAGCGATTAGGATGCCATTTGGGACACAGACTTAGTGTTGCCGTGGCATAGAGGGATGACTCCATGGTGACTGGCGCTCCAGAACACACAGATGGTGCTGCTTGTTCACGGCGAGCCGCCTGTTGTTGATCGGCGCGTTAAGGGCACCTGCAAAATTATACCGACAAATTAATTCCCACCGGCTGCAGAATAGAATATTTGAGTTTTTGAATAATGGCTTATCTATGTTAGTGTTTGTTAACTGTAGTTGTCCAAGGCTAGTTTTGAGTTAAATTCATAAGACATTGGAGGCAGGCAAGTTTAGTTAGCTTGCAGTATTTATTGTTAATTATAAACTGGGTGGTTCGAACCCTGAATGCTGATTGGCTGATTGACAAAACATGTATTTTTACTGCTCTAATTACGTTGGTAAACAGTTTATAATAGCAATAAGGCACCTCCGTGTTGCATCGTGCCTAATAACAACCCTTAGCCGTGGTATATTGGTCACATACCACACCACGTCGTGCTTTATTGCTTAAAGGTAGACTCAGCAATGTGGCCACTGTTTACTGTGTTGCCACTGTTCTAGATATCAGTAAAAGGGCAGTTGGGGTGTTTTACACCAAAGTGAATTGCATTTACAGCGTAAAGCTAATTTCACTATGTGTCAAAGTTCTTTATGTTCCATGAGGGCATCTCACCTCATTCACCTCCATTGTGTAGCTAGCACACACCTGGTTAATGCACGTCAGCCAGTTGGAACAGTGAGGCCCTTCTTTATAAACTATACAGAGGATTAGATAGAGCAGAGAGATCATTCCCAAACATATGAGCTTTATGTGGCCCTGGTTGAAGGTGCCCGCTAAGCTACTAGGCAAACAGACGTGATCGAGCTAGCGACTACGTTTTCCTTAGACACACTGTCGTTAACTTTACATTCCCAACATCCATCAGAGGTAATCAACAGCTGGGAGTCAGTGGTGTCAGTGCGTTAGTTTTGTTGTTACACCAGTAATAGTTAGCATGAGAGTCGGGAGTAGCGAGACTTGATTCCAAATCAGTGCATGCATTTGTGTCCGTGTGCGCACATGTGTGGTTACAGATTGAGTGCTGAGTCCAGAGTAAACTTCTCAGAGTCAAACATCGGGCAGTTGTGTCCGTGCGTGCATTTGTGTGGTTATAGAGTGCTGAGCCCACAGTAAAAACACAATTGGCCACAGCATATCTCTCTCTCTCACTTCCTCTCTCGCTCAGTTTCTCTCTCTTCATCTCTCTCAATCTTCCTATCGGTTTCTCGCTCCCTCTATTTCACTTTCTCTCTCCCTTTTCTCTCTCTCTATCGTGCTGAGGTCCTGGAAGTATGCTTTTCATTCATTTGTTCTGCCTGTCTCACACCAACAGGGCGGACCATTGAGCTATCTGGCAGCTCTCTGAGCAGCAGGCAAGCTGTCGGGGGTTTCAAAGGAGCCCAGATGTTGAGAATCGCAGTTGACTTCTATGAAGATGTTCCCATTCCTTAATGAAACTTTAGAAAAGTTGTTTTCATCTTTCACTAAGTCGATTGATATTTAAACAGTTTTTATGGGTCAGTGTATTCCGTTTTTTTTCCCTTTTTCCTTATTTTTTGCATAATAACAACATTTTAACCAACAGTCATATTTTTATCTTCAATTGACTAAAGCTGTCTCGTCGACTCCAGTAGCCTTTGGTTGTTAGACTTACATAACATTGCCCTGGGAGTGAGGTAAAAAAAAAATGCGGATAAACAAATCTCTTTGAGGGAGTAGCTGGCTGTGCTGCCACCAGGCACTGCATGCAGAAACGCTGGTTGCTAGACCCATTAAATGTTTGGGAGCATAATTAGAGTGTGCAACTTTTTTATATAGTTTGCTCTCCGTTAGTCAGCACCTCTACAAAAAAAATATGGGGTGTGCATAGGCTTATACCTTTTACTAGACTAAACATTTCATTACCATTTTTGTTACATGACATGACTGTTCCCGAAACTTTGTGTGAACATTTTTCTAGAAGGCAAAACTGCAACCACACCGATACGAAACAACAGCATTTAGTCCATCTCGGAACTCATGGCACATGGTCTGTTTTGGAAATGAAACGTAGCATGGGATGTCTAAAGCAGCACTAACAACTGTTTGGAAACGGAAACCAATTAATTTCTGTGAGTATTCGGCTGGAATTTTAGTATTTGTTCTTGGAACATTCTTAGCCCCCTGAATATTAAATGTAATTATATATTTGCTGGGCAGCTCAATTATATGGCATCAGCCGTAACCATGTGGGAGCTCAATTATATGGCATCAGCCGTTACCATGTGGGCTTCTGGACAGAGCCAGCCATCTCCTCTAGTCTCTCTTATTACTGGCTAGATGGCATCCTCACTCTGCAACTGGGCTGAGATGTGGCCATTTTGAATTATTGATGCTATGATACGGGTGATAACAGTTATGCTCTAATGGCATGTCATTGCCACAGTGAAACGGTGTCTTCAAGTCCCCATAATGCTATTACAGATTCATAATTAAAGAATTAAAGATTCAAAATTCTTAGGTGGGCCGTGCTAATTTTCGCAATGGAAAAACTGGTCAGTGTCAACTTAAACAACCAAAACCAAATAGAAAGCATGTAGAAAATATATCGAACTATACGTATTTTAAATAACACAATCTTTGATAACTAGCAATCAAAAAAAAGCTAGACAGTCAGGGAGAATAGAACAACAGTTATTAAGGTCACATGCCCATAGATTATGTTATAATGTTTGACGAACACAGCATTAGCCATAGTAAATTTGCTTCAGAACTGCAACAACAACAAAACAAAAAAATTGGTTCAATGGAAAAATGTGTAGACTACGCGGCCAAGATAACTTTCTAGCTAATAGACTATTTAAAGTTTACACTTCCTCTTCCAATGAACTGTGGGGAGGTCAAAATAAGGAAACTGTCTACCAAATCTATTAATTAAAACATTTTGCCATTATGATTCACCTGATGATAAGACGTGATTTCTTTTTTATATGACATATGATTGGGATCCCTGGGACGCCGGTTTGCCTGAGCAAGAAACGTTGAAAAAACCCTGTTCTAGGCCACCCCAGGCCAATTTTACGAGATTTCTGTTCTTTGTAAGTTGTAATGCGGCTCCAACTCAGCTCTTTATTTAGGTGTCGGGGAGAAGCACTCAGAAGAAGGTTTTAATGCTGAAAATGTGATATTTCCGGTGATTAAGAAGCTTTTTTGGCTAAATATCTCATGAACAAGCACCCTATACCCTATACCCTATATATAACCCTACACCGCTCCCTCACTGTCTCGATAATTGTCTTCTGTCTCTCGCTACCTCCAACTTTTTTATTCTCTCTCTCTCTCTCTCTCTCTCTCTCATTGTTGCTTTGACAATGTTTACACAATGTTTTTCATGCCAATTACCCGTGCTTATTAGCAGGAGGGGAGAGGGGGAGGAGAAGGGGAGACATGCAGGGCCAGTGCCCCAGAAACGGACCTTTAGAGAGGGGAGAGGCCACGGAGTGGGTGGGGGGTGGGGGGGAGATATAAGAAAGCTCAGGAATATTTTTTACACATATTTAATCCCTTGTTTGAGGGGCACAAAACTACTTCCATCCAGTACCGAGTTACCTTCAGACGAGTCCCGTGACACTTATGGGGGTCGTAGAACAAAACGGAGAACCATTGTGTTCATTCGAGTCTCCCCTTTCCATAGTGATAGGTCATATTAGGTTGTAGGCCAAACAGTTTGGATGCTACAGACGTTTCGTGAGGTATTAATGAACAAGTTCACTTGAACCCTTTTTTCATGTAGCTGTTTGAGGTTGACATGACCTAGCTCAAGTTGTCATAAGCAGTCATTTTAAAGGATATCTCAGCTGACACAGTCATAACAGATGCAGCAGTATAGTTGGCTAACAAGCTAGACAGGGCTAGCCTGCATTCCGCTTGTGTGCAACATTATAGGGTTATGACAGTCAATGACATATCTTATGTCACGAGAGAGGGTTCAAGATAGCGTTGTTTTTAGATAGCATACTTGAGTTAAGTTTTAAGTTGTATAGTTTGTATAGTTGTGCTATAGTAATACTGTTGCATTAGCTACCTAATTTTTTACACTTTCCTTTTGGTGTGATTTGAAGTGGATGACCTCAAGTGGAACCATTCTAGTGTCGCAGCGTTTTAGAGCATTGCGATTTTAATTAGTGAAAATTGGCAGGTGTCAACATAATCAGAGGTCCTCTAATTTGTAAGAGAGTTGGCTGGCGTTATTGTTGCACCGTGCCAAGACCCAATCAGACGGCCTCCTTAACCCCCAGGGGAGATGAAGAGAATGAACTAAAGTCAGTCGCATAACTGGAATACCTCCACTACACTGTGAACAAACTGATCTGTAGTCAGTTGCTAAGCACGCCAAACACCTCCACTACACTGGATGCGTTCCAAAAGGCACCCTATTCCCTATACAGTGCACTCAAGTCTCAAGTCAGTCGCTTAGACTGGCTTACTTTTCACCTGTGGAGGAAAAAGTAACCAATCGTCATGCTTGAGTAAAAGTAAAGATACCTTAATAGAAAATGACTCAAGTAAAAGTGAAAGTCACCCAGTAAAATACTACTTGAGTAAAACTCTAAAAGTATTTGATTGAAAAAATGTACTTAAGTAGCAATAGTTAAACCAGACAGCACCATTTCTTGTTTGTTTTTTATTTACAGATAGCCAGGGGCAGGGCTGGCCCTGGACGTTCTGCCGCCCTAGGCGATACCAAGAGTACTTTTGGGTGTCAAGGAATATGTGTGGAGTAAAAATGTAGTGACGTAAAAGTAATCAAAATTATAAATAGTAAACTACAGCTGCCCCAAAAAAACGTTACACCACTGCTTTTCACGACTGGATCTGCATTTGTATGTTTATACTCAGAAGTAAAATTCTTGCAAAAGTTGTCACTTCCCGTTTAACTTCTGTGAGGAATGTCATTGACAATTGCGATTTCCTTTGTGTGAAGGCTCCTCCCTCGCAAAAGGAAACTCTCGGCCAAATCCCTCGCCCATGTTTATGATCCGTGTGGACACGCGCGAACCAGTCAACATGGAAGGAGTGAGTGAGGATGTTTTCAACACAGCTATTTTGAATCTTAGCAGTGACCATTCCATCCCGTCGTTTAAGCCACTGCAACAGTTGTGCTTAAAAATGTTGACTGGCAAAGGGGATGTTTTAGCATGCTTGCTGGCTATGGCAAAAGTGTAATACATCAAGCAATTTATGGAGAAAAGTTTTTCAAACCATCTTGTTCAGCAAGCATTTGATAGGATCACAGAATGCAGCATGCTGCAGACAAACCATGGCCCGTATTCACAAACCATCTCAGAGTAGCAGTACTGATTTAAGATCAGTTTTGACTTTTAGAACCCAATTAATATGATTTCATTGACAAGGGGGAGCTGGTCCTAAATCAATATTCATATTCTGACGACGTTTTGTGAATACAGCCCAGGAATAAAGCTGTTGCCCAATACCTTGCACAGCATTCATTTCACCACAGCATCCTAGAGGTACTAGTCTGTTACACTCAATGCTTATGAACTGAATATAGGGGAATTTCCTATAAATCTATAAATGACACTAACAAATAGGTTGAATTGTTCAGCAACAAAGTGAAGTAAATGCCAACACAGTTTTGGTGATGAAAGGTACATAATGCATTTATTGTCATCTTCCTATCAGGCCACTGCATGCTGTGACATGGGCCTGGATGGTACACACATCTTCTTCAAGCTGCCTGACTGAATACTTGGGCCTTCAGTGCATGGGCCTTACCTGGGAGTACAGCAACAGTCTCTCTCTCTGTCTCTCAGCCATTCTGTCAACATGTTTGTATGTAACCCCTCACATTAATATGAAGTACTATGGGCAAAAGCACTGACTTATATTCACTTTGTCCATTTGACCCACTCTTCAAATCTTGACTGGGATTTATATTTTACTTGACATGCCTGTGTGATGACATGCCTGTGTGATGACATGCCTGTGTGATGACATGCCTGAAGGATGATATCCTGGACATGCACTGATTTTAGACCTTTTGAATCATAAGCTCTAAGTGTTTGATGTTGAAGTTACCACACAAATAAAACAAATAAAAAATACAAATAAAGTGAAGACCAATGTGCCAAACATGCTATGAAAAAGTTATTGTTTTGTAATCTAACAATTGAAAAATGAAAATAAGTTATTTTTACAACCTTTATTGCATTTGGTCATCCCCAAAATGTTGCCATTGAAAGGGTTAGTTAGTTGCATTCTTCCTCATGGAATTGTCTGCGTATAGAGTTCCATAGCCCAGAAGATTCACCTGGAGATAGGAGGATGTTAGTTTTTATAAAAGCCTGGTTTTACAGGGAGGAGAGAGCATGAGTTTGAGTGAGTACATTCAATCCAATCCAACCAATGGCCCTTGATAATATGCTATGTGATCTCTCAGGCAGACTGCCATAGTGAAGGAAATTCACAGAGTGCATCAAGTATACTATTATGAGTGGAGCTTACTTCTCTGTGCTCTGGAGAGATCACAGGTAATTGGTCAGAAGGCTCTGGAGCAGTGGAGGCTCCTCAGAGGAGCAAGGGGAGGATCATCCTCCTCAGTGAATTTCATAAAAATAAAAATGGTAAAACATTGAAAAAGTTTAATTTTTTTGATAAAACTACACTAAATATATTATCTTCACCTGTTAGGTTCTAATTTAACCGATTAAAACTCACAGACGTTTAGTAAAGCTTAAACCAAGTTTATTCACCCATTGGGTCATACAGCTGCATAAGACAAAAACATGTTTCCTCCAACACAGATATACTGTATATACTCCAATTTAGGTGAACTCCTCCTTCCCTCTAAACATTACATCTTTATTTCTAGGCAGGAAGTTAAGTGATGCCTGATCACACACAGCTGATGTGCTGTGCATTGAAGTCCACAAGCGAAGGGAAAAGGTGAGAGGAGGAGAACGAATAGATGCGAGAATGAATACAACATGGCTGCTATGAAAGTGAACCGTGTTTACTCGTGATCAGGGGTTTATTCAATATGACGATTCTTTTGAAAAAATTAATTGTTGGACTAATTATTACACCCTAGATCAGCTAGATGCAGGCAAGAGTGTGCAAGGCGGTATTGAATAGGTCACTGT
This sequence comes from Thymallus thymallus, assembly GCA_023634145.1. Classification (NCBI taxonomy): domain Eukaryota; kingdom Metazoa; phylum Chordata; class Actinopteri; order Salmoniformes; family Salmonidae; genus Thymallus; species Thymallus thymallus. The sequence goes on along the minus strand of CM042409.1, from coordinate 33,419,613 downwards.
CCATGTGTCACTGTCTGTCACCTCAGATTTTTCTCTCAACCTGTGTACACTTACGTTGTAAATTTTCCTTCATAGGCTAGGTTGTAGCAACCTCATGATGGGTATAGGGAAGATGTAAGTATCATGTAGTAGCCTTATTGAACTGGGTGAATGGAATATGAATGACTGTAATAGTTATCTTCATGAGAAAAAAAAATGTCCTCCCTCATCTTAAACGGGACCAACTGCCACTGCTCTGGAGGTCCTTGGACCATTCATTCTCTGCAGCACCTGGAGAGAAACGGAAAGAGTTAGTGAGTGTGCTTGAAATAGAGCTCTCAACCCTGGCCTCCCACTGACCCAGGGCCTCCTGCCTAACCCTCTAATCACATTCTCTATGACAGGGAGTTACTCCAGGATTATACAACTGCATGGTGCATTTGGCTTCTCACTCATATGGGTGGAGTATTAGTACTCTTGATACTCTTGTAATACTATCATGCAATGTAAAGGAAAACAGGTAGCCGAGTGGTTAGAGTGTTGGGCCCGTAACTGAAAGGTTGCTGGATTGAATCCCTGAGCTGACAAGGTAAAAATCTGTCATTCTGCCACTGAACAAGGCAATTAACCCACTAGGCTGTCATTGTAAATAAAAAATTGTTCTTAACTGACTTGCCTAGTAAAATAACACAGAGTGCTCCATGTTGCTGCTGGTGGTCCAGCTTGCCTATTTCATGATTCATGTCTGTATATTACAACAATAGAGCTGATAAAAAATATGACATGCCATCCAAATTATGTATATTATGGCATCACGTCTCATCTCACAAACAATTGCTACCTCTAGTTATGACATCATGCTCCTCCTTATTTTACTGTAGTTAGCTAGGCCGCTCAGCAAGGAAGAAACCACTGCTCCAAAACCACCATGGGGACAAAGATCACACTTTTTGGAGAAATGTCCTCTGATGATGGTCTGATGGTCTGATGAAACAAAAATTTAACTGTTTGGCCAAAAAAAGGGGGAGTATTGCAAGCCGAAGAACACCATCCCATCCGTGAAGCACGGGGGTGGCAGCATCATGTTGTGGGGGTGTTTTGCTGCAGGAGGGACTGGTGCATTTCACAAAATAGATGGCATCATGAGGAAGGAAAATTTGGTGGACATATTGAAGCAACATCTCAAGACATCAGTCAGGAAGTTAAAGCTTGGTCGCAAATGGGTCTTCCAAATGGACAATGACCCCAAGCATACTTCCAAAGTTGTGGCAAAATGGCTTAAGGACAACAAAGTCAAGGTATTGGAGTGGCCATCACAAAGCCCTGACCTCAATCCTATAGAAAATGTGTGGGCAGAACTGAAAAGGCCTACAAACCTGACTCACTTACACCAGTTCTGTCAGGAGGAATTCACTCAACTTATTGAGGGAAGCTTGTGGAAGGCTACCTGAAATGTTTGACCGAAGTTAAACAATTTAAAGGCAATGTTACCAAATACTAATTGAGTGTACTTCTGACCCACTGGGAATGTGGTGAAAGAAATAAAAGCTGAAATAAATCATTCTCTCTACTATTATTCTGACATTTCATATTCTTAAAACAAAGTGGTGATCCTAACTGACAGACAGGGCATTTTTACTAGGATTAAATGTCAGGAATTGTGAAAAACTGAGTTTAAATGTATTTGGCTAAGGTGTATGTAAACTTCCGACTTCAACTGTATATGCACTACACATTATTGTTTGGGGGGTGCGAATGTGGAACATGGCATTTAATTAAAATATAAATGTAGAATGAACGGTTCTTGTACCCCGGGGGTACAATAACTACTGCGCACAGGGCTTGAAATCACCGATGCAGTTTAAGCACAGCCTTCGCCTATTCCTGATTTGTCCAGATTATCAATGAAGAAAACCCAAAACCAGAAACTACTGCTGCTCCTAATTGTTTGTAAAACTTGACAGATTCTCGCCGTTTACAAGTGAATCTGTCCACAAGAGATTAATATAAATGCTATGACCGATGTGAAACAGACAATTATAACCATTTTCATTACATTTGTTAGCATTTTCCCACCTCCCTTGACCCCCTCCCCGGGGTTAGGGTTAATTCAGTGCCCCATGAGGGGTGAACAGAGCTCCGTTCCAGGGTGTGCTGTTTCAGGCTAGTGACAGGCTTCCGACCCTGCTTTATTTGATTAGGCCTGGCTCTCCCTGGGTCTGTAATTGCATTTGCCAATTGCTGTGTGTTTAAGAATAGCCTTCGGTCCCTGCCATCCTCCCCTCCTGATTTCCCGGCTGCCTCAGGGAGAGCACTCAGGATAACAAGTCGTCATGACAACCGTGGTTGCATGGAAGGACCACTCTGCCTCTCACTGACTTTGCTGTTTCTGTTTTGCAATTTTGTTTTGTTTGTTGAGCATGTGCACCTCCCCATCTAAAAGGGACAAAGCTGAACCAAATGTTACATGTGTTGAGTTGCCGGGGGAGGGCGAGATGAAGTACTTTCAAATGGGGCTCGTATTTCAGTCCTTTTATAATTTATGGAGGCACTGGGTTGAGGATAGGACAATGTGGTAACATGTGATGCGCTGGTATGAATCATAAGCAATCTAGGGGACAAAACGGTGATGACTATATGCTTTGGTTGCGTCAAGAGCAGATTCTCATTGTGGGTTTGTTGTTGTTACAGTATCTTAAGGGTTGCAGATGAACACATCTCGGGTCTTGTTGGGGGTCATTTACACTTTGTCGTAATGGCTTGCCAACGCTTCCCTGTGGAGTGATAGGTCTGCGTTTACACTTTCTGAGACAGTGCCTTGATTGCTGTGGGTTTGGCGCTAACTTTACTAACATGCTATGTTATGTTGGTACCCCTTTGTTTTATTGCACTACAATATTCTTACAAGACAATTATTTGTATTGTAGGATATGATGATACTGTTTTGATTTTGCAATGGGAGCCGCAGGGGAGTATATCATAACTACATCCGGTCTGCTAATCACAAATTACAGCTGCCCCCTCCTCTTATCCATGGCAGGACAGGAGGCTCTCTGCAGTGGTGAAATGGCTTGGAATTAGAAAAGTATCCTATGCCAAGACACCACGTGTAAGCTCCTGCTGTAAGGCGCTTATAAATCCCGCCTTGCAGATAGGTCACGTTTTTGATTTGGTCATGACCCAAATTCATAAATCTGGATGATTTAGGGGCCTTGGTTAAAAGGCTTGTCGATCACCTGTAAAATGGCCCATTCAGTTCCCCCCTCCCTTCCCTTCCTTTGCCTTCCCAGTCCCAACCGCTTTCAAGTCCCATGAGCCACTACAGCGGGCATGAAGAGAGAGCGAGAGAAGAGAGAAAAAGAGATAGAGAGGGCGAGAGAGAGAGAGAGAGAGAGAGAGACAGAGAGAGAGAGAGAGAGAGTGTGGAGGCGAGTGGGTGAAACAGGCAATCAATAACTCAATATGTTTTGCGCCACTAAGCCTCTCTCTCTCTCTCTCTCTCTCTCTCTCTCTCTCTCTCTCTCTCTCTCTCTCTCACTCACAGTCCCACACACCCACCACCCACACACCATGGCCTGGGACAGTGTGGCCCCTGCCAAAATACATGTTGTTGTTTTAGGGCTTCTTTTTTCATTCTATTACCCGTTTTGGATCATTAAGCTATTGATTTTTGTTTTACCGGGTAAGTGGTGCGCAAGACCCCAAGGAGAGAGATGGAAAAACCCAGCAGAGAAGCAGCTCCAGCAGGACATTCTCTGAGTCTGACAGGCCAGCCCCATGGGCCAACAAAGGGTTCTTCTCTACCAGGAGGAAGAGACTGGGGATGTGTCCCAAATGGCACCCTATTCCCTATGCAATGCAATACTTCTGACCATAGCCCTATGGGCCCTTTGGGACACAGTCTGGGTTCTTGTAGAGATTGAAACCCAGAGAAAAGTTGCAGATATACAGATATATATTTAGGTTAGATACTGTATATAGCAACAAAGACGGATACACTCAATTTAAAGAACCTGACTTCTTACCTACTGGTAGTCATAACAATAATGGTGGATGAAAATAAATCCTACTCCCTTTATAACTGATGTAACTTATTCATAGAGTATGAAATAGTATCAGTAGCTCAGGAAAACATACATAGTAATGTACATAGTAATGCCAAATAATTATTATTTTTAGTCAATTAGCAGACACTATTATCCAGAGCGACTTACAGTTAGTTAGTGCATACATGTTCATACTTTTTTCATACCAGTCCCCCATGGGAATCGAACCCACAACCCTGGCATTGCAAGCGCCATGCTCTACCATCTGAGCTAAATGGGACAAATGGCACCCTAGTTCCCAAATGGCACCCTATTTCATATAGAGCACTAAATAGGGAACGGTGTGTCATTTGGTATGCAGACAATGAGATTGTTACTGAAGGACAAGTTAAACTACGTCCTCCTAAAGCACCTTTAGATAGAGATCCCTCCACGGGGCACCAACTATGTACGTTATCCTCACACAGGGCACCAACTATGTACGTTATCCTCACACGGGGCACCAACTATGTACGTTATCCTCACACGGGGCACCAACTATGTATGTTATCCTCACACGGGGCACCAACTATGTACGTTATCCTCACACGGGGCACCAACTATGTACGTTATCCTCACACGGGGCACCAACTATGTACGTTATCCTCACACGGGGAACCAACTATGTATTTTATCCTCACACGGGGCACCAACTATGTACGTTATCCTCACATGGGGCACCAACTATGTACGTTATCCTCACATGGGGCACCAACTATGTACGTTATCCTCACACGGGGCACCAACTATGTACGTTATCCTCACACAGGGCACCAAACAATGGAGGAGATGGTTATGTGTTATATTTCCTCCAAAAGTCTTACATTATAACCACCTGTAGTTGAAAAGTATGTATATTATATGACTTTTCTAGATATCTGTTAGTATACGCAGATCGGTCTCCCTGTAGCTTTACGTTCTGATAAAGCTCCCTCCCTCTGTATCCATGCTAGATATGGTAGAGATATTTACAGGAGCAATTTAAGGGACACACCCTCAGAGAACTTTCTCTCCATTAATAATGAAGACGATGTGCGTTCTCCGATGGATGGTTAGCTGCTGTGGCTCCGCTTTCCTTTCCTTAGGCTGCCTTCATCATGTCCTCTGAAAGGTGTTCACAAATGAAGCCCGAGTAAATTTAGGGAGGAAAGTAAATTTTGTAAATGAAGGTGCAGGGAGGAAAGTAAATTTAGTAAATTAAGATGCAGGGAGGAAAGTAAATTTAGTCAATTAAGGTGCAGGGAGGAAAATAAATGTAGTAAATTAAGGTGCAGGGAGGAAAATAAATTTAGTAAATTAAGGTGCAGGGAGGAAAATAAATTTAGTAAATTAAGGTGCAGGGAGGAAAGTACATTTAGTAAATTAAGGTGCAGGGAGGAAAGTACATTTAGTAAATTAAGGTGCAGGGAGGAAAGTAAATTTAGTCAATTAAGGTGCAGGGAGGAAAGTACATTTATTAAATTAAGGTGCAGGGAGGAAAGTACATTTAGTAAATTAAGGTGGAGGGAGGAAAATAAATTTAGTAAATTAAGGTGCAGGGAGGAAATGGTGGTGGGCCTGCTAACATTCCATTCCTCCTCAGGGGGGACGGACATATTTCAGCTTTGTTCAAAGGGCAAATCAGGAGCCGCCGGTTTAATTTCAGCTGTGCAACCGTCCTCATCTGTCTGCTTTCTTTATCCTTCTCTGTCTCTGGAATTGTGTTTGGAATGATTGAAGTGTTGAAATTATTCAAATCATTATTTTGTGGGACTGAGAAGACAGTGGCAAGCTGCTCATTAAGGGGCCCTGTTGTTAGAGGGGTACATAGCTGAAGCGGTGAAATGGAATAAAGGCAGGAATGTGGAAACTAAGAAAAAGAGGAGGTGAGAGATAAAGGAGTGTGATTGACAGATGCACTTGTCTGTCCTTGACACTTTCCAAGGGTGGAGGATCATACCTGGGAGTGTGTGTGTGTGTGTCTGTGTTTTTTAAGGAAACAAAAAGGTTCCCTGAATATTTGTACACTATTTTAAGGAGTGTGTCTGTGAGTTGCCCCTTCCTTTACCCTACTTTTCCCCCTCCTCTCTTCCATGTTCTGTATTTAATCAGCCAGGGAGAGAGTGAAGGGTGATTATGTGATCGGAGAGGAGGGTGAGATGAGGTCAGGAGGGACTGTGTGTCTGGGCTGTGTGTGTTTGTGTATGTATCAGGATGTTTGGTTTTAGTGAGAACTTTGAGTAGTGTATAAGCATGTGTTTGTATTTGTGTGCGCTTTTCGATCTATACACTTGTGCATATGTGTGTGTGTGTGTGTGTGTGTGTGTGTGTGTGTGTGTGTGTGTGTGTGTGTGTGTGTGTGTGTGTGTGTGTGTGTGTGTGTGTGTGTGTGTGTGTGTGTGTGTGTGTGTGTGTGTGTGTGTGTGTGTGTGTGTGTGTGTGTGTGTGTACTCCAGCCAGAGAGTAGGCAGTTCCCTGCTATAGTGATTACTTACAGCAGTAAATTGTCCCTACGGTCCTAGGCCTCAGATCTGCCCTCACTTTCTGAAAGTGACACTTCAGCACTTCAGCATTCTGTCTCCAGGACTGGAGAGGAGAGGAGAGGAGAGGAGAGGAGAGGAGAGGAGAGGAGAGGAGAGGAGAGGAGAGGAGAGGAGAGGAGAGGAGAGGAGAGGAGAGGACGAAGGAGGAAAAGAAAGCTGTCGATCTACAGTATTAGACTATGCATCCCCCCACTCTCCTGAGGTGCAGAGGGACCTGGGGAAGAAAGTTTGGAGAAAGATGGAGGTTGAACATTACATAACTCCCATTATTGACATGGATTGCACCTCACTGGTAGTTATCCCTCTCTCTCTCTCTCTTTCTGTCTCAAACACTTTCCTTTTTTTTCTGTCTCATAGACACACAGACACACATCCTCTTTCTCCTCTCTCTCCCCTCTCCCTCTCTCTTGCTCTCCCCTTTCTCCGCTCTCCTCTCTGTGCTAGTATGAGGAGCAGTACAAGGGCATTGTAAACTGACTGACAGGTCATTATCACACCCTCCCCTCAGACAAAGAACTAGCTCTCACAGTCTTACATAAGAATTAGACGTTCATCCATGTTTCTTAAACTTCAAAGAGAAAATTGTTGCAAATGTCACATTTCTAAGTGTTTCAGGTTAAGTTTATGCATTAACTCTGAATTTTTAAGGTTAAGCTTAAGTTAAGGCATTAACTCCAAAATATTAAGGTTTAGGAAAGGATTAAGGTTTAGGAAAGGCTAAATACAAAAATCTCAAAAACAACTTTCTATCGCTGAATTCTAACTTGCAATCAGAAGCAGACGCTTAGGTCCATCCGCCATCCCCGTCCACAACGCCTTAGTGAAACTGAAACCTACTTGCAGGTAACAGCGCTCACTGTTGCCCCTAGTGGCTGGTTTCCACGTCATCTCCCAACGTCCTCAGACATTGATCGACGTCAAATACTGACTTGTATCATGGATGACCTGGCTGGAGAGAGAGAGAAATGTATGTGTGGAGGATGTGTCTGTTTGTGTGTTTGTGTGTGTGTGTGTGTGTGTGTGTGTGTGTGTGTGTGTGTGTGTGTGTGTGTGTGTGTGTGTGTGTGTGTGTGTGTGTGTGTGTGTGTGTGTGTGTGTGTGTGTGTGTGTGTGTGTGTGTGTGCTCAGTCTATAAAGCTCATAAACAGCCTTGGGGCAATTACCAAAAGAACACTCCTCCCACTCTCTCTACCTTAGTGACGGCTAGTTAGGGGACAAAAAGATTTTGCCCAGTTCCAAATGTTACAGCTTTTGAACTTGTTTTGTATATATATATATATTTTTTTGTTAATTAGACAAGTAAAAGCAAATCAAGTGATGACACGCTCCTGCTGTCGCTTTTTGATTTATGTCCACTTCTGGGGAGAGAAAAATGAATTTATGGCTTTCTCTTGCCACGTATTTGACACTGCAAAGCCTGTGTATTCTGTTGCAGTGGGGCCCTGCAAATACCTGCAAATACTCAACACCCTCTCTTGCTCTCTTTCTCTCACACACACTTCTCAATAAACACCTCTCTTTGGCCTTATCTACGCTTTTTTCACACCAATTTCCTTTCTAACATATTCTCTTTCTGCTCTCTCCTTCTCCTCTCTCTCCCTCCTCTCACGCTCAACTTCCATCTCCAACACCTTCTGCCTTTCTTATAAAAAGCCTATTTTTATACTGAACAAAAATATAAAACGCAACATGTAGTGTTGATCCCATGTTTCATGAGCTGAAATAAAACATGCATGAACTTTTCCATACACACAGAAAGCTTATTTCTCTCAATTCTTTGCATTTTGTCCTTTGCCAAGATAATCTATTTTCATTTTGTTGTGTTACAGTGTGAATTTAAAATTGATTCAATTTAGATTTTGTGTCACTGGCCTACACACAATACCACAAAATGTCAAAGTGGAGTTATGTTTTTAGAATTGTAAATGTTTTATTAAAAAGTATTCAATTCCTTTTTATGGCAAGCCTTAATAAATTCAGGAGTACACATTTAATAAGTCACATAATACATTGCATGGACTCAATCTGTGTGCAATAATAATGTTCAACATGACTTTTGGATGACTACCTCATCTCTGTACCCCACACATACAATTATCTGTAAGGTCCCTCAGTCGAGCAGTGAATTTCAAACACAGATTCAACCACAAAGACCAGCGAGGTATTCCAATGCATATTGGTAGACGGGTAAAAAAAAAAGAAGAAAAAAAAGCATAAATTGAATATCCCTTTGAGCATGGTGAGGTTATTAATTACACTTTGGATGGTGTATTAATACACCCAGTCACTACAATGATACAGGCGTCCTTCCTGTATATTTGTAGTGAGAGGAAGGAAACGGCTCAGGGATTTTACCATGAGGCCATGGTTACATTAAAATAGTTACATTTACATTTAGATTATTAAGCAGACGCTCTTATCCAGAGCGACTTACAGTTAGTACATTCATCTTAAGATAGCTAGGTGGGACAACCACATATCACAGGCATAGAAAGTAGATTTTTCCTCAATAAAGTAGCTTATTATTATTTTCTCTATTTTTTTATTTATTATTATTATTACATTTTTTTATATTGATTTTTTTTTTTTTTGGGGGGGGGGGCGGGTCGAGGTGAGGAAGAGGACTATTTAAGATACTGTTTGAATAGGTAGGGTGTCAGATGTTTTCAGAAGATGGGCAGCTGGATCTGCCATTGGGGTGCCAGGACAGAGAAGAGCTTGGACTGGGCTGGGCGGGAGCTGCCAAGAGACATGAGGTGGCAGAACGGAGTTCTCAGGTTGGGGTGTAGGGTTTGAGCATAGCCTGAATGTAGGGGAAGTTCTTCTTGCTGTTCCGGAGATAACCACCATGGTCTTGTAGTGGATGCGAGCTTCAACTGGAAGCCATTGGAGTGTACTGAGGAGCTGGGTGACATGAGAGAACTTGGGAAGGTTGAAAACCAGGCGGGCTGCTGCGTTCTGGATACGTTGTAGGGGTTTGATGGCACAAGCAGGGAGCCCAGCCAACAGCGAGTTGCAGTAATCCAGACAGTAGAGGACAAGTGCCTGGATTAGGACCTGTGCCACTTCTTCTGTGAGGTAGGGTTATATTCTATGGATGTTGTAGAGCATGAACCTGCAGGAAAGGTTCACTGCTTTGATGTTTTCAGAGAACGGCAGGGTGTTGTCCAGGGTTACACCAAGGTTCTTTGCACTCTGGGAGGGTGACACTGTGGAGTTGTCAACCGTGATGCAGAGGTCTTTGAGCGGACAGGCCTTCCCTGGGAGGAAGAGCAGTTGCATCTTGTCGAGGTTTAGCTTGAGGTGGTGGGCCGACATCCAAGCTGAGATATCTACCAGGCACGCAGAGGTGCTTGTCGCCACCTGGGTGTCAGAAGGGGGGAAGGAGAAAAGTAGTTGAGTGTCATCTGCATAGCAACGATAGGAGACACCATGTGGGGACATGATAGAGCCGAGTGACTTGGTGTATAGAGAGAAGAGGAGAAGGCCTATAGTGCTTTCGGAAAGTATTCAGACCCTTTGACATTTTGTTACGTTACAGCCTTATTCAAAAATGTATTAAATAAAACATTTCTCAGCAATCTACACACAATATCCCATAATGACAAAGCGAAAACAGGTTGTTAGACATTTTTGCTAATTTATTAAAAATAAAAAACAGATATCTTTTTTTACATAAGTATTCAGACCTTTTGCTATGAGACTAAAAGTTGAGCTCAGGTGCATCATGTTTCCATTTATCATCTTTGAGATGTTTATACAACTTGATTGAAGTCTACTAAATTCAATTGATTGGACATTATTTGGAAAGGCACACACCTGTCTATATCAGGTCCCACAGTTGACAGAGCAAAAAACGAAGCCATGAGGTCGAAGGAATTATCCGTAGAGCAGGATTGCATTGTGGCACAGATCCAGGAGAGGGTACGAAAAACTTTCTGCAGCATTGAAGGTTTGGAACCACCAAGACTCTTCCAAGCTTGAACTGAATGCCAAACATCACGTCTGGAGTAAACCTTGAACCATCCCTATGGTGAAGCATGGTGGTGGCAGCATCATGCTGTGGGGATGTTTTTCAGCTGCAAGGAATGGGAGACTTGTCAGGATCGAGGGAAAGATGAACGGAGCAAAGTACAGAAAGATCCTTGATGAAAACCTGCTCCAGAACGCTCAGGACCTTAGGCTGGGGTGAAGGTTCACCTTCCAACAGGACAACTAAGCAAACATTTCTATAAAACTGTTTTTTCTTTGTCATTATGGAGTATTGTGTGTAGATTGATGATGGGGAAAACGATTTAATACATTTTAGAATAAGGCTGTAACGTAACAAAATGTGGAGAAAGTCAAGGGGTCTGAATACTTACCAAAGGCACTGTAGAAGCGAGCCCTGAGGGACACCAGTAATGAGTGTATGTGGTGCAGACACCCATCCTACCTGGTAGGAGCGGCCTACCAGGTAGGATGCAATCCAAGAGTGTGCATAGCCTGAGATGCCAAGCCCTGAGAGGGTGGGAGGGCAGCATATAGATCTAGGAGGATGCGAAAAGAGGAGAGAAAGTCAGCTTTGGCAGTGTGGAGAGCCTCCGTGACACAGAGAAGAGCAGTCACGGTTGAGTGGCCCGTCTTGAAGCCTGAATGGTTAGGGTCAAGACGTTGATCAGAGACAGCACACTCAAGTATTTTGGAAAGAAAAGAAAGAAGGGATAAAAGTCTATAGTTTTTGATGTCGGATTAGTCGAGTGTTAGTTTCTTGAGGAGGGGAGCAACTCGGGCCATTTTGAAGTCAGAGGGGACACAGCCAGTGGTCAGGAATGAGTCGTTGAGGGAAGTGAGGAATGTGAGAAGGTCTCCAGAGATGGTCTGGAGAAGGGAGGAGGGGATGGGGTCGAGCAGGCAGGTCATCGGGCGGCCAGACCTCACTAGTCGCAGGATGTCATCTGGAGAGAGAGGGGAGAAAGGTCAAGGCGTAGGATATTCTGTCTGAGTGAGACCAGTGGACTCAATAGGGCGAGAGAATGAGTAGCGGATGTCGTCAACCTTTTTTTCAAAGTGGTTGACAAAGTCGTCCACAAAGAGGGAGGAGTGGGGGGGTGGAGGATTAATGTAGAAAATAGTTTCCTAGGGTTAGAGGCAGAAGCTTGAAATGTAGAGTGGTAGAAAGTGGCTTTAGCAGTGGATACAGAGGAAGAGAAGGTAGAGAGGAGGGAGAGAAAGGATGATAGGTCCTCCAGAAGTTTAATTTTACTCCATTTTGCTCAGCTGCCCACAGCCCTGTTCTGTAAGCTCACAATGAGTCACTCAGCCACGGAGCAGGAGGGGAGGGCTGAGCCAGCCGGGAGGAAATGGTGCAAGGCAAGTCATAGGATGCGGAAAGGGAAGAGAGTAGGGTCAAAGAGGCAGAAACAGGAGACAGAAACTAGAAGGATTTAGCAGAAGAGAGAGATGATAAGATAGAAGAGGAGAGAGTAGTGGGAGAGAGAGAGCAAACGGCGCATGACCATCTGGGTAGGGGCTGAGTGGTTAGGGTTAGAGGAAAATTAAACAGAAAAATAAAAAAAGTAGTGGTGAGAGACCTGAAGAGGGGTTGCAGTGAGATTAGTAGGCTAGCAGCCTCTAGTAAAGATGAGGTCCGCGACGACCAGATGCTCTCGGACTATGAGAGAAAACATAGTCAGATGACGAAAGAGCAGCTGGAGTAGAAGTGTTCTCTGGGGTGATCCATGTCTCCGTCAGGGCCAAAAAGTCAAGGGACTAAAGGGTAGCATAGGCTGAGATGAACTCAGCGGTCTTGACCGCAGATCGGCAGTTTCAAACGCTGCCAGAGACCTGGAATTCCAAATGGGTTGTGTGCGCAGAGTACACTAAATTTTAAGGGTTGCAGTCAAGGGGTGGGGAGCGTCTGTAAAGCCTACAGGGAGATGTGCGAACAGGTATAGAAAACACACACATAGTTGACAAAGCTACAAAAGAGCAACATTTGATATTCTGATAATCTGTTAATAACTAGTTAAGATACTCAAGTGAGAGAGTGGTGTGAAGCCCTCCTCTCTTTCCTTTCTTGAATAACTCCGAAGAACAACTCGGTAGAACCGTCTTTGTTTCGACGACGGTCTTAGTTTTGCGACAAAACCGACACTGACACGACCGCCCCTTACAGGCTCTCGAGTGGCGCAGCGGTGTAAGGCACTGCATCTCAGTGCTAGAGGCATCACTGCAGACCCTTGTTTGATCCCGGGCTGTATCTCAACTGGCCGTGATCGGGAGTCCCATAGGGCGGAGCACAATTGGCCGTAGCAAGCCGTAATCAGCGTAGTCTGGGTTAAGGGAGGCCGGGGTAGGCCGTCATTGTAAATAAGAATTTGTTCTTAACTGACTTGCTTAGTTACAGCTGCTGCTGAGAAACCAGGGGAGACTGAAGAACTAACAACAATTGCTAATTGCCTAGCTGAGGTGGATAGCACACCTCCCTGTACTAATTGCTGATTGCCTAGGAGAGGTCTATGTTGAAGAGAGCCAGGGTCTGTTTCTATTGTTAAAATGAGAGGCTGCCTGGCTGTTTCATTTAAAGACTGTCGCTCCCTTTGGTCTCAATGTAGACGTTGATCTGAAGCCATTCTTGTGATAACTGTGATTTTGCTATTCATCATAAATGTTTGTAGGACTGTGGAGCCAAATTGTATGTATGATCGCATTCATGTTTTTTATATGTTATTTAAAAAAATGTAACCAATGATATCAAGCCACAACCGGCCATGATTACAGACCCATTTGTGTGTCCTTTGAAACTATATAAACTAGTGATCCGCAGTGTTTGTCATTATACCCTGATGAAGGCAGCTTCTCTGTCGAAACATTGGTCATTAGATTATTCAATTGCATCTGAGCTCCTAGAGTGTGTGGCTCTCCTTTTCTTTTTCAAGTGTTCTACTCCGCTAGCCATCACCTCACCTAAACAGGTGTGCGTTTCTTTCACCTCTAACCTAAATGACAGAGTGAAAAGAAGGAAGCCCTTACAGAATACAAATACTCCAAAACATGCATCCTGTTTGCAATAAACACTAAAGTAAAACTACAAACAATTTTTACAAAGAAATTCACTTTATGTCCAAAAACAAAGTGTTATGTTTGGGGAAATCCAACACATCACTGAGTACCACTCTTCATATTGTGAATGTTCCTTAGTGGCCTAGTTACAGTATTGACTTAAATTGGCTTGAACATCTAGCAATGCCCAACAACCAACTTGACAGAACTTGAAGAATTAAAAAAAATAATAATAATGTGCAAATATTGTACAAACCAAGTGTGCAAAGCTCTTAGAGACTTACCCAGAAAACCTCACAGCTGTAATCTCTTCCAAGTTGAGTCAAAGGTTTGGTCACACCTACTCATTCAAGGGTTTTTCTTTATTTGTACTATTTTCTACATTGTAGAATAATAGTGAAGACATCAAAACTATGAAATAACACATATGGAATCATTGACCATTTTTTTTGTTATTCTCTTCAAAACAACACATCTTCACATTCTATTATTATGTAGCTGTAATATGATACTGGTAGCATTTCAAATGTGTTTGAAGGCTAAATGAACTGCTGATGGATTTTTAAAAGTAAATATATTTTTTTTAAGTTTCTTGTTCAGCCACACTTTATTTGAATAGTCCCCTGTAAATGGTCTATAGATGCTTAGAGTTTCAACAAACAGCAACTTGAAAAGAATGGGAGCAGACGGAAAATCAGGATGAACTAACAAACAAACTAAAATCAACAACAAAAACACATGTTGGTGTGAAACAGTTGAAAGAAAGGATATAAGAAGAGGGTTGAAAGACAAAGTGACCAGGGAAGACATGATTGCTTGAGCTTTTCCAAAAGTATTTTTTATTTTTCTCTCTGCCTTGCATTTGAAACTACATGTGCCTTGACATTCACCCAGTACCATTTTCTGTGAGTCTCTTTATGATTCAATAGAGAGAGGGTAGGTACAATCGAGGAAATTAAGAGTGAAAGATTGCGGGCTGCGAATTCTAAATAATTTAAGAAAAAGAAAATGAGCATGGGTTTAGTGCGTAGTGTGTGTGTGTGTCCGTGTGAGTGTGTGTGTGGCCATGTGTGTGTGTGGGTGTGCTTGCGTGTAGACATGTACCCTGAAATGCATGACTCCTTATTAGTGAAGCAGTTTACGACCATATCAGAGTTTGAGAAGTTGGCTGGCTGCATAGAAACGAACAGAGAAGCACACACTGTGCCAATTCATCATTTATCAAGATGTTTTTTATTTAGTATTTATTTTGCTTCCTCCCCCGTGACTGACTCTCTACACAATCCGTGGCCAAACAAGTAGGCCAAGCCATTACATTCTTGGAGAATTTTTCTCTCCTCTCCCGTATTTACAAGATGTGAAAGAATATGACTGGCCCTGTCTGACTATCGTGAGGAGGGCTGGGAGAGGAAGTGAGAATTGGTAACACATTACAGTCCCGTCACAGATGGTAGTTAGAAAACAACAGTAATAATTTATACTTTCTGGGAGGGTTTTGAAATTGAAAAATGTAATTGCTAACTATTGCCACTGCAGTGTGTGTGGTATCTGTGGGGATTAAACAACAGACAGCAACAATACACATTTATTTAGATGGCCAATACGATTATATGTTATGTTAAAGTATCAAAAGGTACTTAGTGCCACTTCTTTCAATGAATACCAAAGAAACCAAAAGTAAGCTATTAGTAAAAGCAATGTCATAACATTATGCAATGTCTAAGTAAACACCTGGTAAATTGAGGACAGAGCAAAAGACTGCTGCTACTATCTGAGGAAGGAATATGAAAGTAAAGAAAGTCTCTTTCTCACTGTAAGATTTTCCAGCAGTGCTCTCTCATTCTAATAATGAAATGACCTCCCCTCCGGTGTCAGACTTTCTCATAAATGTGATTCACTTTTTTCTTACTGCTATGATGAAAAAGTAGGTGTGTGTGTTCCATTAAAAATCCAAGTCAATGTAGAAATGACTAACCCCTGCCTTTCTATTTAGCAGTGAATCTATGGCAGCAGTGAATGAGGCAGAGTGGTGTCATTGGATTACATAATGGAGGGCAGAAGCAGACAGTGTGTGTGTGTGTGTGTGGGATATATATTTAAATGTTATATAGTCAAATACTCAGGATAGGTGCAGTTGTACCAGGTCAGCCATAGTAGTACGCCACCCCTGGAGCAAATTTGGGTAAAGTACCTTGCTCAAGGGCACATTGACAGATTTTTCACCTTGTCAGCTCGGGTATTCGAACCAGCAACTTTTCGATTACTAGCCCAACGCTCTAAGCACTAGGCTACCTGCAGCCCCTAGGCTACCTGCCGTGTGTGTGTGTGTGTGTGTGTGTGTGTGTGTGTGTGTGTGTGTGTGTGTGTGTGTGTGTGTGTGTGTGTGTGTGTGTGTGTGTGTGTGTGTGTGTGTGTGTGTGTGTGTGTGTGTGTGTGTGTGTGTGTGTGTGTGTGTGTGTGTGTGTGTGTGTGTGTGTGTGTGTGTGTGTGTGTGTGTGTGCGGTGTGCGTGTGTGTACAGGTGTTTGGAGTCACCTCCAAAGTCATTGGGACCCTTGATAAGTTTAGCAAAAAAGACTCATCTTTATTAAATAAATAATACAAATACTGAGCTATATGCCCTCCAAAAATGAAAATCATGTTATTTTACACTAATACAATTGCTCAGAGAAAGAGAGCAGTAAAAAACATCTCAAAAGGATAGACGTCGAAATTATTTTCACCCTTAAAGATTATTATAAACAAAATCAAATCTGCATTAACATTCTACTTTTGTTCATTCAGCTTAAGGAACGGTATTGTGGCCATATAAGGCTTCCTGTTTCACCGGGATATAAACATGAGGTAACACGCATGTAACAAACATTTGTCATCCATCACCGTGGGGAAAGGCAAAGAACTCCCAAACAAAAAAAGAGACTAATGGTTGTTGACCTTCATAAATCCAACAATGGGTAAAACAATTTTTTGAAAAAACGTATATACCATTTAATTAAGACGTTTAAAACCACCGGAACAGTGGTAAATTCAATCAGACCGCTCCCAGACAGTCCCAGCTAAATATTTTTGTTTCTATTTGACCATTTTAATTGACAATAATCACAGTAAGGTACTTCATTGCTATCCAGAAAATATTTGATATTGAGATAAAAACTGGACTTTTAAGCAACACTTCTTTCTCTGAAATGTATTAGTATAAAATAATAATAAATAAATAAATGTTTTGCTAATCTTTATGAAGGGTACCAATAGTTTTGGAGGTGACTGTATATCATGTTCTCCAAGGCTACACTAAAAGACTTCTGCAGGAGTGGACTGTCATCACTGGAGCAACAATGGGCTGAGCTCTGTGTGTGTGAGAGTCTTTGCTAGTAAGAAGAGCAGAAGTATTCTCCCGGGCAAGGTGTTTTTTGGTGTGTGTGTGTGTGTGTGTGTGTGTGTGTGTGTGTGTGTGTGTGTGTGTGTGTGTGTGTGTGTGTGTGTGTGTGTGTGTGTGTGTGCGTGCATGCATGCATGCGTACGTGCGTAAGTGTACGTGTGTGTGTGAATGAAGCAGAGAATTCTCAAATTACAAGCAAATCGCACAATGATGGCATTTTCTCTCTCAGGGAAGTGTATAATGGAGAATGGGGGCTAGAGAGTGTTAGGCTGTTCTAAATTATTTGTAATGTTGCTCAATGCTTCCATCTAGCTGTGACTTCTTTTAGTCTGACGTTTTTTTATCCTCACTCTTTCTATCCCTCTTTCTATCCCTCTTTCTATCCCTCTTTCTAACCCTCTTCCTAGCCCTTTTCTCTCTCTCTCGCTGTCTTTCGGTCTCTCCACCGCTCTTTTCCTCTATCGGTCTCTACACACATCCTTCTATCTCTCTCTTTTCGTATCAACAGCCAGGTGATATAAATAATGCATCAAAGTACATTAAAAACATTAGCAAGGCGATGAAAGAGAAGATTAGGAAAGAGGGAGGGGGAAAGGAGAGAGAGAGAGGGAAAGGAGAGAGAGAGAGGGAAAGGAGAGAGAGAGAGGGAAAGGGTGACGGGATTTTAAACAAAGGAGTGTTATTGTGCATGGAGAGATTTAGCAGGCCTGGACTTTTTACACTGAGGAAGAGATGGTAAAAAGACAGTAATATACTAAATTGTTCCCCTAATATTGTCAACCACTAGTTGTTTACTGTGTTTACAGGTCGTTAACGTTAGAGCCAAACATGGCTTTATTGAGCTCCATCTAATCCAAAGTACTGGCTAGTCCACTAACCATGAATTGAATTCATTACTGTGTATCACTCAACAGTGTTTTTGTTTTGGTTAGTCTGTGCGTTGTAATTGCAACAAATAGGGAGAATTTAAGAGCCATGACACATACACCCTTTCATACACTACCCAACAACACACACATACGCGCACAAACACCCACAAACACGAGCGCATACACACACATACACCCCTCTCTCTTTCCTCTCTGTGGCACATCGTTCCAGCTCTCACCGTCTCCCTCCCCTTCTTGCTCCCTCTTCTCCCCCTTCCCTCCTGGCAGCGGGGCGATTGGCATATTAAAACATTGATTGGCAGCGAGCGTTTTGCGGCGTGGATGTATTACTGAGACAGAGAGCATTGGGAAAGCAGCCAGGATTGACAGAAAGGCAGTGGGAGGAGGAGAAGGAATGAAAGGAGGAGTGTCTGGGCTGGCCAGCGGGACATAAAGAGGGCTGACATGCAGGGTGACAAGGCCTTATAGGAAGCCTGGATGTCTACAGTAGTTAGACAGATAGGCGGACAGATATGTGGATGGACAGACAGACAGACGAGCAGGCAGGCAAACAGGCAGACATAGCCAGACCAATTCATAATGATGTACTGCAATGTACTTAAACAGAGCCAGCACAACATCACACTGCCCAACACGTAAGCACGTATCCTCTCCCTTTTCTCTCCGGCCTGTACTATCAAATCTCAAATGTTGTCCTTCTCTCCCAACCTACACAATTACATTACACAAAACACATTTACAAGTCGTGTTACCTATTTGCCAACGCTGTCATCGACATTTAGTAAATGGTCTGTAACTACTTGATGTTGAGTAAGCAATCCTAACATCTCTCTCTCTCTCTCTCTCTCTCTCTCTCTCTCTCTCTCTCTCTCTCTCTCTCTCTCTCTCTCCTCTTCCTTTCTTTCATTCTCTGTCCCTCCTACTCTGTCTCTCTCTCTTTCTCTCTCTCTCGCTCTCTCTCCAGATGAACAGGCCTATCCAGGTGAAGCCTGCTGACAGCGAGAGTCGAGGAGGTAGTGCTCCACTTCTTTAAACTTGGCTGCCGTCCCACATCAGTGTCACCATTACCCCTCTCTGTCCACACACACACCCATGCACGCACAAACACACCCATGCGCGCACGCACGCACGCACACACACGCCCTCACTGTCCCACTCCCAACGTGTCACGGTTAATGGCCCTAGCTCGACGGGAACTGACAGACTCCAAGCCAGCCCCCACAGGGTTCTCAAACATTTGTAATGTGTTATATAAACATTGGTCACACTCTCTCTCTGTATTGCTAAACTCCCTTAAAAAAAACTTTCTCTGTACAACACAAATTTAGTTTCGAATTAAGCATAACCGTGTTTTGAATAGCATCAGCTAGAGAGAGAGAGAGAGAGAGAGAGGGCGAGAGAGTGAGTAAGAGAGAGAGAGAGAGAGAGAGAGAGAGAGAGAGAGAGAGAGAGAGAGAGAGAGAGAGAGAGAGAGGAAAAGAAGTAGAGCATGCAATGAGGAAAGATTGGAGGAAAAAAATCATATAGTGAGAGAGATAAAGGTGGAGGAGGGGGAGAGGGAAAGAAAAAGAAAGAGGGAGAAAAGTAGAAAGCGTGTGAGGGGAAGAAGGACAGAGAGAGAGGTAGAGATTATTTCGTTGGTGGAGAGGGAGAGAGGGAGAGTGGAGGGAGAGAAGAAGAGAGAGAGAGGTAGAGAGTGTTTCGATAAGGGAGAGGGAGAGCGGAGGGAGAGAAGAGAGAGGTAGAGAGTGTTTTCGATAGGGGAAAGGGAGAGAGGGAGAGAGGGAGAGAAGAAGAGAGAGAGAGAGGTAGAGAGAGTTACTGAGGGATTGCATGACTTCCTCCCTGTTTATTCCGGTCCTCTCTAACGGTGATTGATGGAGCTGGGGAGTGAAGAGAGAAACAATTGGCGGGAGGGCTTGAGAAGGATTCTCACTTTTCTCCCTCTTCCTCTCTCTTCCTCTACCTCTCTCAGTCCCCCCCTGTTTCCCACATCTCTCCCTCTCTCTTCCTCTACCTCTCTCAATCCCCCCTGTTTCCCACATCTCTCCCTCTCTCTTCCTCTACCTCTCTCAATCCCCCCTGTTTCCCACATCTCTCCCTCCCTCAATCCCCCGTTTCCCACATCTCTCCCTCTCTCTTCTCTACCTCTCTCAATCCCCCCTGTTTCCCACATCTCTCCCTCTCTCTTCTCTACCTCTCTCAATCACCCGTTTCCCACATCTCTCCCTCTCTCTTCTCTACCTCTCTCAATCCCCCGTTTCCCACATCTCTCCCTCTCTCTTCTCTACCTCTCTCAATCCCCCTTGTTTCCCACATCCCTCCCTCTCTCTTCTCTACCTCTCTCAATCCCCCGTTTCCCACATCTCTCCCTCTCTCTTCTCTACCTCTCTCAATCCCCCGTTTCCCACATCGCTCCCTCTCTCTTCTCTACCTCTCTCAATCCCCCTTGTTTCCCACATCCCTCCCTCTCTCTTCTCTACCTCTCTCAATCCCCCGTTTCCCACATCTCTCCCTCTCTCTTCTCTACCTCTCTCAATCCCCCGTTTCCCACATCGCTCCCTCTCTCTTCTCTACCTTATTTTTCTCTCTCTTTATCCATCCCGTTTCTCTAAGTCCCTCTTTCCCAAATCCGGGCCTCGCACCACTTCTGGTTTTCATTCTTCCCCTCTAACCAGGGACCGATTCTGCCATTCAGGCATTTCAGTTTATGTTAATGTAGTGAATTAAGCCCTTATTTGAAATGCAGGTATTGTGACTAGTTTTCTGAACACAGATTAAGGGTGTTTTCACACATAGTTCTGAGCTATAGTTTGAATCAGAGTTAGATTATTTGTTACATTGTATTTTTTTCATTTGGTCCAGTTGGTTTCACATTGCCAAATGTCAAACAAACGTTAATACAAGTAATTGGTTTATTGGAGAAAACTGCTCACGTTAAATCCATCTATGATTATCAAAAAGCAAAATGTGTGATTCCCAAACTTCATATTACTTTATTTATGGCCTTCCAACAACATGCGTGAGGAAACAGCGCAATAGCCGCTCTAACTGCACCACTATTTTCAGTAGCCTATATCCCCGATATAGCCCGTCTCCCCTAATCTGCATCAGATGCGCTGATAAATGCGCTGTGATTTACAATGTTTCAATTATGGTACTGTGTGCATTTCATCAAATGTTCACAGTCAAAACTGTGGTCTGGACTGCAATCTCATCTGCAGTGAATCGCACCACCATACAAATGGAATCAGACTGAGACCACCCTTTTTGAGCGAACCATGGTGCGTTGTTCACTACACTCCTGAGTGAAGATAATGTGTTCACACCAGTCCAAACTAACCGAAGGGGAAAATGTGCCAATGTTGGGGAAAAAAACGCTCCAAACCAATTTGGTGTGAAAGCCTCCTAAATATAGTCCTGGACTAAAACATGATATAAGAGATTCCCCATTGAGCATAGTTTTTAATCCAGGAGTAGGGTTAATCTGTCTCAGGGAAACAGTGAAACTCTTCCCAGAACGGCCTCAGCATAGAGTTGGTTCGATGGACATTCTCTAGTCAAAAACCTCTTTATGGTCCTATAGAATTGGTCTGTAAACGGTGCATCACTTCAAACATCCTCGCCCTAGAGTCAAACACTTATTGGTTCCTATTGATTTAGTCTCAAAATGAATATGTTAGTGTGTTGTGTTAAGCATTGTTTCCCTCTGATAGATGTTACGATTAATGGTGCCATCCAATGGGAACTGTGAAGACTTTGGCCGTCTGTGTGTGTGTGTGTGTGTGTCCTCCATCCCTGATCTCACACTTGTAAACATTCCCCCCTGTGCAAGGCCAGAGCCGAGATGAGTCTTGTTGACTCTGCAAGGACAGCCTGTCAGGCAGAGGCAGCGGAAGGGAGTAGACCCTAAACACACACACAAACAAACACGCTCGCAGCCTTGCACACTGAAAACTCGATACACTTGAACACAATCACAGACACACACACACACACACACACACACACACACACACACACACATACCTGTTCATGACCAGTTCATCTTCGTTTCAGAAGACAGAAAACTATTTGTGGGAATGCTCAACAAGCAGCAGTCCGAAGATGATGTGCGACGTCTCTTTGAGTCGTTTGGCAGCATTGAAGAGTGCACCATCCTTAGAGGTCCTGATGGAAACAGCAAAGGTCAGTGTCTGTGGTTTCAACACCACAGCTTTGTAATGTTCATCATCACACCATAGCATTAAGGACATTTCAAATATGTCTTTATTTATTTATTTGTATTTATTTGAGTTGGGACTGAAGCAATTAAATCATTGTCACCTTGACTTATCAAGAGCCAGATGCATTGTATTCTACCATCCCACTTTAGCTTGTTTTAATTTCCGGCATTTATCTTAGATGGCATTTACCCAATGCCTGGCTATGAGTGACCTTTTAGGAAGCTTCACCATACACTTCATCAGGCTCTGGGATTAAGTTTCCCCTAGGTACAGATCTAGGATCAGATTCCCCTCCCTCAAGAATGGCGTTGCAATGGATAGCTTCCATTTTATTGGCTCCTGACCGGTTCTGCTATTTAGGGTTTTTTAGCGCGATCTTAACATAATGTTCCTCCATCGTTTCCTATGACTGAAAATAGCTTCCGGACATCAGAACAGCAATCACTAACCTCAATTTGGATGAAGATTTCTACCTTAGTGAGTCGGCAGAGAAGGACATACTACTCACCCCGGACAAGGAAGAAACAGCGTAAGAGAGGCCGACGTGGGGCACCCTGGCGAAACTACGTTGGCGAGTAAATAAATCACCTCTATCCTCCTGGAAAAAACAAACTGGACGAGCTCCGTTCGAGACTATCCTATCAATGGGAACTGAAGAACTATAATATCCTATGTTTCTCAGAGTCATGGCTGAACAAGGACATGGGTAATTTACACTGAGTGAAGAAAAAAATTAGGAACCACTTCCTAATATTGAGTTACACCCCCTTTTGCCCTCAGAACAGCATCAATTTGTCGGGGCATGGACTCTACAAGGTGTCGAAAGCGTTCCACAGGGATGCTGGCCCATTTTGACTACAACACTTCCCATGTTTGTGTCAAGTTGGCTGGATGGCCTTTGGGTGATGGACCATTCTTGATACACACGGGAAACTGTTGAGCGTGAAAAACCCTGCAGCGTTGCAGTTTTTGACACTCTTAACCGGTGCGCCTTGCACGTACTACCATACCCCATTCCTGTCGTGATGTGTGTTTGGTCATATATTTATATTTTATTTATTTATATTTATTTACATTTTTAATCCCAGCCCCCGTCCCCACAGGAGGTCTTTTGCATTTTAGTAGGCCGTCATTGTAAAAATAATTTCTTGCCTAGTTAAATAAAGGTTAAATAAAAAATACATAAAAAAAGCACTTAAATTGTTGTCTTGCTCATTCACACTCTGAATGGCACACATACACAATCCATGGCCCAATTGTCTCAAGGCTTAAAAATCCTTCTTTAACCTGTCTCCTCCCCTTCATTTACACTGATTGAAGTGAAATCAATAAGGGATCATAGCTTTCACCTGGACAGTCTATGTCATGGAAAGAGCATGTTTTGTACTCTCAGTGTACATCTAGCTGGTTTTTCTATGCATCGGGAGACGCTTATAAGAAATCCCTCTATGACCTCCGATGAGCCATCAAACAGGCAAAGCATCAATACAAGACTAAGATCGAATCCTACTACGCCAGCTCTGACGCTCGTCGAATGTGGCAGAGTTTGCAAACTATAATGGATTACAAAGGGAAACCCAGCTGCGAGCTGCCCAGTGATGTGAGCCTACCAGACAAGTTAAATGCATTCTATGCTGGTTTCAAGGCAAGCAACACTGAACCATGCATGAGAGCACCAGCTGTTCCGGACAACTGTGTGATCACGCTCCGTAGCCTATTTGAGTAAGAACTTTAAATAGGTTAACATCCAAATTTATTTGCATACTCAAAGCATGTGCTGACCAGCTGGCAAGTGTCTTCACTGAAATGTTCAATACCTACATGTTTAAAGCAGACCACCATAGTCCATGAGCCCAAAAATGCCAAGGTGACCTGTTTGAATAACTATTGCCTTTAGCACTCACATCTGTAGCCATGAAATGCTTTGGTCCAAGGTGTCATCTCAGACACCTTGGACCCACTTCAATTCGCATAATGACCCCAACAGATCCACAGATGACGCAACCTCTATTGTACTCCACACTGCCCTTTCCCACCTGGACAAGATTAACACCTACAGTGGGGAGAACAAGTATTTGATACACTGCCGATTTTGCAGGTTTTCCCACTTACAAAGCATGTAGAAGTCTGTAATTTTTATCATAGGTACTCTTCAACTGTGAGTGACGGAATCTAAAACAAAAATCCAGAAAATCACTACTTTTTAAGTAATTCATTTGCATTTTATTGCATGACATACGTATTTGATACATCAGAAAAGCAGAACTTAATATTTGGTACAGAAACCTTTGTTTGCAATTACAGAAATCATATGTTCTTGACCAGGTTTGCACACACTGCAGCAGGGATTTTGGCCCATTCCTCCATACAGATACTTCAGGTTTCGGGGCTGTCGCTGGGCAATACGGACTTTCAGCTCCCTCCAAAGATTTTCTATTGGGTTCAGGTCTGGAGACTGGCTAGGCCACTCCAGGACCTTGAGATGCTTCTTAGGGAGCCACTCCTTAGTTGCCCTGGCTGTGTGTTTCGGGTCGTTGTCATGCTGGAAGACCCAGCCACGACCCATCTTCAATGCTCTTACTGAGGGAAGGAGGTTGTTGGCCAAGATCTCGCGATACATGGCCCCATCCATCCTCCCCTCAATACGGTGCAGTCATCCTGTCCCCTTTGCAGAAAAGAATCCCCAAAGAATGATGTTTCCACCTCCATGCTTCACGGTTGGGATGGTGTTCTTGGGGTTGTACTCATCCTTCTTCTTCCTCCAAACACGGCGAGTGGAGTTTAGACCAAAAAGCTCTATTTTTGTCTCATCAGACCACATGACCTTCTCGCATTCCTCCTCTGGATCATCCAGATGGTCATTGGCAAACTTCACCTGGACATGCGCTGGCTTGAGCAGGGGGACCTTGCGTGCGCTGCAGGATTTTAATCCATGACGGCGTAGTGTGTTAGCTCACTAAGCTAAGGACCCTGGGACTGAACACCTCCCTCTATAACCGAATCCTGGACTTCCTGACGGGCCGCCCCCAGGTGGTAGGTAACCACACATCTGCCACACTGATCCTCAACACTGGGGCCCCTCAGGGGTGTGTGCTCAGTCCCCTCCTTTACACCCGGTTCACCCACAACTGTGTGGCCACGCACAACTCCAACTCAATCATTAAGTTTGCTGACGACACAACGGTAGCAGGCCTGATCACAGACGACGATGAGACAGCCTATAGGGAGGAGATCAGAGACCTGGCAGTTTGCTGCCAGGACAACAACCTCTTGTGGACTACAGGAGCTGATTGTGGACTACAGGAAACGGAGGGCTGGGCACATCCCCATTCACACCGACAGGGCTGTAGTGGAGCGGGTCGAGAGCTTTAAGTTCCTCGATGTCCAAATCACTAAGGATCTATCATGGTCCACACACACCAACGCAGTCGTCAATAGGGCACGGCAACGCCTCTTCCCCCTCAGGAGGCTGAAAAGATTTGGCATGGGCCCTCATATCCTCAAAACGTTCTACAGCTGCACCATTGAGTGCATCTTCACTGGCTGCATCACCACTTGGTATGGCATACGGCCCATTACATCACTGGGGCCGAGATCCCTGCCATCCAGGACCTCTATACCAGTGGTTGTCAGAAGAAGACTCTGAGCTGACTCCAGACAAGGATCAAGTCATAGACTGTTCTCTCTGTTACCACACGGCAAGCTGTACCAGTGCACAAAGAAAATGCTAAACTGACCCAAGATCAGTGTCTAGGGCAACTTCACCCTACACCCTTCATCATGGAGCTTCATTGGCAAACCTCATTAGGTTTGTCAGTGCCGCTTCATTGCTTTACTTCATTTTGTTCATCAGCGGGCTTACACAAATCAATATGCTTCATTGCAACTAAGCCCAATGAATACTGTAAGCTTTATCATTCACATTCATCAGAAAGCCTCTTCAGTAAACTGTCAGTTAGTTGAATGGGAACGATGGGGACGCCCAATAATCGCTAAGCTTGATCATTCAGATTCATCACAGAGTTTCATCGATAGTAACGCTTCAGTGGTAGTGAGGCTCATACTGTAAGTGAAATAATTATCGTTAGGCTTCATCAATCATCTCCTTATGGAAGGGGGTTTGAATGATGTGGATAGTGACAGACTGTCTGTCTGACTGTCTTCTCTCTCTCTCTCTCTCTCTCTCTCTCTCTCTCTGCTTCTCTCTCCCTCTCTGCTTCTCTCTCCCTCTCTGCTTCTCTCTCTCACTCTCTCACTCTCTCTCTCTCACTCTCTCTCTCTCTCTCTCTCTCTCTCTCTCTCTCTCTCTCTCTCTCTCTCTCTCTCTCTCTCTCTCTCTCTCTCTCTCTCTCTCTCTCTCAGGTTGTGCGTTTGTAAAGTATTCCTCTCACGCTGAAGCTCAGGCAGCTATCAGTGCACTACACGGCAGCCAGACAATGCCTGTGAGTTCAGTATTCAATATGGTGAGTGTATCAGCTAGTGTGTGTCCTTGGTAGTGTATGTTTGTATGTGTTAACACATGTACTCCTCTACTCTCTCTCTCTCTCTGTGTGTGTGTGTGTGTGTGTGTGTGTGTGTGTGTGTGTGTGTGTGTGTGTGTGTGTGTGTGTGTGTGTGTGTGTGTGTGTGTGTGTGTGCGTGCGTGTGTGCCTGCTTACCTGCGTGTGTGTGGCAGGGTGCGTCCTCAAGTCTGGTGGTGAAGTTTGCCGACACGGATAAAGAGCGCACCATCCGGCGCATGCAGCAGATGGCTGGTCAGATGGGCATCTTCAACCCCATGGCCCTGCAGTTTGGGGCCTACGGAGCCTACGCACAGGTAGGACACATACACATGGGCAAGTACGTCCACACACACATGGGCAAGTACAAAGTAGTGTATGAGCTGCAGAATAAACTCGACAAAATAAAGTCTCACTCTCCTTCCCTCTCTCTCTCCCCATATCTCCCTCGATTCCTCTCGCTCCCTCTCTCCCCATGCAGGTGCAGCAGCAGCAGGCAGCGTTGATGGCGTCAGTAGGTCAGGGGGGCTATCTCAGCCCCATGGCAGCTTTCGCCGCCGCACAGATGCAGCACATGGCCACCATCAACGGTCTCCCAGGGGGGCATATGACCCCCACCTCAGGTGAGGCCAGCGGTCAAGAGCTCAACTTCTTGGGGGGGGGGGGGGGGTAAAAAGCTCCCTCAGTGGTCAGTTGTCAGGCCATACACTGTCAGTTAATTGGCCTGACAACTAACAATGTCACTTGCTCATCTTTCTCTCGTTATTTATCTCTATCTGCCAGGTGGCAGTACCCCCCCTGGTATCGGCGGCCCCACAGTGACCGGTATCCCCTCGCCCATCAGTGTGAATGGTTTCAATGGAATGCCCCCCCCGCAGGCCAACGGGCAGCCCCCTGCCGAAGCTGTGTACACCAACGGGATACACCCCTATCCTGGTGAGACCCCCACAACCACCCATCCACCCACATTAACAGTTTAGTCATTTAGAAGACACTCTTAACCAGAGCAACTTACAGGAACAATTAGGGTTAAGTGCCTTGCTCAAGGACACATCAATAGATTGTTCACCTAGTTGGCTCCGACTGTTTTAATATTTTGCCAATTAAGTTGACTGAGAACAACAATCTCATTTACAGCAACAATCTTAGTTACAGGGGAGAGGAATGAGCCAATTGGAAGCTAGGGATGATTAGTAGGCATGAGGGCCAGATGGGGAATTTAGCCAGGACACCAGAGTTAACACCTCTACTCTTACGATAAGTGCCATGGGATCATTAGTATCTAATCACAGAGAGTCAGGACACCTGTTTAACATCCGAAAGATGGCACCCTACACAGGGAAATATCGCCAATCACTGCCCTGGGATATACAGTATATATATATTATTATTTTATTAGATCAGAAGAAAAAGTGCCAGCAGCATCTGGTCTCCCATCCAGGGGCCAACCCTGCTTAGCTTCAGAGACAAGCCAGCAGTGGGATGCAGGATGGTATGCTGGTAGATCCTGAGACTACTATTACACATATTACCCAATTTTACACATTTAACGTAACATTTATGAATATGAGTCTTGGTAGAACACCAGGTAAGTTCTAATAGACCTTAGTCCCCAAAGGCCATTGTAACTACTTACGTGTAAAGATGATGTGGCTTTGGTGCAAATCTGTGACTGAGGGTAATTTGTGCAGGAGATCCATTTTGCTCCAAACATTTCCCATCCTTTCAGAGGGGCTTGATGTTGGATTCTTGTCAGGAGGGCTGGCTCTATAGAAAAACTGGTTTGTGTAGTCGACGGGTCTTGCAAAAGGACAATGAAACAAACAGCTGTGTTATGAATAGTAAGAACAGTGTTTATAAAAGGTTATGAACTAAGGTTGCTTATGTATAATATGCACTTGTGTCATGTTCCAAAGTTAGCCCGTACGTGTGTCGACTTCCTTGGGTTTGTGAATAGTGGAGGAAATGCTTCTTTCTCCAATCTCTTTCCAGTGTTGCAGGAGGTGGTTTTTAGAGAGGACTCGGAAAAAAACAGCTTGGCTCATCGGAGTTGTTTTGGGGTTCAGGGTGGCTGCTTCCTCTCTTCTCTCTCTGAAGGTACCCATTTCCCCCCATCCTCCCCTCCTTCTTTCTATCAGAACAATGTTCTGTTTAGTCTTAGTGTTACATGGTCGTTGTGGTCATATGGTTTTGGTGGTGATGGTAGTATGGTATGGTGTGTGTGAGTGTTTGCGCATGTGTGCTGTATAATGATTGTGTGTGTGTGTGTGGTGCTTCATGGTGGGTGTGTGTTTATATGCATGTGTGTGACCGCTTGGTTGTGGTGTGTGTGTGTGGTGTGTGTAGTGGCATTGTATTGGTGTTGGTTATTATTTAGCTGTAATATTTCCAATTCTCTCTGTAACGTTCGGTCCAAAAACGTGCACCACACAGGGATGTGCTGTAATGCCTGTGGTTTTGGGGGAGGAAAGCCAGGAGTTTTATTCTTGGCGTGATTCAGTGCTCAGTCTGGTCATTAAAACAGGTGTGTGTGTAGAAACGTAGCCAGTCTCAGACTGCGTCCTTTTTGCTCAGTTGTTCGAGGGGACATGGGGAGTGACAGGAGAAGTTAAGTTGCGACGCACGTTCAAACACAGCATGTGACTTACTAGTTTTCTTAGTCTCTCTCTAACCACTATATCTCCCTCCCTGTCTATTTCCTTTTATTGCCTCTTCCCGTCCTTACTGTTTTTTCCTACTCTTTCCATCCTTTCTCTCTATTTCTCTCTTTCTCCACCGCCTCTCTCGCTTCCTCTGTCTCTCCGACTCAACAGCTCAGAGTCCCACTGCAGCAGACCACTTACAGCAGGCTTACACAGGAGTCCAGCAGTATGCAGGTCTGTCAGTCTCACATGGTGTGTGTGTGTGTGTGTAGGTGTCCGAGCCTCATATCTAATCAATTGGTGTGTGTGTGTACATATTTCTGTGCATAGTGTGAGTGTGTGAGAGTGGGTGTAGGTGTGCGTGTGTGCGCGCTCTCCAGCCTTTGAGTGTTATCTGATCTGCTTGTGTGTGTGTCTTAGCAGCCTACCCTGCTGCATATGGCCAGATCAGCCAGGCCTTTCCCCAGCCTCCTCCCATCATCCCACAACAACAGAGAGAAGGTGAGGCACACACACACATACGCCCGCCCTGGCTTATACCAATATGATTAAACTCAGTGTTAAAGTAGCTGATGACCAGTAGTGCGTTAATAAGCATTGCCTGAAATACCTGCATTTCCATGCAGTCTGCCTTCATTTTACGAGGGGTGCAGCTCAATAGCTTCCTTTCCTTGTGTTCTTTCCTTCCTCCACACTGATGTGAAGAGCAGTCATCACCTAGGAAAGGGCACAAGGAAAAGACATACCATAGCCTGAATGTCGGCTGTCTGAAGTAGTTCACCTGCTGGTGGTGATTCAACATGTAGAATCGTCTGGAAGCAGACAGTGTTCTGTATTTAGAGGCTATAGGACAGCCACCCACTGCATTTAACAGTTTGTTTTGCCCTGGAAGAAAGCCAGAGAAAACTAGGGAGACAGAGAAGCACACTGGTAGACTTGCTAGAATCAGCCCATGTGGAGGGAGAACTCATTGACCTGTGTGCTGGTTGACTCTGGCTTGGGACTCTGGCTCCCCCCTGTGGAGTGTAGATTAAACATATGGGGCATTATGACAGCATCCCAACTGGCACCCTATTCCCTTTATAGTGCACAACTTTTGACCAGAAGTAGTGCAGAAGTAGTGCACTGTATAGGGAATGGGTTGCCATTTGAGACACAGATATCATCTGAGATCAGAAATGGTTCTACATATTCTTTCTCATCTCAGATGTTGTGTATCAGTTCAGTTGCATCATCATGTTGGTTGGTCCAAAAACGTTTCTATTCTGTTCCATTTCTGTCTCCCTTCCTTTAATTTGTCCCTTGCCCCCCCCCCCCCCCCCCCCTCTACACCACCACCTCTATCACTCCTCACACTCTCCCCACCCCACACTCTCTCTCCCCCCACTCTCCCTGTCCCACCCTGTCCCACCCTGTCCCCTTCTTCTTCCCCCATCCCACCCTTCCCCTCCCCTCCTCTCTCCATCCACACTCTCCTTCTCTATCTGTGTGCAGGGCCGGAGGGCTGTAACCTGTTCATCTACCACCTCCCTCAGGAGTTTGGGGATGGCGAGCTGATGCAGATGTTCCTGCCTTTCGGTAATGTCATCTCCTCCAAAGTGTTTGTGGATCGGGCGACAAACCAAAGTAAATGCTTTGGTGGGTAAAAACGATAAAACACCTGTATAGATGATTTATTCCTCATTATTCTTCTTCTTATTATTATTATTTCACTAATGACTTTCTTTACTGCAGCCGCAACCTTTTCTGAAAACATTGAAAAGAGAAATTGTCAATTCCGGAGTTGCTTGAAAATTGGGGGCCCTGGCGGGAGGAATGGGGGAGTGAATGTGTCTTGCGGGTCTTCTGTTACAGATAAATGCAATGCATTTAGGGGTGGTTAACACCTGTAACACTGCATCATAAAGAGGTCCTGACTCTCAGTAGGATGACAGAGCAGATGTTATAAGTTGTCAAAATGGTTTCTGTCAGGTTATGACAACCTATCGTAGTAAATTCAGGGGGTAGCCCCGACCGGGCCTAGAACTTGGGTCAAATCAAACCATTACGGCAAGAGGGGTTATGTGGTCATTTGTTACATAACCACATGTAACAAATGGATTTGCATTAGTATACACATCAAAAGTCCCAAAGAAAAGTTACACCTAACTTTTCCATTTTTCAAGTTATTAGCTACATAAAACCGATCAGAATTCTGAAGAATGACTAAGTCATGCCGAGGTGGTGTGGCGTAATATGGAGGACACAGAAAGCCAGCCTATTCCCTATAATCTAAACTACAACAGAACAAACTTCAAATGTATAACTTCAAATTAAACCAAATCGTTTGAACTCATGACTTCAATTACATTTCAACCATCTTACAAGCAAATACTTTATAAATAAATTGTTACAAATCAACTTGCAAGGTTGCTAGCCAATTAGCCTACTAATGTTAGCCCTACTACCCCGCTAACGTTAGCCCTACCAGCCTGGTAACGTTATGTTAGCACTGCATGATCCAGCCAGTTGCTATCAACACCTAGCTTAAAGCTACATTAAAGTAAACCAAGGTTTTGGAAAAACATAACCCCATTCAACCAGGTTTCAAATAATGTTAACGGTATATGCTGTTATTTTAGCCAGCAAGCCAGCCAGCTAAAGTTTGTTATTTTAGCCTGCTAGCCTAGCTAGCCAACCACCACGGCCGACATAGCTAAGTAGTAAGCCAGAGAACAACACCAACTAGTTTAGTACAGGTAGAATACAACAACAAAAAAGACAGCAGATATAAAGTAGAGAGAGCAGAGACTTACAGATTGATGGCTGGGTTAGCTACAAAAGAAGAGAGAGGCCGTTTCAGAAGGAGAGGCCGTTTCACTGGCCGAGGGAGAGTCAGCTAATCCAATGGCGATATAGTGAGGTAGCCTACTCCACAGAAAACAGGCATCCCCCACATGTGGGGAATCTGATTGGTTGTTTACATCACACCTCCTCGTGATTGGTGGATTGTAGCTCACCACTGCCAACACTCAGTCTGCATGGCTAGTGGCTAACGTTAGCCAGCTCGAGCTACCTAACGCAGAGTAGATTCTTCATATGATGTTGAGAAATAGTGCTTGTGGGTAGTTTAGAAGATATCTGAAAATAAGTTACCAAAGGGTAAACATTTAAAATGTAAAAAACATAACCATGTTTGTAGTTATAGGTAACCAGATCTTGACTACAACTAAGTTACTAAGTATTTGATGTGTAAAAACTCATGCTTCCTACCCTTTAAGGTTGCTATAATATGATGCATGACATGGCTCTACTCATTTAGACTAGTACATCAGCTAGCTGAGAAATAAGCATGGTCGTAACACTTCCTATGAATACCCTCTTCATAATGCCATATATATCATTTATAATTTTTTATTTAACCTTTATTTAACAAGGAAAGTCAGTTAAGAACAAATTCCTATTTACAATGACGGCCTACACCGGCCAAACTCGGACGACGCTGGGCCAATTGTGCGCCACCTTATGGGACTCCCAATCACGGCCAGTTGTAATACTGTTTGGATTCGAACCAGGTTGTCTGTAGGGATGCCTCTAGCACTAAGATGCAGTGTCTTAGACCACTTGGGAGCCTTATAGGATATGCATAATAAATTATAATGAATTATGAAGAGGGTATCCATAGGAAGTGTAACTGCCATGGTTAATTGGCATATCAATGAAAGCTAGCAGGAATGTATTGCAGCATAAGCAGATGTATCACAACTGCTTATAAATTACGTTATATGCTAATGACAGGCTTATGACAGCTATATGATGCAGAGTTTTAGTAAAGTGATACCCCACAAACACTCCCTCTATGGTGATACCCATGACAGGACTAGTTAAGATCTTTCTACTATAGATTTACAATATAGTATAATTGGGTATAACATTAAAATGGTATTTATTCTTGCAGTTAGAGGTGATGTTATTTTGTTCATTGAGAGTCGGAAATATGGCCGACAAATATTGAAGTGTCGTTTTGACGAGTGATATTCTAATTCTATGGTTTCGACCCTTGATTTGAGTGACCTAGTATTGTGTTTCTATGGTTTCTACCCTTGATTTGAGTGACCTAGTGTTGTGTTTCTATGGTTTCTACCCTTGGTTTGAGTGACCTAGTGTTGTGTTTCTATGGTTTCTACCCTTGGTTTGAGTGACCTAGTGTTGTGTTTCTATGGTTTCTACCCTTGATTTGAGTGACCTAGTGTTGTGTTTCTATTGCATGTTGTTAGGCTTGTTATTGATGTGCGCATTTGATGTTGTGTCAAACTCTGTCTAATGTACAGTAACTTTAACATGCATTATAAGTTAAGATGTCCACGCGATAATATTATAAGACAACAGCAATTGAAGTGTTGTTATTGTTACCGCATGTGTTTTTAAGGTGTTGTAAACTGAGATAAACTGAATGGCTATGGCAGGAAATGTGCTATATGGATAACAGTATGATTAAGTATTAATTGAAGTTAGTGTATTCTTTGTGTGTTGCAAATGTGGGAAAATGTAAGAATCATGTTGAATTGTCTGTCACCGACTTGAAATCTGAAATAACTTTTCTCTGATCCCTTCCCTCATCCTTACCCCTGCCTGTATCTCATTGTCCTTCTTTCGTTCCATCTCACGATACCCTTTCATAAAACACCAACTGCAACTCATACTGTCCTTACTTTGGTCTTGCACTTACCTAACCTCGTCCCCTCTCTCTCTCCCTCAATATTTCCATCTTCCTCTCTTTACATTTTTTCTCTCTCTCCATCTCTCTTTCTCTCTCTCTCTTTGTGCGGCCCACCCCCCAGGGTTTGTGAGCTTCGATAACCCAGGTAGTGCCCATGCTGCCATCCAGTCAATGAACGGCTTTCAGATCGGCATGAAGAGACTCAAGGTGCAGCTTAAGAGGCCGAAGGACGCCAACCGCCCCTACTAGCCCCTCCCCCTATCAGCCACCCCTGCCCTGGGGGATATGGCAGACGCTGCACACAGGGCAACACAGGTGAGAGGAGTCACCCGCAATTAGACCCCTAAATTATATAATATATCAAATAGAATGTTTAACACACACACATACAGTATATACAGTATATATATATATATATTCTGTTTATATATATATACAGTACCAGTCAAAAGTTTGGACACATCTACTCTTTCAAGGGATGTGTCTGTTACTTGAACTCTGTGAAGCATTTATTTGGGCTGCAATCTGAGGTGCAGTTAATTGCTGATTTCTGGGGCTGGTATCTTTAATGACCTTATCCTCTGCAGCAGAGGTAACTCTGGGTCTACTTACAAAACTTGGTCTTTTACCAAATAAGGCTATCTTCTGTATACCACCCCTACCTTGTCACAACACAACTGATTGGCTCAAACGCATTAAGAAGGAAATACATTCCACAAATTAACTTTTAACAAATGTATTCCAGGTGACTACCTCATGAAGCTGGTTCAGAGAATGCCAAGAGCGTGCAATTTGTTTAACATATATTTCGTTACTACATGATTCCATATGTGTTATTTCATAGTTTTGATGTCTTCACTATTATTCCACAATGTAGAAAATAGTAAAAATAAAGAAAAACCCTTGACTGAGTAGGTGTGTCCAAACTTTTGACTTGTACTGTATGTATATATATATAGTTTAATGTATAGATTTTCATTAATGTGTATATATTAATACTATTTGTTGATATATAGTAAAACATGTTTATTCAAATTTACATACATCTATAAACAAATAAGAATATATTTTATTTGACTCTGTGAAAATATGTTTTGCTAGGGCAAATAGATCAATTATTAGCAATGAATAAAGCAACATTTTGTTACTTTTCCAGGTTTTTATTGAACTGGAACACATGTTGATTACATGAACAACATCATTGAACTGAAAGACCACCGGGATACAGGAATTCTTTGAGGCTGATATGAAACTGCAGCAGATACTGGGCTGAACAAATAAATGACCAAGTAATGGACACCTCTGTTGGATGTACCTTTTGGACCTCAGAGAGAACTCATGCAAGCCTGGGTAGCTCCAGGACTCTTACTCTCTTTATCGCTTCCCCTCCTCTCTTTCTCTCTCCCTAAACCTGCCTGAATGACAGCTACCTTACAGGACCACAAGGGAAGTATTATAAAATAAAAAAAATAAAAAAAGAAAGCAACTCCCACGGAACAGAGATGGAGGAAGTATGGATGCCAAGAGTTCCAAGAACTAAACAAACTTTTAAAAAATACTTTATTGGGGAATGCCATAGGAGATCTCTATGTAAAGGTGTTTGGGTATGGGGAAATAACTTTTTAAAGAACAATTTTACAGGACTAGGAGGAGAGAACTTTGTAGGGAATGCGATATTTCATGACCCAAACTCACTTTGATTCGGGATGGCCATCTTTAGCTCGGAGTGCCTGTCCGTTTCCAGGGGATTCCGTTGCCAAGGAGAGCCATAGCAACAGTCTCCAGGGAGTCTTACCTGTCATTCCTTAGTTGTTTTAGGGACCAAAAGACCAAACATTTTTATTGCTGAGGACTTGTAGCTCTATTAATATACTCGGACCACTGCATCTCTTTTAATCTTTGTTAATCGATTAAAGAGTTGCATTTAAAAGATGTGTACATTTAGAATATATATACAATACATGTATATATACATATATATTGCTGTTATGCTTTTTGAATACAGGCAACACTATTTCAGATGACCAATGGGGTCGCTCACTTCGCTAGTTTACAATTAACTATTCAAAATGTTTATTTTTTGCCTCTTCTCATTTTCTCTTGGGGGATGGGATGGAGAGTGCATGGGAAGGGTTGTTCCATACTGCAGCCTTACCTTTTCTAACTTGACATCCTAACCTCATAGTTAAAAGAACATCAAAAATGTTTGAAATATATGAACTTGTTTATATTTGCAGTACATATATATGTATATGTATAACACGCATTCAAGCTAATGTATTCATATATATACATATATACAGTATATATGGATAAATAGATATTAATCAAACTAATATATGTATTTACAGTATATGCACATATTTTATATGTGTGTCTGTATATAGAACAGCTATTGACTATGATGAGCTGTCATTTTTTTGTAGATTTTAGCTGGAGTTTGAAAAACTGCTCTGCTTGGGAAGAGGCGCAAATCTGGCAGCTCCCAAAACTGCAGACATTCCTCTCTCTGATAAACTATATATGTTGATACACACATATGTGTGAAGATTCACATACAGTGCCTTCGGAAAGTCATTTGACAAACCCCTTGACTTTTTCCACATTTTATTAGGTTACAGCCTTATTCTTAAATAGAAAATTGTCCTAATTAATGTACACACAATACCCCATAATGACAAAGAAAAACACGTTTTTTTTAAATTGTTGCTAATTTATAAAAAACAAAACCATAAATATCACATTTACATAAGTATTCAGGACCATTACTCAGTACTTTGTTGAAACACCTTTGGCAGCGATTACAGCACTGAGTCTTCTTGGGTATGAGCTTGGCACACCTGTATTTGGGGAGTTTCTCCCATTCTTCTTTGCAGATCCTCTCAAGCTCTGTCAGGTCGGATGGGGAGCATTGCTGCACAGCTATTTTCAGATCTCTCCAGAGATGTTTGATCGGGTTTAAATCTGGGTTCTGGTTGGGCCACTTAAGGACATTCAGAGACTTGTCCTGAAGCCACTCCTGCGTTGTCTTGGCTGTGTGCTTAGGGTCATTGTCCTGCTGGAAGGTGAACATTCGCCCCAGACTGAGGTCCTGAGCACTCTGGAGCAGGTTTTCATCAAGGATCTCTCTTTACTTTGCTCCGTTCATCTTTGCCTCGATCCTGACTAGTCTACCAGTCCCTGCTACTGAAAAACACCCCCACAGCATTATGCTGCCACCACCATGCTTCACCGTAGGGATGGTGCCAGGTTTCCTCCAGACATGACGCTTGGCATTCAGGCCAAAGAGTTTAATCTTGGTTTCATCAGAGCAGAGAATCTTGTTTCTCATGGTCTGAGAGTCCAAGCGGGCTGTCATGTGCCTTTTACAGAGGGCTTCCATCTGGCCACTCTACCATAAAGGCCTGATTGGTGGAGTGCTGCAGAGATGGTTGTCCTTCTGGAAGGTTCTTCCATCTCCACAGAGGAACTCTAGAGCTCTGTCAGAGTGACCATTGGGTTCTTGGTCACCTCCCTTACCAATGCCCTTCTCCCCCGACTGCTCAGTTTGGTTGGGCAGCAAGCTCTAGGAAGAGTCTTGGTGGTTCCAAACTTCTTCCATTTAAGAATGATGGAGGCCACTGTGTTCTAGGGGACCTTCAATGCTGCAGAAATTTGTTGGTACCCTTCCCCATGTCTGTGCCTCGACACAATCCTGTATCGGAGCTCTACAGACAATTCCTTCGATCTCATGGCTTGGTTTTTGCTCTGACATGCACTGTCAACGGTGGGACCTTATATAGACAGGTGTGTGCATTTCCAAATCATGTCCAATCAATTGAATTTACCACTGGTGGACTCCAATCATGGAAACAAGATGCACCTGAGCTCAATTTCGAGTCTCATAGCAAAGCGTATGAATACTTGTCTAAGTATTTGCAAAAATGTCTAAAAACCTGTTTTCACTTTTTCATTATGGGGTATTGTGTGTAGATTGCTGAGGATGTATTTGTTTAAAAAAATCCATTTTAGAATAAGGCTGTAACGTAACAAAATGTGTAAAAAGTCAAGGGGTCTGAATACTTTCCGAAAGGCACTGTACACTGTATGTACGTGTACATACCATTTGAAAATGCAACAAAAGCCACTTCTCAGTAGCAGGCTTAAAGAGAATCAGGCTAAATACATTTTAGAGGTAGGACAAAGATTTTTGACTTGATTCCAAACATATCTTTTCAGCTTCACAGTACACTGTACACCAACTTAACATGTAAAAACAGTTTTCTCTTTGAAATTTGAACCAAAATGGATGAATAACATGACCTTTTCTCTCTCTTAATTGCATTCAGTAAGTAAGTGCATGTAGCTTATGGGCTGTCAACACAAGGTGTGCCTTGTCACCTGCAGAATCTGCCATCAAGCACTGTGCTCTCAATACATTACCGCAAGCAGCCAACGCGCTACGATGATGTCAAAACTGCAGTCGCATCCGTCATGTCATTTCACATGTCCATAGAGAGCTTTAGCAGTAAAGCATGTCAAAGCTAGCAAATTGTCCAGATGGTTCATCATGGTCCTTTCACACATGGAAATTAGCATCAAGTACTCTGACAGTCTCAGACTCATTGTGATGTGTATTTGTCAATACACTTTATATCAAAGTGGGCATTAGATACTCTGCTAGTACAGGTATTAACTAAAGGGAGCACTTGGAAATGCTGTGCAAGTATAAGAACCATTGAGGCTTGGTTCCATTGGGTTTTGTCTAAATTAAATCAATGATAACGTTGAGGTTTTTATGCCTGACATTGCGTATTGTATGGTTATAACTTATAGGTGAAGTTTCATGATGTTAACACTTTGCAGACCTAGAGAAGTGGTTGGTCTACAGAACACACCCTTCCCCTGGTACCTGCATCTATCCTTTGCTAACAGACAGGGATGTAGTGTTAAATAA
Organism: Thymallus thymallus; assembly: GCA_023634145.1. Lineage (NCBI taxonomy): Eukaryota > Metazoa > Chordata > Actinopteri > Salmoniformes > Salmonidae > Thymallus > Thymallus thymallus. Next base: position 33,380,713 of record CM042409.1, on the reverse strand, counting down.
AAGCTGGGCAAACACTGAACATCGGTTGAGACCGCCAGGCTGTTCCCAATGTCAATGCTAACAGTACTAATTTAGCGCACTAGGCGCATAACTGCTATGCTATAGAAATAGAACGAATAGAACGGACATCCCCATTCAAGCAAATGATGACATAATGGATGGACGGGCGGCCATTGCTAGTGTACCCATAGGAGCAAAGCTAGGTTGAAGATGACAAAGGTTAAGACAACTGGATTCTAATATCCCATAACTCTTTGCAACAATGGGACCAGCTATGCTAGTTAGCAATGGCACTGGTAGTTGGCAGATTTGTGACGACGTTGTCTTAACCTGTATATTTTAGAACTAAGAGCAAAACTGGATGTAAAATATGTGCTAAAAGATGTTGGGATTTGTCAAAATATGTTGGGATTTGTCAAATGACATTCCATTGCATGAGCCACATCAGTTAACATCATTTGAATCACCATTCTACATTACTATGGAAAATGATTGCATCACAATACCAGGCAGCCATTGCGAATGTACCCATGAGTTTACCAGTCAAATTGCCAGGGTTAGAGGTTCCAAGACCATTCTATTTCTATGTGATATGCATCAAATCAAAACTGTGTTTACCTGCATTTAGTCTCAATTACATCCCTGCTACAAGGTCTGTCTCACCCTGACTACCCCAAAGCAAACAGGCCTAAAGATGTCATTAACACTCTCCTTGACACCTCCTTCTTTCTCTGGGTTTGTCAAGTAAAGTGTTTCCGAAATGCCTCTCCTCATTATTTATCAAGGGTCAACCCTATCTTTAGATTGGTTTCTTGTTACCATAATTTTTGCACAAATTTCCCATTGACATCCACCAATTTATGATTTACTTGAAATTCAAAGTTATTCATAACTCAAGTTAGGATTCGGCTCCTAAGTAACTTCAATGTGTCTCCCCAAACCAGGTAATGTCAAAATGTATTTTTCCGCCTAAATAGACATACCCAAAAGTAATTATTTATCAATACCTAGTAATGCTTACTCTGACAGAAAGATACAAATCTCACCTTTCTGGTAAAAAATAGTTATAAATTGCTGAGGTGTAGTCACTTTTGAGGACACAAGCTCAAATTAATGACTTACTATACTATTTCACCTTTCTTATAGCTGTAAAAAAATATATGATCATACTTAGTGACTACAAAATTGGCACCATTTCATATAACTGATGACAATTTTCTGCCCAGTGTCCTCTGAACACCATTTAAATGCCTGCTAACTCATTACAACTTCAGATATAGTCCATCTGTGACCAAGAGAATGTGGTCTTGTTTCAATTCTACAAAACTATTTTTTATTTGTTCATGTTGAGAGCTCTAAATCAGAGAATATCACAGCAAAATGATTATGCTTTTGCTGCAATTGGTAGGCTCTCCTGTTTCATATACCATATTGTAAGTGGAGCTGCCAGTTTCACAGCCAGAGGAAATCGATCCATTGGCTGGATAGGCCAGAAAATGTGACGTGTCACTCCCTATGCAAATCAGGTGTCAGACTTCACATACTGCATCTCAGATGAGAGCTGAGAGCAGTATGTGAAGCGGGACAACCAGAGCTTTCCCAGAGTGCACAGCAATTGATGTTGCGCCATGCACAGGGCGCTCTGTATACAAAAATGGTGGTTGGAACTGGTCCAGAACCACTCAAAGTCCCCTTAACTCTCACTTCTCCCCATACTACCTTTTACTCAGCTCACGCTCTCCCAATCACGCTCTCAGTCACACTTTCCCAATGAAATGCATCCCTCGCTCTCCATTTTGTTCTGTGTTTAGTCTTATTTCCCTGCTTGCGCCCCTCTCTCTGCCTGCGATAACCCACATTCCAAGGCCTGAGAGTACTGGATAGGTGTCAGCAATATGGTGGAACCTCCCTTAGCCTTGGAAATAGGCTATAGAGCTATTTCTTACACCTATCCCAATGCTTTCCAATCGAGTGAATGAAGGCATAGGGAGGGGAATGACTGGAATTGAGTACCTCTGTCACAAGCTCTAACTTTCAGTGAATGAAGGCATAGGGAGGGCAATGACTGGAATTGAGCATCTCTTTCACACGCTCTAACTTTCAGCTGCAACTGTTTACATATAAACTGAGAAAAAAACATAGTGGTTCAAAAACAATGAGAAACAGAGCAGAAGTTTGAATATAGATATATATAAATATATACATAAACCGATGAATATACTGTAAATGTTTCTGTTGCTCTGTTTTCCTCTGTACATAGGTTTGCATATTTTATAGGACTTCTACTTCTATCTACAAGGACTGAATAAAAATTAAACTTTAAATACTTAAAAAATATGAACGAAAACATATAATAATCAATGAAACCAGGTTAAAAAAAATAAAAAATAAAAAGAGTCCATAGGAATATGGTACAACTGTATGACCTGACCTAGGCATTTAACCAGAAAACAGTCAGGGAGAGCATTGAACTCAATTAGAGCATAGACATGCATTGCCCTTTTTATACAAGTATTTTGGTGTTTTTAATTTATGTATTTATTTATTTATTTATTACTTCTGTTTACAAACGATATGCATGATTTCATGGCATTATTTTTCTATGAGTTGGTATGTGACCAAATAGTTTTTTATATTCATGTATACAGTAGGCCTACATTGTGGTACATTGTTGACCACTTATTGTCTACAGGATCACGACTCCAACAGTTCTTTGAGAAATGGAGATTATGCTCATATTTGCCAAGTTTATTTTGTTAAGTATTCTCAGAAGTTTATCTGTTGTTCTTTTTTCATTTGTGATGCTGTTTCATTCAATATCAGAGCTCTACTCTTATCTTAAGTGTTATGCTGCAGTTTGCTGAACTGTTTTACATTTCCCTTTCCCATACTTAATATTTAAATGCACCTCAACTGTTCAATCTTTCCCAGATGATTAAAGCTTAGAAAGTGCATTCAAATTGCAGTATATTTGAAAACGTTTACATACAAATTCCGAATTCAGCTAACTGTTGCAGCCTATAGGTTGCATTGATAATAGCATGACAATTTGTTTCAAAATTAAAAACACAAATGAAACCTTTCCAGATTTAAATAAAAACCTTGTTTGCTGTGAAAGTGTTCAACAATTTGAATGCACTTCTGCTGTGTTGACATTCTGTTGTTGACCATCTAAGCTCTTGGAAACATTTCAAAATAAGGGATAAACATTAGGTTAGGCTAAGGTTGCTAAAATATGTCTATCCATGACAGAGGAAATTCCTCTCTTGCTAAATGTTGCTGCTTATGTAGGACTTGAAACCGTAATTAGCTGATTAGGTGCTAATTAGTGCTTATAAATCCCACATACAATGTGTCCCTTATTCTGAAGTGTTAGGAGCTCTGTATTAATCAGAGAAATGTTCTGTTTCTTTTGTCTCATTTATCAAATACGTTTTTTGTAATGTCTTATAGAGCTCTGGTGTTGTACAAGTGCTCAGTTCTATCAAGGGTAAAACACCTATCAAAAACTGCACTATTTCATCAAATATTCAGTTACTCAATTTTCAATCATGTAGTCTACCTTCAATGCTGTTATCAAGGGTTTATTCCTACAAGCTAGTGTTCTTAGAAGTACATTTTACTTCTTCAATGGGATTCAAAAATATTCTGAAGACAATTTCAGCACATGAAGGGGATGGGAAATTGAATGTTGCGTGTAGAGCTTTACCATGTCCGATGAGGTAGGCTTCTCATTGGTTAGTGCGCTTTAGGTTTCCGCCCTAGTCTCTCCAGACTGCACCATTCTCTGATCCCTGGACTCTTTTGTAATTTTAATGAATGATGCGTCTCAGCTTAGCCCAATAATAAAGCACAGTCTAGAATACACCCGTGTCGTGACTCAAACTTACTGCATATTCTAACAGCGCCTTGACCAGGGTCATATTCATTAGGCAGCAAAGTTAGAAGATGTACTGCATTTCATGTTGAAAATCATTTTCCCTAATGAATATGACCCAGTTCTTGTAATCCTTCAGTTCTGAGATAATGTGACCAAGGTGGTCACTGGAACACACAGAAGATTCACAAGAATTGTACCACTTACATTGAAGTGATAAGAAATCCATGTATTAGAAGAATAAAATTGCATTTAGCTACTTTGTCAGTGACCATGTCACAAAATGTGGGGACCACTACATAAAAATCTTAAATAAATGTTTATTTGCATTCAATATAAAAACAATCAATATAACAATTGCATTATGAAAAAATACAATAGTACAATCAACAAAGTCATGATTGTTTTGGTTAGAAATGTCCAAATAAGACAAACAGAAGGCATGGACTTCGATTTAAGAGCCAACGGTGAATAAATTATTAAGAATTTAAAAAATAATTATATCAGGGTTGCTACCCCCAGACCCCCGACTCAGCAGATGAAGAAAATCTCTTCCAGTATCTGGCTCTCCTCCAGGTCCTGTTGGGGGGTCCGGTAGGAGCCAAGATGGGAGAGCAGAGCTCGGCGGGCTGGTTTGGGTACACTGAGAGGGGGCTGGCGTCGGGTAGGGGTGCCTCGACGGGCGGAGGGTCTGTTTCGCTCTGGCACAGAAATGGGACTGAAGACCTCCAACAACTCAATCAATGAAGAGTCCAACCTGGAGCAAAAACCCAGATGAAGAGGATTCAATGAATGACAACGTATTTAATAATTGCATGTTAAGTTTACTTGCTAACATAACCGCAATATTACCCATGTAATATTATCCTTTCTTGAATCTCTCCAACATTTGTTTTATCCTATTGCTTAACAGGAACTACACCAGGCCAAAGCATGACTGTGGCACAAAGCTTGTAGTGCAAATGTGTAGTGCACCTCGTATTTGTTAAAACAGAAGATATGAAAAGGATATCCCTGTACGGATGAATTGTTAACTAAATGTTTTTGTTCTGTAGTGCCCATTGAAGTCTAACACAACCAGTGTAAAAGGTATAAAGCCCTGGGGTGGACAAGCAGAAGGGCATGACATGTTACAGGTGCAACAGAACGAGAGAGAGGAGAGAGAGAGAGAGAGGGCGCATAGGGGCCTTCTCTTCCAGAATAAGAATGAGGGAAGAAATAAATAAACCAAAGCGAGAGATTAAGCTAATAGAGATTCAATCGTTCAGTCTGGCTGCTTGATAAATTATTCAGTGTGTACACAGTTGGACGAGTGCATTCGAGATACAAAACATGAATTCTTAAAGCACGCTCCATCGATGTTGCTAACATAATTCTCTGCTACGAGGTTAAAACATAGAAAATGTATCACTATAAATATTTTGTTAAACAGAAAAAGACGGGTATCAGCAGCCAGCATCACTGACCACCCACGCACGCACATGCCAACGAGCACCGTATGCCAACCATTGGCCCCTCAGGACCTTGGAAGCGCGCAGCTTCGTAAGAAAGAATGATCATTGTAGTTCTCCATCCATTTTTCTTTTTATATATGTACTTTGAATGAATCTGTACACAAGTATGTGTGTGTGTGTGTGTGTGTGTGTGTGTGTGTGTGTGAAAACAGTGGGGCCACCTATAGGGGATAACACCCGCTGGGGGAAGAAACGAGATTGAAGCTTAAGTAAATCCATCTTTTTCATTTAGTCTCCTTTTGCCTGTCAATAGCAGTTAGTGGGGAGAAGAGTGACAGTGTGTGTGAGTGAGTGAGTGAGTGAGTGAGTGAGTGAGTGAGTGAGTGAGTGAGTGAGTGAGTGAGTGAGTGAGTGAGTGAGTGAGTGAGTGAGTGAGAGAGAAATAAAGAGTGCAGGGAGGGAGTCTCGGGGTGAAACTTTGGCAGGGCTTCCTCTTGAAATGTGAGAATTTGCATTTTCATTTGTGGATTTATTTAACGGACAGGCCTCTCAAACAGCCATCCATCAGCGGACGACATTTCCGTAATGAATAATGCATCACTTACCGGCGGTCACAATCTATAACAAGGTAAAGGGGGTGATGGTGTGGGGGAACAGTTTGGGAAAGGGGGAATTCAAAGGTTGGGAAGAGAGAGGAGATGGATAGAGAACGGGCCGGGTGCGGAGAATGCTAATGCTTTGGAGGGGCCATGTATACCAATGGCCTTCGATGTTTTACTCAACATTCAGTAGCAAATGGCCTGCAGTTGTTCATCTATCTATTAAGACCATCCTACCAACGGGACATTCAAAACTAACATCTTATGTTTCACCGAGACGTGGCTGAACGACGGCACTGATAATATAGAGCTGGCTGGCTTCTCTGTGCATCGACAGGACAGAGCAGCTACGTCTGGTAAGACGAAGGGCGGGGGGGTGCGCAATGTCTAATATTAAAGAAGTCTCGCGGTATTGCTCATCCAAAAGCGGCGCTCCAAGTGGCCGGGGACTTTAATGCAGGCAAACTTATATCAGTTTTACCTTATTTCCACCAGCATGTCACATGTGCAAAAAAAAACTAGGCCACCTTTACTCCACACACAGAGACATATACAAAGCTCTCCCTCGCCCTCCATTTGGCAAATCTGACCATAATTATATCCTCCTGATTCCTGCTTACAAGCAAAAACTAAAGAAGGAAGCACCAGTGGCTCAATACGGAAGTAGTCAGATGACGTGGATGCTACGCTACAGGACTGTTTTGCTAGCACAGACTGGAATATGCTCCAAGGTACATCCAATGGCATTGAGGAATAAACTACCTCAGTCACCGGCTTCATCAATAAGTGCATCAACGACGTCCCGGACGCTTATAAGAAATCCCGCTATGCCCCCTCAGACAAACCATCAAACAGGCAAAGCGTCAAACAGGCAAAGCGTCAATACAGGACTAAGATTGAATCCTACTACACCGGCTGACGCTCGTCGGATGTGGCAGTGCTTGAAAAATATTATGGACTACAAAGGGAAACCCAGCCGCGAGCTGCCCAGTGACGCGAGCCTACCAGATGATAAATGCTTTTTAGGCTCGCTTCGAGGCAAATAAACACTGAAGCATGCATGAGAGCACCAGCTGTTCTGGAAGACTGTGTGATCACACACTCTTCACAAAGCCGCGGGGCAAGACGGATTACCAGGACGTGCACTCAAAGCATGCGCGGACCAACTAGCAAGTGTCTTCACTGACATTTTCCACCTCTTCCTGACAGAGTCTGTAATACCTACATGTTTCAAACAGACCACCATAGCCCCTGTGCCCAAGAAAACGAAGGTACCCTGCCTAAATGATTACCGCCCCATAGCCCTCATGTCTGTAGCCATGAAGTGCTTTGAAAGGCTGGTAATGGCTCACATCAACACCATCATGCCGGAAACCCTAGACCCACTCCAATTCGTATACCGCCCCAACAGATGATGTAATTTCAAATCGCACTCCATACTGCCCGTTCCCACCTGGATAAAAGGAACACCTATGTGAGAATGCTATTCAGTGACAGCAGCTCAGTGTTAAACACCATAGTGCCCACAAAGCTAAAGACCCAGGGACTAAACAACCCCTCTGCAAGTGGATCCTGGACTTCCTGATGGGCTGCCCGCCAGGTGGTAAGGGTAGGCAACAACAAATGTGCCATGCTGATCCTCAACACTGGGCCCCCTCAGTGGTGTGTGCTTAGTTCCCTCCTGTACTCCCTGTTCACCCACGACTGCGTGGCCAAGCACGACTCCAACACCATTATTACATTCGCTGATGACACAACAGTGGTAGACCTGATCACCGACAACGATGAGACAACCTATACAGAGACCTGGCAGTGTGGTGCCAGGATAACAACCTCACCCTCAATGTGAGCAAGACAAATGAGCTGATTGTGGACTATAGGAAAAGGAGGGCTGAACAGACCCCCATTAACATTGATGGGGCTGAAGTGGAGCAGATCGAGAGTTATGTTCCTTGGTATCAACATCACCAACAAACTATCATGGTCCAAACATACCAAGACAATTGTGAAGAGGGAACAACAACACCTTTTCCCCCTCAGGAGACTGAAAAGAGTCCCCAGAACCTCAAAACGTTATATAGCTGCACCATCAAGTGCATCCTGACAGGTTGCATCACCGCCTGGTATGGCAACTGCTCGGCATCTGACCGTAAGGCGCTACAGAGGATAATGCGTACGGCCCAGTACATCACTGGGGCCAAGCTTTCTGACATCCAGGACCTATATACTGTACTAGGCGGTGTCAGAGAAAGGCACCAAAAAATCATCAACGACTCCAGTCATCCAAGTCATAGACTGTTCTCTCTGCTACCGCACGGCAAGCGGTACCAGAGCACCAAGTCTAGGACCAAAAGGCTCCGTAACAGTTTCTAAACCCTAAGATTACTGAACAATTCATCAAATGGCCACTGCTGCTACTCTGTGTTTATTATCTATGCATAGTCATTTTACAAATTAACTCAACTAACCTGTTGACTCAGTACCGGTACCCCCTGTATATAACCTCGTTATTATGTAATTTTCTTGGGTTACTTTTTGATTCGATTTTCTTTGTTTATTTAGTAAATATTTTCTTAACTCTTTCTTGAACAGCATTATTGGTTAAGGGCTTGTAAGTAAGCATTTCACGGTAAGGTCTACACTTGTTGTATTTTGCTCATGTGAAAAATACAATTTGATTTGAATATCAGTCAAGGGGGCCTTTTATGAATATGTTTGACTACTCTACATACTCACAAAGATAAGTCACACAGAAATAAATAAAATAAATTTCACACTAGAAAAACATGCCACTCAAAGTTGCTACCCTCTATCAGACTCGTCGCAACATTCTCCAGACATATCTAGCCTATACTTTCCTGGGTTCCACTGTCCAAGAACTGCAGTTAGTCTATCCACTCTTTGCTCCCTCATAACTTTCTCAGGATGTTCCGCGCTTCTCTCATTAAAGATGGCCGTCTCGCCCCAGCACACACTTTCATTTGCAGTCCAAAACAGTATTATAAAAATCCTATAACATCCCACGTCAGTTCCCAGCCAATCAATAGCAGGCAGGCAAGGTGAGGAGGGGGAGGGAGCAATGGAACTCTCTCATTATTAACTAGCGCAGGAGGTCGGGGATTAACTTGTCATTTCATGTTTAACCCCGGTTCTATTTTGCAATTTGCACAAAAGATTAAATTGTTTAATAGTTAATGGTTGTTGGGGTTTGCTGCTGAATTTAAAAAAAGAGCTGGTTTACCATTAGGGTAAGAACCACGGTACAGTGTGCATAAGATTTTGCTATACCATGGCACTCATTCGATGTTAGTATGGAATTCCTGGAATTGCTGTGGTTGGTGGGAGGTATACATTAAGGGGGACACATGGGCATGGTAGGGCTTACCCCTCACTCTCATAACATCTGCAAAAGTCTACATATTGGCAGGACGACCCTCGCCAACCTCCACCTCCCTGCAAAACAAAAACCCTTAAAATGACATGCTTCTTTGATTCCTTCCACACAAACAAAATCAGATTGGGTGTCTGAATAATGCAGGAAGCTGATCTCGGACAGCGGACTACAATAAAATATTTCTTTCCATACATAAGATAGCATTCTCCGGTGCTTGTTAGTCTAAGAAGCCCTGCGTCGCTGGGGTTTGGCATTGTCTGAATTAAAAGGACAGGTGAGAGCAGAGCAGGCAAGAGGGGCTGATTACTGTGTCTGTTGGAAGGGGAAAGGGAGAAGAGGATTTTATTTATTTATTTTTCCTCATTAAAGAAGAAGTTCTGACTGGGGTTTTGGGGTAACTCTTGGCTACTAAGCTTGTCTAAACGACCTTCTGCTTCTGAACAAAGGGGATTCCAAAATCCAGTAAATATTGACTACAAGTCAACTCTTGGCTACTATGCTGGTTGGAGGCCGGTTTAGGAGAACAAAAAACTGTCAGCTATTCCCATTTTGTTTGTTCCAACAAATTATCCAAGAAAGACGTCTGTGGGTTTTTTAAACAGAGTCTGAAAAGTGTTACCAATCTTAGGTGTCTTTTGGAGACTGATTGGCTGAGGTCAGTGGACAGCTCAAACTTTTTTTATTCTAAAGTTGACAGTATAACGCTACATCAACGTCTGACAGAAACGTTAAACGCTAGATCATAATAATAAAAAATGGAAAAGTGGAACAGCACTTTAATAATGATCATGTTTGTTGTGGTTAAGAGCAAACCTCTCAGAAGGGCCCAAAGTTCAGTCATTATAAGTGATGAGCCGACGACGAGTAGCTTATTTTCTGTATATGACAATTAAATATTCTTATGATTACTGTAAAATCTGTTGGCAGCTTCAATTCTGGCTATTTTTCTCAGAAAAAGTATATTGTCTGCTCAGGCAAATTTGCAAGCTGCTAAACTTGGAACCAATCAAAACTCCCCTCGTGATGAAGGTAGCCAATGGTCTGCTTCGATCTACGATATAAACACAGCCCCGGATATACTAACTTTAGCTCCGAAAGACTTAAATAAGATTAATATCTGTTTGAGTGCACTTAAAATATGTAGAATGCAATACGGATGGTCTTAATCATATGAAGAGGTAAATCCCTTTACCATTTAGCCAATGTATTGAAAGCTAGCCAATGTCACAGTTGACTAGCGTATCCAGCTAATACTGTAAACGTCAATGTGCCTGCTCAGGAAGCTAGTGTTTCATTAGCTATCTCTCGGTCAGTGAATTACATTTTGAATCATATTTTGCCATGGTTGTCTTATTTCAAGTAACCAGCTGCAGGCTTAAAGAAACATTCAATCATATAATTTGCATAGAAACCCAAATAAAATCATGTAGGTGTGTGTGTCTGTGTGTGTCATGTATGCTAGAATGGAGGTTTAAAAATGACAGCTGCATATGCATATGAGCCTTTGCTTGTGTGAGCCGGAACAGCTCATACACAGGAGCCTAACTCCTGTTTCTGTAGCGTGAGGAAGCTTGATGTACACCGTAGAGAAAACGCAGGGCCTTACCCCCAATCTAGCTCCACATGGCTGAGTGCCAAGCGGAGACGCATCAGGTCACATTTTTACAGTCTTTGGTATGACTTGGCCAGGGAATGAACTCACAACCTTCCAATCTCGGAGTGGACCCTAACCACAAGGCCACTGAGTTTGTGGATATGCATCATGTTGGATGTGTTAGAATAGAAGGTATGGAGAATGATAAAGAGCCCGTAAGATTATAGAAAAAGCAGTTGGAAAATAAATGTTTGAGTTTCAAATGCTAAATGTTCAGTGAATGCAAGTATATTTGGGTGGTTTAGATTATTAACTTTCCAAAAAGTTAAGTGCCAAAATCTTGCCAATCTATTCAGTATAATTAACTATGACTGAGTGTGAAGCATGTTTTCCATGTACGCTTCATGCATATACAGTGCATTCGGAAAGTATTCAGACCCCTTGACTTTTTCCACATTTTGTTAAGTTACAGCCTTATTCTAAAAAATCCTCATCAATTTAGCAAAAAAATATTTTTAGTTTTTTCAAAACGTATTTCCTCTGTAGCCTAATAAACTGGTTCCTGAGTCATAATACATTTTACAGACAAAAAAATCCCACCATGTCGAAAGCACAAATTATCTGTCTGCATTTATAAAATTGTACCAAAAACGACCCATTTCCATCACAGCTGTCCTGATATATTTTTTATACGGTATGACTTTACTCGCATAAACGTGGTTTATCATGAAAAAATTCAATGAACTCGCTATTGACTGCTGGTTTCTGTACAAGCATCAGCATCACCAGTAAGTGAGCACGCAGCAGCAGCTGAGAGGAGGTAGGCTCGTGGATATTGCATGAGCAGAAAACTCAATATTATTAATTACCTGTATCCATGATTTTCCTTAGTGGATTTAAATGGCCATATGCTTGAGTTTGTGCCATTGGCATCGTGGTTGTTACTTGGACCATACTGCATTGTTTAAGATTTACTAACAATTTCTCAGACCATTGTGAGAGCATTCCTTCTGGCTGAGTCAGAGACAAGCTGTCTTTATGCTTCATGTTGGCTATATTATTGACGTCCATGTTCCCAGTAAAAGGACATTTTAAGTTCACACTTGAAGAAAATTGTAATTGTAATATTAATATGCAGACAAAAATAAAAAAAGGAAAAAGTAGGAAACGTGTTCTTTCATTCAAAAAATAAATCACAGTTTTCTATTCTAGCAAGCAAGATGTACACACACACACACACACACACACACACACACACACACACACACACACACACACACACACACACACACACGGGAAGACGACCCACTGTCACATTAATTACCTTTCCACACAAGGGGTGGGAGAGGCGTTCGTAATGAATTTCCTTCCCTTTTCTTGGTGTCTCACGCAATCAGTGGTTCATTCCACTCTCCCTCCTGCTCCACTACCTCTCCTCGCTCTCTCTATTCCTCTCTCCCAATCCTCCCCCTCTCTCCCCCCCATCCTCTCTCTATCATTACTGAAGCAGAGAGAGGGAGACAGAGACTGTGCATCCCCACAGAAGTCTGTTCAATTACACCTGCTGCTGGGTCCTTGCTAGGACAACTAATGGAACGCAGCTTGACTCCTGTCAGCCTTGCCGCTAGCCCGGGAGAAAGCTTCATTTAGCCCATCAAACGCCAAGCCAAGTCCCGGTGCCGGCCAGGCCCACATCAGCCGCACGCTCCCACCCTTCGCTTTGTCCCACCCACTTTTTCTTTCCTCACCCGTTCACCGACATGTTGCACCCTGCCGGCTCTGTTCATGAAATAGCCTGTATTTGTAATCTAAATGTTTCTAGATATGGCAAAAAAATGCACCATGAGATGCTGTTGAAAATATAGCACAGTGCTCATGGGATGTGTTAATAAGACTGTAAAAATGTACCCATATGAAATAAAGAATAGATATCCCGGATACAGATAATAGGGATCCTTAATAAATACAAATACCCCCACACTGATGAATGCTCCCCATGTTTTTTAGTGCAACGTTTCGACCCAGCAGGAGCAATCATCAGTGGACAGGGATCTATTCTCTATTTCATCAGGGATCCAATTCTCTATTTTGGGTTTACTTTATGTACCCAGCACCTGCAACTTTCTGGATATGCGTACAGGATGATAATAACGTATTAATGTCATCACAGCCCACAAAAAAAATCAACACATTATTTTTACCTTGAAATTGCTGATAAGGATGATGTAGGCTAATCTATCCTTGGATCGAGGCTAAGATGCAGTGTTGCAGTGTAGTACAGTGCTGTCAATTGGGAAACAGTAATGGTGTAAGGGATACAAACAACAGTGTTGTGATTGGGACACCGAGCTCTGTGGCTTACCTAGCGTGGGGAGTCCTAGGTAGAGTGGGGGGAATCGCTGGTGTTGTGGTGGCTTTGAGAATGCTCTGAGACACCACAGGAGAGGTGGCCATATCCCTCCTGGACTTGTTATGACAGGGCTCTGCAGATGGAGGGGAGGAGAAGAAAAGAAATGGCCTTCAGAACCCTAATGAAGGAGACTATAAGCCAGGGATGGGTAACTGGCAGCCCATGGATACAGGGCTGTCACACACAAAAGCACACTACCTACCAGGGGAGTGTGTGGAGTTTTGCAGGGGGATGTGTGCAGTAGTGTCTTTGTGTGGAGGCACTTCTTGTACTGCTGCCTCTCCCAAGTCCTCTGACTCGTCACACCCTCTCATCTCACTGCAGAGATACACAGTCAAGCTTTGTAAGTTAAAAAGGTTGGATTACTACATACAAAAGTGCCAGTTATTTTGAGAGAGCGAGAGAGAGAGGTGTGTGTGTTATTGAGTGCGTGACTGACTGAGGTGGTTCCAAGGCTTTACCCGAGTAGTGCATGGCCGTTGGGTAGAGGATCAGTCATGTTTCTGGACATGGAGTGGCTGAGATCGGCTGCAGAGGCTTGCTGGAACCTGCAAGAGAGACTAAAAATTAAGTACAGGCCCCAAATATTGTTCACATCTTGTTTGACCAGTTAGTTTTTGGTTCACAATTAGCTTTTCTTTATCCTTATCATTTATTAAAATAGTAATGCTACAGCACGGGAAAGCCCCCGTCTGTCTCAACATACTGGGGAGGTTTTGGAAACCCTCTGTGCTAGTCGATCGTCTCCATCAGAAATATTGTAATAATGCAATTTTTTTATCGCAGGCTACATAACTTATAAAAAATATATTTTTTTATGTATGATTCCCAAAGCTGCATGTTCGTTATGTTGATTATTTATCATACGCGAGCTGCACACATATATAACCTATAGATAATCTGTTGGCCAGAGACAAACATCTGGTTGTTGGTGGAGCGAAAATCGCCAGATATGGAAAAGCAGTAAGAAATATGTTCCAAGTTATGATATATACCAGTAAATACTAAGGCAAGAATGGGTATGCAAACCAGTTAAGTTCAAAGCCTTGGTTTAATGTATTCAATGGGCAAGTCAGTAATCATGGAATAGCTTAGCTTGAAAATCTGACATTTCCTCTAGGCTATTTGGTCCTTGAAAATTAATTGCTAGCCGGTTTATAAGTTCTACTGCTCCAAAATAATTATCTGGGATTTCATTTCTGATCCGTTTTTATGAGAGATGTAAGCACATTATTTTGTTTCCCGCCGCTTCTGCTGCGCTTATTGCAGTAAAACCACGTGTGGTTATTATGAGCAAGACAACATTGAATGTTGGCTTCAACTTGGTTTTCCATTACAAAGGGAATCACATTTTTGGTCGCTTTCTTAAAACATGATACACTAACCCCTTAATAACTCTTAAACATCTCAAATGCAGAGTGAATATTTACCACATGGACAGACTTCATTAGTGTGTTTGTGTTGGGAGCATGTTGTCTATTTAAAAATCAGGCAATGCCCACGTTATTCTGACATAGTGGCAAGAAAAAGTATGTGAACCCTTTGGAATGACCTATTTATGCAGAAATACAGGTTATACAATTCGATCTGATCTTCATCAAAGTCACAATAGACAAACAAGTCTGCTTAAACTAATAACACAAAAAACAATTATACGTTTTCATGTCTTTATTGAACACACCGTGTAAAACATTCGCAGTGCAGGGTGGAAAAGGTACGTGAACCCTTGGATTTAATAACTGGTTGACCTTCTTTTGGCACCAATAACCTCAACCAAACATTTACTGTAGTTGCGGATCAGACCTGCACAACAGTCAGGAGGAATTTTGGACCATTCCTCTTTACAAAACGGTTTAAGTTAAGAAATATTCTTGGGATGTCTGGTGTGAACCGCTCTCGAGGTCATGCCACAGCATCTCAAATCGGGTTGATTTCAGGACTTTGACTGGGCCACTCCAGAACGGGTATTTTCTTCTTTTGAAACCATTCTGTTGTTGATGTACTTCTGTGTTTTGGGTCATTGTCCTGTTGCATCACCCAACTTCTGTTGAGCTTCAATTGGCGGACAGCTAGCCTTACATTCTCCTTTCTTGATAAACTTCATTTTTCCATCGATGATAGCAAGCGGTCAAGGCCATGATGCAGCAAAGCAGCCCCAAACCATGATGCTCCTTCCACCATACTTTACAGTTGGTATGAGGTTTTGATGTTGGTGTGCTGTGCCTTTTTTTTTCCTCCAACATAGTGTTGTGTGTTCCTTCCAAACAACTCAACTTTAGTTTCATCTGTCCACAGAATATTTTGCCAGTAGCGCTGTGGAACATCCAGGTGCTCTTTTGCGAACTTCAAACGTGCAGCAATGTTTTTTTTTAACAGCAGTGGCTTCTTCAGTGGTGTCCTCCCATGAACACCATTCTTGTTTAGTGTTTTACGTATCGTAGACTCGTCAACAGAGATGTTAGCATGTTCCAGAAATTTCTGTAAGTCTTTAGCTGGCACTCTCGGGTTCTTCTTAACCTCAATGAGCATTCTGTGCAGTGCTATTGCAGTCATCTTTGCAGGACGGCCACTCCTAGGGAGAGTAGAATCTTGTGAATAGCTTTTTTAGTTTTAGTTTTTTTAAAAATAGTTTTTTTTTAAATAGTTTTTTTAAAAAGGGCAGGGCAGGGCAGGGCAGCTCCAACCAACATCACCAACCTCGTCTCATTGATTGGACTCCAGGTTAGCAGACTCCGGACTCCAATTAGCTTTTGGAGAAGTCATTAGCCTAAGGGTTGATGTTTTTATCAACCTACGCTGTGAATGTTTAAATTATGTATTCAATATAGACAAGAAAAATACAATAATTTGTTTGTTATTAGTTTAAGCACACTGTGTCTGTCTATTATTGTGACATATGAAGATCAGATCAAATTACGACCAATTTTTGCACAAATCCAGGTAATTCCAAAGGGTTCAAATACTTTTGTCAATGCTAACACCATTGGGTAGGCCTATTAAAAAAATGCATTATTCTTAAGTGGTAATGCATGCATTTTGGGGGGAGTTATTTTTCTATAGGCTATTACAACAATTAAATATACAATGTAGGTCCTTAAAAATTACAATTAAATACTTGAAAAAGTCCTTGTTTTGAAAGTGAGAACCTGAAAAAACTGGGGGAGATAAGTCTTTTTTTTGCTGTGGTATCGTTTTGGTATCAAGTATCGTTTTTTAGAATTTATCAGAAATTAACACATGGCACTTTGAAATCTTTTGTTACATACACAAATCAATGTAAGAACAAAAGGGCATGGTCATTTTAAAGATGGCTAATCATTATTAGCATGGTTCTTTATGAATGGAGGCACAGGTCATTATCAATTAACAATATTTGTATTAAATGAATTGATACAATGTGCTGGTGCAATCAAGTGAAAAAGTTGGTAACACCAGTGGAAAGTTAGTGTAGAACCCTGTTTGATGTATTTTTTAAATACATTGAACAAAAATATAAACACAACATGTAAATTGTGGATCCTATGTTTCATGAGCTGAAATAAAATATCAGAAATGTTCTCTAAAATGTTGTGCAGAAATGTGTTTGCATCCCTGTTAATGAGCATTTCTCCTTTGCCAATATAATCCATCCATCTGACATGTTTTGCATATCAAGAAGCTGATAAAACAGAATGCGTCGTGTGGGTGAGCGGTTTGAAGATGTCGTTGTGAACACAGTGCCCCATGGTGGCGGTGAGGTTATGGTATGGACAGGCATAAGCTACGGACAACAAACACAATTGCATTTTATCGATGGAAATTTGAATGCACAGAGATACTGTGACGAGATCATGAAGCCCATTGTCGTGCCATTCATCCGCCACCATCACCTCATGTTTCAGTGAGCTGTCATTGTAAATAAGAATTTTCTTAACAGACTTGCCTAGTTAAATAAAGGTTAAAATAATATCCATCTATTTTGCACAGCCATTGAAGAGTAGGACAACATTGCACGGGCCACAGTAAACAGCCTGATCAACTCTATGCGAAGGAGATGTGTCACGCTGCATGAAGCAAATGGTGGTAACACCAGATACTGACTGGTTTTCACATCCACGCCCCTACCTTTTTGGGGGGGGCATCTGTGTCCAACAGAGGCATATCTGTATTCCCAGTCATGTGAAATCCATTGATTAGGGCCTAATGAATATACAGTGGGGAGAACAAGTATTTGATAACCTGCAAAATCGGCAGTGTTTCCTACTTACAAAGCATGTAGAAGTCTGTAATTTTTATCATAGGTACACTTCAACTGTGAGAGACGGAATCTAAAACAAAAATCCAGAAAATCACATTGTAGGATTTTTAAAAAATTAATTTGCATTTTATTGCATGACATAAGTATTTGATCACCTACCAACCAGTAAGAATTCCGACTCTCACAGACCTGTTAGTTTTTCTTTAAGAAGCCCTCCTGTTCTCCACTCATTACCTGTATTAACTGCACCTGTTTGAACTCGTTACCTGTATAAAAGACACCTGTCCACACACTCAATCAAACAGACTCCAACCTCTCCACAATGGCCAAGACCAGAGAGCTGTGTAAGGACATCAGGGATAAAATTGTAGACCTGCACAAGGCTGGGATGGGCTACAGGACAATAGGCAAGCAGCTTGGTGAGAAGGCAACAACTGTTGGCGCAATTATTAGAAAATGGAAGAAGTTCAAGATGAAGGTCAATCTCCCTCGGTCTGGGGCACCATGCAAGATCTCACCTCGTGGGGCCTCCTTCCCTCAGTAAGAGCATTGAAGATGGGTCGTGGCTGGGTCTTCCAGCATGACAACGACCCGAAACACACAGCCAGGGCAACTAAGGAGTGGCTCTGTAAAAAGCATCTCAAGGTCCTGGAGTGGCCTAGCCAGTCTCCAGACCTGAACCCAATAGAAAATCTTTGGAGGGAGCTGAAAGTCCATATTGCCCAGCGACAGCCCCAAAACCTGAAGGATCTAGAGAAGGTCTGTATGGAGGAGTGGGCCAAAATCCCCGCTGCAGTGTGTGCAAACCTGGTCAAGAACTACAGGAAACGTATGATCTCTGTAATTGCAAACAAAGGTTTCTGTACCAAATATTAAGTTCTGCTTTTCTGATGTATCAAATACTTATGTCATGCCATAAAATGCAAATTAATTACTTAAAAATCATACAATGTGATTTTCTGGATTTTTGTTTTGGATTCCGTCTCTCACAGTTGAAGAGTACCTATGATAAAAATTACAGTCTTCTACATGCTTTGTAAGTGGGAAAACCTGCAAAATCGGCAGTGTATCAAATACTTGTTCTCCCCACTGTATTTCAATGAACTGTAACTTGTTGAAATCTTTGAAATTGTTGCATGTTGAGTAAATATTTTTGTTAAGTATAAAATGGAATTCAATTTAATACCTGCTGTAGTCGAGGCGTGTGTGTCGGAGTTTCTGGTTCTGTCTGATCAGCCTCTCTTCCTGCTGGGCCAGCCGTGCCTGCAGCCGCTCTCTCTCCACCTCCAGCTGCAGCTTCTGCAGGAGCAGTTGGTGCCTCCTCTCCTCCCAGTCCTCCGGGCCCAGGAGGGGCACTGTGAGGGCCCCCTCTGCCTCTACTCCCTGCCCTGCTGGGTCTCCTCCGGGTAGTAACCCTCCAGGTCCAAGTAGATCTCTGCTGTCTTCGGGTGGTTCACCAGGGCTGTTGTGGAGCAGTGGGCTGGTGTTGCCCAGTCGAGGGGCTTCTGTGGCCCCCCTGTGGGGGAACCCCCCGTTGACTAGACGTTCCCGTCTGCTGCGGTGGGACGCTAGGTGAAGCTCGCTATGGGCCCCTCCTCGGCAGCCCCGGCATTTGATTGGTCCCTGGGATTGGTCGCTGGAGGAGTAGGGAGGGGGAGTGGCTGAGTGAAGGTCGTCAGAGAGAGAGGCAGGACTCAGGGACGGGGCTCTTCCTCCCGCTCCTCTTCCGTTTGTCGCCGTTCCTCCAAGAGTGGGCAGGCCAAGGTAGGAGCCGTCCCAGGCTGTGGCTCTCTCTCCCCTGCTAGGCTTGGTGGAGGCTCCCTCACTGCTAGGGGCCTGTGGAGAAAGAGCCACCCAGTCAAATATACCTTTCTATTTGTATTTATTATAAATATATTATTATTCAATGTCACTATAAAATCTTATGCACCGGGATTTCAGTCTGTATTAACTGCTATGTCGGCATCAATCAAATCTGAAACTTGTATTCTTCTCGATTCTCCACAAGTGTTTTAAGTGTTAAGGGGTTGATTTGGGATTAGTAACCGCTCTCTGATATCATCACTCCTTCCCTTACCCATTTTAACTTTTCTGTGAGAGAGCAGTGGTTAAGAAAAGATAGACTCGACACCAATACAACACAGAACTAAGACGTATGGAATCTTTCACTCCAATTGGGTTTGGGCAAGAGATTTTGAAAAATCTGCTGAGCAAAGGGAAACCAAGGTCACTGAAGCAAAAAAGATAAACCAGTAAAGAAGAGAGACTGTCTCACCTTCAGCAAGACAAGAGAGAGACTGACTAATTCGGAGTGCGGTCACAGAGCACGCAAACACGCATTACTCAGCCCCACGGAGTATGACGAAGTTGTCTAAATGATTACCTTGAGAAATACAACTGGTTTGTGCTACTGTATGCGGTCATAGTGGACTTCTCCTTAGCTGTTGTGACATTTGATGTGATGTCTAGGTCTTAGGACGGGTCCTTTGAAAATAAAATGTGTGAGTGTATTTGAATCTCAGCGCTGTTCAACATGATTGATGGTGAACAGCACTGTTGTTTTGGAGATTGCTCACTGGGGAAGATGGCGGGCATACAAACACACAAATACGCTCTTTCACTCTATCACCATCTCTTAGATACGCATCTGTATCACAATCTCGTATTACGCAAGTTGCAGGCATTGACACACACATACCTTGCACACATACCTTGCTGTGGGAGTTATGGTGGGAGCTATGGTGGGAGCTGCGGGCGTGGCTGAGCTGGGAAATGGACTGGTTGAGCTTCTCCTGCTGCTGAGAGAGGTACTGCTGGTAGAGACCCAGCAGCTCCTGACACTCCCGATACTGCTGCTGTAGGCCTGGGCCACAGGGGACTGGGGTTAAGGGTCCTATCGTCACTATTTTCTTCCTTTTTTGCAATACTTTTTAATTTACATTTTGCAGACATGTCACATAACCCCAAAAGAACATCCCACCCACCACCCCTTCATTAGGCCAGAAAAGTAAAATGTTGAAAAAGTTAAACTGAAAAGAAATATATATATATATATATTGTTGAGCGGGTAGAGCTTTCCAGAACTCTCCATCTGGGTCGGGCAAGGCTGAGCAGAGCTGGGCCGTGATGCCAGATCTGGGTGTCAGGCTGAATGCCAGACAAGACAGAGCTCATCTGGAGCAGAACCACTGCTGAGCATGAGAGGCCTGCTAATGACGTTTGCAGCACCGCTCGTACACATACACAACCGGGCTTTTTGAGAGTTTGAGAGGCAGATATATACCTCCATTGCAACCCCTACATTAGTAACAAAGCATCGGATCACATATACAGTGCATTTGGAAAGGATTCAGACCCCTTGACTTTTTCTACTTTGAGGAACATTTTAGAAAGCTGTAACGTAACAATCTACACACAATACCCTATAATGACATTTTTGCTAAATGTGTTAATGTTTCTACTGAAATGTCACATTTACATAAGTATTCAGAACCTTTACTCAGTACTTTGTTGAAGCAAGTTTGGCAGCCACTACAGCCTTGAGTCTTCTTGGGTATGACGCTACAAGCTTGGCACACCTGTATTTTGGGAGTTTCTCACATTCTTCTCGGCAGATCCTCTCAATCTCGGTCAGGTTGGATGAGGAGCGTTGCTGCACAGCTATTTTCAGGTCTCTCCAGAGATGTTTGATCAGGTTCAAGTCCTGGCTCTGGCTGGGCCACTCAAGGACATTCAGAGATTTGTCCCGAAGCCACTCCTGCATTGTCTTGGCTGTGTGCTTAGGGTCAATGACCTGTTGGAAGGTAAACCTTCACCTCAGGCGGAGGTCCTGAGTGCTCTGGAGCAGGTTTTCATCAAGGATCTCTCCCTACTTTGCTCTTTTAATCTTTCCCTCGATCCTGACTAGTTTCCCAGTCTCTGATGCTGAAAGACATTCCCACAGCATGATGCTGCCACCACCATGCTTCACATTAGGGATTGTGACAGGTTAACTCACCTGTCACAATCCCTAATGAAGCTTAGCATTCAGGACAAAGAGTTCAATCTTGGTTTCATCAGACCAGAGAGTCCTTTAGGTGCCTTTTGGCAAACTCCAAGCGGGCTGCCATGTGCCTTTTACTGAAGAGTGACTTCTGTCTGGCCAATCTACCATAAAGGCCTGATTGAGTGCTGCAGAGATGATTGTCCTTCTGGAAGAGGAACTCTGGAGCTATCAGTGCCCACTGGGTTCTTGGTCATCTCCCTGACCAAGGCCCTTCTCCCCCGATTATGCAGTTTGGCCAGGCGGCCAGCTCTAGGAAGAGTCTTGGTGGTTCCAAACTTCTTCCATTTAAGAATGATGGAGGCCACTGTGTTCTTGGGGACCTTCAATGCTGCAGAAATGTTTTGGTAGCCTCGACACAATCCTGTCTTGGAGCTCTACGGACAATGCCTTCGACCTCATGGCTTGGTTTTTGCTCTGACATGTAGGGTTGCAAAGGGTCGGAAACTTTCCGGTTAAATTTCCGGAATTTTTCGTGCGAAGTTAAGCCCTGGAATTGTGCTTAAATTCATAAAAAAAAGTTAGCTTTTAACAGTGAACCTTTTTTGTGGGATACGCATAAGGCAGTTCTAGGTCTTGTGGCATATTTTTATTAAACTATACCCAATTCAATGGAATTGCAACCCTCAGAATGAACAATGTATTATTCCATCACATGTGCAGTGCAGCTACCATGTGGATTTTAGCTTGCTTGAGACTCATTTTTTATCATCTTTACAGGAAAATGCCACAGGCACTATCTGATGTGTGGAGACATTTCACTGCAGCTAATGTAGAAGGAAACGCTGTGTACATGTGCAAATACTGTGCCAAATCATATGTGAAGAATACAACAAAGATGCAGAGTCATCTGGCAAAGTGCATAAAGGTCCATCAGTGCTCACAACAAGCAACCTCTAACAAAAGTCCATCTACTTCTATTCGAAAATGAAAATGATGAATCAGACACCTTATTGATAGCAACAGCTCATGGTCCTCCTGGAATCATACGTATTTTTTACTCAATGGAGGAACGTAGTCAGAGAAATGCTGACGAATGTCTTGCTCGAGCTGTGTATGCAACTGGTTCAACTCTGAGGCTCACAGACAATGTGTATTGGAAGAGATTTCTGAATGTTCTTCACCCAGCAGACACCCCTCCAACCAGACATGCTTTATCTACTCATTTGCTGGATGCAGAGTTCAACAGAGTTCAAGTGAAGGTCAAGAAAATCATAGTGAAAGCAGACTGTATTGCAATCATCTCTGATGGGTGGTTGAATGTTTGTGGGCAAGGAATAATTAACAACATCATCTATACCCCTAAACCAGTATTCTACAAGAGCACAGACACAAGGGACAACAGACACATCGGTCTCTACATTGCAGATGAGCTGAAGTCATCAATGGCAGTCATCAATGACCTTGAACCACAGAAGGTATTTGCACTGGTGACAGACAATGCTGCGAACATGAAGGCTGCTTGGTCTAAAGTGGAGGAGTCCTACCCTCACATCACACCCATTGGCTGTGCTACTCATGCATTGAATCTGCTCCTCAAGGACATCATGGAACTGAAAACAATGGATACACTCTACAAGAGAGCCAAGGAAATGGTTAGGTTATAGCAGCAATCAACCTCAACTAACAAAGTGAGAAGAATAAGAGCCAGTCTAACGATATGGCCAGCCCCATCAAGTGGATCCTCCTGGATGATGTATTTTGGGAGAGAGTGGTAAGTAGCCTGAAACTGTAGCTATTGCACAGATTAAGGGAGACAATGCCATCCTGTCTGATGTTCAGACTCTGCTTGCAAATGGCAGAGAATAAATCCGTACTGCCCTGCCCATTTCATTTTATGGTGTCATCACTACCGTGTCTTGCCACCTTGGCCTGGATGAGGGAAAGGTTCTTGGCAGTCTGGCTAAGTACACTTCCAAGCAAGGGCTTTGGGATGGAGATGCAATATGGTAGTCGTGCCAACATATCTCATCAGCCACCTGGTGGAAGGGACTTTGTGGATCTGAGGCTCTTACCCCTGTTGCCTCCATCATCCTCCAAATCCCACCAACATCAGCCGCCTCAGAGAGCAACTGGTCCTTGTTTGGGAACACACACACACACACACACACACACACGCACACACGCCAAAGCACGCAACATGATGACCAAAACAAGGGTTGAAAAATTGGTGGCCATCCGGGCAGATTTTAGGCTTTTTGAGCCTGACAACAAGCCATCCTCAACAAGGTTGGAAAGTGACAGTGAAGATGAGGCCTCAGAGTCAGATGTTCAAGAGGTGGACATTGAGGAGGTCCAGGGAGAATACATGGAAGCCTGAGAGGAAGACAACCAAAGCTTTAGTTTCTAGACTATCATTTTACTGATGTACTGTATGTTGAAAACGTATTTGGGAGATGTGGTGGATCATTGGGGATCATTATTTTGTTGTTCAGTTAAATCATCCCATGTGAAGAGTCAAATCATTTAATTAAAGTTCAATTGGTAACTAAATTGTTTTTTTGTTTTTTTTCTATTGGAAGGATTTAATCATTTGCAATTATGTCTACTTATGATAAGGTAAAAGGTTTATGTTTCTGTCTCCATATAATATGGTAAATATATCCAATGCAAAAAACATTACATTTAAATGGTTTTAATATTAATACTGCATATATTTCAGTTAATTCCCACAGAAATGTGGGACCTTATATAGACAGGTGTGTCCACAGGTGGACTCCAATCAAGTTGTAGAAACATCTAAAGGATGATCAATGGAAACAGGATGCACCTGAGCTCTATTTGGAGTCTGAAATCAAAAGGGTGTGAATACTTATGTAAATAAGGTAGTTTTTTTTTTTTATACATTTGCAAACATTTCTAAAAACCTGTTTTCGCTTTGGGGTATTGTGTGTATATTGATGAGGGAAAAATGTATTTACTCCATTTTAGAATAAGGCTGTAACGTAACAAAATGTGAGGAAAAAAAATCAAGGGGTCTGAATACTTTCTGAATGCACTGTAGGTAGACCCACAGAGAATTTACATTGAACCAACAATAACACATTACCACCTTTAGTCACCAACACACAAACACCCATAATCAACCCTCAAGATGGGTACACACAGTCCCGAACACACTCCTACCAACCAATACCCATAAACCTCCCTGCTGCAGGCCATATCATTTTATGGATCGGCAATAGCCCCAGGCTGATGAGTTTCTCAAAACCACCTTTAAAAGTCCCCGATTTGGGAGCAAATGAAAGTTTTCAAAGTGAAGCCATAATGAAGTAACAGTCAGTGGAAGGATACGCTAGCAGAAAACACTTTGTCGGATGAGTTCAATCAAGCCTGGGAAATGAAACAGCACATGGGAAGAGAAAGGCTTCTTTCATAAAGACTCACTCTTCTAGTAACACATTACCTGAACCTTCTGTCTGCATGAGGCTGTCATTACATCATATCACAATCACAGAGAGTAATTTTTATCATAGGTACACTTCAACTGTGAGAGACGGAATCTAAAACAAAAATCCAGAAAATCACATTGTATGATGTTTAAATAATTAATTTGCATTTTATTGCATGACATAAGTATTTGATCACCTACCAACCAGTAAGAATTCCGGCTCTCACAGACCTGTTAGTTTTTCTTTAAGAAGCCCTCCTGTTCTCCACTCATTACCTGTATTAACTGCACCTGTTTGAACTCATTACCTGTATAAAAGACACCTGTCCACACACTCAATCAAACGGACTCCACACACTCAATCAAACAGCTGTGTAAGGACATCAGGGATAAAATTGTAGACCTGCAGAAGGCTGGGATGGACTGGGCTACAGGACAATAGGCAAGCAGCTTGGTGAGAAGGCAACAACTGTTGGCGCAATTATTAGAAAATGGAAGAAGTTTAAGATGACGGTCAATCTCCCTCGGTCTGGGGCACCCAGCAAGATCTCAGCTCGTGGGGCATCAATGATCATGAGGAAGGTGAGGGATCAGCCCAGAACTACACGGCAGGACCTGGTCAATGACCTGAAGAGAGCTGGGACCACAGTCTCAAAGAAAACCATTAGTAACACACTACGCCGTCATGGATCCCCCTGCTCAAGCCAGCGCATGTCCAGGCCCGTCTGAAGTTTGCCAATGACCATCTGGATGATCCAGAGGAGGAATGGGAGAAGGTCATGTGGTCTGATGAGACAAAAATAGAGCTTTTTGGTCTAAACTCCACTCGCCGTGTTTGGAGGAGGAAGAAGGATGAGTACAACCCCAAGAACACCATCCCAACCGTGAAGCATGGAGGTGGAAACATCATTCTTTGGGGATGCTTTTCTGCAAAGGGGACAGGACGACTGCACCGTATTGAGGGGAGGATGGATGGGGCCATGTATCGCGAGATCTTGGCCAACAACCTCCTTCCCTCAGTAAGAGCATTGAAGATGGGTCGTGGCTGGGTCTTCCAGCATGACAACGACCCGAAACACACAGCCAGGGCAACTAAGGAGTGGCTCCGTAAGAAGCATCTCAAGGTCCTGGAGTGGCCTAGCCAGTCTCCAGACCTGAACCCAATAGAAAATCTTTGGAGGGAGCTGAAAGTCCGTATTGCCCAGCGACAGCCCCGAAACATGAAGGATCTGGATGGAGGAGTGGGCAAAAATCCCTGCTGCAGTGTGTGCAAACCTGGACAAGAACTACAGGAAACGTATGATCTCTGTAATTACAAACAAAGGTTTCTGTACCAAATATTAAGTTCTGCTTTTCTGATGTATCAAATACTTATGTCATGCAATAAAATGCAAATTAATTACTTAAAGATCATACAATGTGATTTTCTGGATTCCGTCACTCACAGTTGAAGAGTACCTATGATAAAAATTACAGACCTCTACATGCTTTGTAAGTAGGAAAACCTGCAAAATCGGCAGCGTATCAAATACTTGTTCTCCCCACTGTACGTTAAAAACGTTGATGGGTCGAAGCAGCTTCGACGCTCAACGCCTGGTAATCTAGGCGCGACTGAAGCGCAATTGATAAGGATCTCTTCCCACACCGAAACCAGTAAAACCACTTGGCCATGAGCCAATCAGAACGCACAACCTCTTCAATCAAAGCAACAGCAACGGCTTTCTACGCCCCTTAATCCAAAAATATACAAAATCAAGAGCTTGCATTCGAGGCTACAGACAGTGCCTGTCAAAATGATTCACTCACCCTGTCAGGCCGTGCCCAAATGAAATCCACCTCAAGGTGGAACCAATTTACGCAGGAGAGGAATATTTAAAAATCTGCCTCATGAGCTCTGTGCCAAATCGACTGGGTGTGTGAAAGAGTGTGTTAGTGCAGTCTCTCTCTTTCAGTGTGTGTATGCGTTCAGGGCCTGGTGATGAAGAATTGATGGAAGAGGACAGTTAACATAACTTCAGCTTTCTGGAGAGGACAAATCAGTTTACAATCAACCAACCAAATAAATAGCTATATCAGACTTGCAAACA
Source organism: Thymallus thymallus (assembly GCA_023634145.1). Lineage (NCBI taxonomy): Eukaryota > Metazoa > Chordata > Actinopteri > Salmoniformes > Salmonidae > Thymallus > Thymallus thymallus. Next base: position 33,353,628 of record CM042409.1, on the reverse strand, counting down.
AACAACGCTATAGCTCAAAGTGTATTTTGTCTCTTGATGGTATTAAAGGTCTAACATAAATACAATGAGAACAGCTTCAACTCAAAATGTAGACTTTTATCCATTGCCTAAGGGACTATGGTAGAACCACTTCTTATTTCAACCACAGCAGCGGTATAATAGTCACTTACTGACTTGATTAAAATATGTACAGTGGGGAGAACAAGTATTTGATACACTGCCGATTTTGCAGGTTTTCCCACTTACAAAGCATGTAGAAGTCTGTAATTTTTATCATAGGTACTCTTCAACTGTGAGAGACGGAATCTAAAACAAAAATCCAGAAAATCACATTGTATGATTTTTAAGTAATTAAATTTGCATTTTATGGCATGACATAAGTATTTGATACATCAGAAAAGCAGAACTTAATATTTGGTACAGAAACCTTTGTTTGCAATTACAGAGATCATACGTTTCCTGTAGTTCTTGACCAGGTTTGCCCACACTGCAGCAGGGATTTTGGCCCACTCCTCCATACAGATCCTTCAGGTTTCGGGGCTGTCGCTGGGCAATACGGACTTTCAGCTCCCTCCAAAGATTTTCTATTGGGTTCAGGTCTGGAGACTGGCTAGGCCACTCCAGGACCTTGAGATGCTTCTTACGGAGCCACTCCTTAGTTGCCCTGGCTGTGTGTTTCGGGTCGTTGTCATGCTGGAAGACCCAGCCACGACCCATCTTCAATGCTCTTACTGAGGGAAGGAGGTTGTTGGCCAAGATCTCGCGATACATGGCCCCATCCATCCTCCCCTCAATACGGTGCAGTCGTCCTGTCCCCTTTGCAGAAAAGCATCCCCAAAGAATGATGTTTCCACCTCCATGCTTCAGGGTTGGGATGGTGTTCTTGGTATGGTACTCATCCTTCTTCTTCCTCCAAACACGGCGAGTGGAGTTTAGACCAAAAAGCTCTATTTTTGTCTCATCAGACCACATGACCTTCTCCCATTCCTCCTCTGGATCATCTAGATGGTCATTGGCAAACTTCAGACGGGCCTGGACATGCGCTGGCTTGAGCAGGGGGACCTTGCGTGCGCTGCAGGATTTTAATCCATGACGGAGTAGTGTGTTACTAATGGTTTTCTTTGAGACTGTGGTCCCAGCTCTCTTCAGGTCATTGACCAGGTCCTGCCGTGTAGTTCTGGGCTGATCCCTCACCTTCCTCATGATCATTGATGCCCCACGAGGTGAGATCTTGCATGGTGCCCCACACTGAGGGAGATCGACCGTCATCTTGAACTTCTTCCATTTTCTAATAATTGCGCCAACAGTTGTTGCCTTCTCACCAAGCTGCTTGCCTGTTGTCCTGTAGCCCATCCCAGCCTTGTGCAGGTCTACAATTTTATCCCTGATGTCCTTACACAGCTCTCTGGCCTTGGCCATTGTGGAGAGGTTGGAGTCTGTTTGATTGAGTGTGTGGACAGGTGTCTTTTATACAGGTAACGAGTTCAAACAGGTGCAGTTAATACAGGTAATGAGTGGAGAACAGGAGGGCTTCTTAAAGAAAAACTAACAGGTCTGTGAGAGCCGAAATTCTTACTGGTTGGTAGGTGATCAAATACTTATGTCATGCAATAAAATGCTAATTAATTATTTAAAAAATCATACAATGTGATTTTCTGGATTTTTGTTTTAGATTCCGTCTCTCACAGTTGAAGTGTACCTATGATAAAAATTACAGACCTCTACATGCTTTGTAAGTAGGAAAACCTGCAAAATCAGCAGTGTATCAAATACTTGTTCTCCCCACTGTATTTGATTTGTGAAGCACCGACTCAGCAACGATACCTAGCCTTTAACCTCCACAAAACACCATAACAAGAAGAAATAACCAAAGACAACCTTACTCAAATCATACATTTCATTCAGCACTTGAGCTCTAAAACGGTCCTGACAGACAACAAGAACACTTCTCTCATCTCTGGTCTTTAGACAGAGATATACATCCTCTCCTTGATAACCTGGCTCTTGGTAGATAAGACTGAAGGTGAGGCAGAGGGTGTAATGGAATTAGACTCCCTTTAGCCTGTTCGCCTTTGATGTCTCCTTAACCTTAAAAGATCCGTCCGGAACCCTACGCCTCAGAAGTCTCTTTAGGGCTGTGCGTGTGCGCTTTAAAGACTGGCTATCCCCTCGACGTGGTTTAATCAAAGAGTTTTTCCAGCTCAAATTCCTTTTTAATGGAGTTTGGAAGTTTAGGATAAATGCCAGGTCTCGCAGCCAAAGTGCCTTTAATTGAGTTGTGCTTTCCTAATTTCCCAGCTCTGCTGCCAATTGTGCAATTTAACAGCCGACGATTACTCTTCATATTTCGCTGTGTTTCCCCCCCGCTAAATTGGCGGCTCTCCCCACGTCGGTTTGACCTGAGCGGAATCGTTAAAGAGGACATCAGGAGGGGTGGGATACAAAAGTGGAGGAAACAGCAGTAATTCTGGGATGCTGCTGGAATTACAGGAAAGTTGCCAGGTCATGCCAAGAGACTGAGCCTGACCGTGTAAGCTTGTTTAGAATGAACTGGTGGCGCTGCACCTGAAAGCCTTTCACAGGTCAGAAAAAGGTAAGATATGACAGAATTCAGTGCATGAAGAAGAACAAGATTACAAAAACATGAGGCAAGCGCAAATGCCACAGTCCCACAAGGTAAAACGTCATAGATGGCAACGCTTTCAAACACTATGTAATCCACAGTGATCTCAGACAGAGTGCAAATGTCATATTAAATGTCAAGATGTGGCCAAGAAGCAAAATCGTGAAAAAGCAGGGGGGAATGAAGGTACGTGTGCATGTTATAACACTAATGGAGTATCTGTCAGACCACTGAGGTTGTCAGTGGCGATATCAAGCCCTAGGCAATGCAGCCCCCTGCTGACAGAATATAAGAAGAGCCTTACATTAATTTATTTTATTTTTTCATTTAATCTTTATTTAACTAGGTAAGTCAGTTAAGAACAAATTCTGATTTACAATGACGGCCTACCCCGGCCTCCCCTAACCCGGATGACGCTGGGCCAATTGTGCGCTGCCGATTTCTTCAGTAGAGTGGGGCTGCAGTGTCTGCAAGTACTCAAGGCTGTCTTCCAAATCGTCGACTGGTACAGGTCTGGGAAAGCAAGAAAACACCAGCAGTCACAGCAGCCCTCAAGAACTGGGATTGAGGATACTTCAGACAGACAATGCCACCACAGGGCTGACAATGTCAGTGAGATACACCCTCGGTGTGTGTGTGTGTGTTTATTGGTGTGTGTGCATCCATGGAGAAAAGGATACTCTCTCTCTCCTGTACAATGAGCTGGTTCTGCTGCTCAAGCTGTAGAATTTTGCGCTCAAAGGTTTCCTGTTCGTCCCTCAGCCTCTGTACCGACTCCTCCTTCTCCTCACTCACTCTGGGTAAAGAGAGGTGGAGGGTCAGGGATTATAGAAGACTGTAAATTAACTTCATTCTTGAGAAAATACCCACACAGCTAAAAATCATAAATCCCTGCCAAACACACACACTCTTATGTTGGATGAGCAGTTACCTGGCCAGCTCCTGGATGAGGTTGGCAATGCGCCGCTTATCCTCGGGACAGAGGTCCTTCAGAGAGGCCCTGCTCTTAGCCTGGGTCACCTCAGAGAGTGCCTGAGCAAAATACATTTATTTCACCTTTATTTAATCAGGTAGGCCAGTTGAGAACAAGTTCTCATTTACAACTGCAACCTGGCCAAGACAAAGCAAAGATGTGCGACAAAAACACATGGGAATAAACATGGGAATAAACAAATTTACAGTCAATAACACAATCGAGAATCTATATACAGAGTGTGCAAATGTAGTATGATTAGGAAGGTAGGACAATAGGTCATAGTGGCGAAATAAATGACAAATTAGCATTAACACTGGACTGATAGATGTGCAAATGATGATGTGCAAATAGAGATACTGGAGTGCAAATTAGAAAAAATAATAAATATGGGGATGAGGTAGTAGGGTGTGCTATTTACAGGTGCAGTGATCGATAAGAAGCTCTGACAGCTGATGCTTAAAGTTAGTGAGGGAGATAGGAACCTCCAGCTTCAAGGATTTTTGCAATTCGTTCCAGTCATTGGCAACAGAACTACATGGTCAAAGGTATGTGGACAAGCCTTCAAATTAGTGGATTTGGCTATTTCAGCCACACCCATTGCTGGCAGGCGTATAAAATCGAGCACATAGCCATGCAATCTCCATAGACAAACATTGGCAGTATATTTGCCTTACTGAAGAGCTCATTAACTTTCAATGTGGCACCGTCATAGAATTCCACCTTTCCAACAAGTCAGCCCTGCTAGAGCTTCCCCGGTCAACTGTAAGTTCTGTTATTGTGAAGTGGAAACATCTAGGAGCAACAACAGCTCAGCTGCGAAGAAGTTTTTTATTTTTTATTTTTTATTTAACCTTTATTTTACTAGGCAAGTCAGTTAAGAACAAATTCTTATTTACAATGACGGCCTAGGAACAGTGGGTTAACTGCCTTGTTCAGGGGCAGAACGACAGATTTTTTACCTTGTCAGCTCGGGGATTCGATCCGGCAACCTTTCAGTTACGGGCCCAACACTCTAACCACTAGGCTACCTGCCGCCCCAGTAGGCCCCAGTAACCAGTAGGCCACACAAGCTCATAGAAGGGGACCACCGTGATTTCCCCGAATGTCCTCTGTTGTAACACTCACTACTGAGTTCCAAACTGCCTCTGGAAGCAACGTCAGCACAAGAACTGTTCGTCGGGAGCTTCATGAAATGGGTTTACATGGCTGAGCATCTGCACACAAGCCTAAGATCACCATGTGCAATACCAAGTGTCGGCTGGATTGGTGTAAAGCTCGCCACTATTGGACTCTTGAGCAGTGGAAACGCACTCTCTGGAGTGACGAATCGCGCTTCACCATCTGGCAGTCCAACGGACTAATCTTGGTTTGGGGGATGCCAGGAGAACACTACCTGCCCAAATGCAAAGTGCCAACTGTAAATTTTGTTGGAGGAGGAATAATGGTCTGGGGCTGTTTTTCAAGGTTCGGGCTAGGCCCCTTAGTTCCAGTAAAGGGAAACCTTAACGCTACAGCGTAGTTTCAGCATGACAATGCCCCTGTGCACAAAGCAAGGTCCATACAGAAATGGTTTGTCAAGATCGTTGTGGAAGAACTTGACTGGCCTGCACAGAGCCCTGACCTCAACCCCATCAAACACCTTTTGGGTGAATTGGAACACTGACTGCGAGCCAGGCCTAATTGCCCAACATCAGTGCCCCTCACGAATGCGCTTATTTTTTACATGATTTTGGAATGTAGCAATTGACCATGTAGCATAGGTTATTTAATGAATCACATCAAATAGAAAGCCTTGGATCAGAACAAAAAATCTTGGCAAGCATTGCACAACAGTACAGTATATTGCCATTCTGTATGTTACTAGCCTGTTGTATGTTTCAGCTATTTGTTTTTATCTTACCTGGTTTGTACAAATTAGTTAGCACTGATGAATCAGGATAGTGATCAGTATTAGAACAACATTGAAAATCAGAGAAAAGAGGGTGGGTTTGGGTGTAGGCCTAAGTAAATGTCAATGATGGATAAATGCAGACTGGAGTCAGTCAGAAATAGCTGTGCAGTGCAGGCTTTGTGTTTGCATGTGTCGCTGTCCAACTGGAGAGGTTATTTAAGCATTAAGGCCCGAGGGGGTGTGGTATATCGCCAATATACCACGGCTAAGGGCTGTTCTTATGCATAACACAACACTGAGTGCCTGGACACAGCCCTAAGATGTGGTATATTGGCCATATATCACAAACCCCAGAGGTGCCTTATTAAGCAATAAGGCACGAGGGGGTGTGGTATATGGCCAATATACCACAGCTAAGGGCTGTTCTTAGACACGACGCATCGCAGAGTATATGGTCTGATATACCACGGCTGTCAGCCAATCAACTTTAAGGGCTCAAACCACTAGTTGGTGTTGATGGAGGTCCTTCTTGGCAGACTACCTGTGGGGTGGTGCGGAGATGCTGCTGAGTGGCTGGGCTGGGGGGTGGGACTGTAGATGCAGGGGTGGCCTGGAGCTGTCCTCTACCCATCGAGGCCCCCGAGACAGAGGACAGTGAAAGAGGCTGGCCTTGCTTCTTTTTGCCTCGGCTCAGAGAAGCCTCTCCTCGGATCTCACTGCCATACTTGGCTCTCATCTTCACCTTTCTCGCAATGCTGCAGGTGCCTGATACTGACTTAAAAGCTGTCTGCAAGTATCCCTCTCTGCTTACTCCTGAGAGCGAGAGACACGGTGATAAAGTAGCGTTAGCAGCCAGCAATAGGAAAAGATGCCAGAACAATCTCACAAATGGTTTTGAGCAGTCTAATAATGTCCTCACCCGGAATGAACACCATAGGTTGGTCTTCATCTGATGCTGTGTGAATTAAATTAAGAAAATATATTTGCTCTCTAACAAGACCCTCACTATAATAAAAATCTGCATGTTGAAATTGGCTAAGACAAGCCACTGAACTGGGTTCATCAAGTGGCTGGCATGTGTTGATAACTTTATAGCCAGCTAACTACCAAAGCTTGCTTGAAGAAGTTACGCTAACATCCCGTGATAATGCGGCCAACGTTAACTAATTACAAAAATGTAAGTTAGCTTGCTAACAAGGTATTTCACATTCCTGGCCTTAGCAAACAAACAAACGTTAGCTAGCTATGATAGGGGTTTCTCACCTGGATGGGAAAACGAACTAGCAAGTTAGCGTTAGCTAACAAGTCTCGACAACTAGTCAGCTAGCTAATTACATATAGTTAGCTAGATTAGCTATAGTTCGCGTAGTGTTTATGCATAACAGCTAGCTAACGTTTGCTTCCTACCAAGTCCACAGACACACAACACCGGCTTGTTAATAAAAACGTATCCTACCGTCATCAAAAACATACTGACAATTTCGATTTGGAGAACAAATAAAAGGATACTGTCATTAATCCCCCGAAATCCTGAGTTGTTCTTTCCCCTCTTTGCTGTCGCCATATTGAATCAACCGCCACTCCCATGATGCCAAGAGTTGCCAGGTTACGTAGAAACTGGCCCTTGTTGGGGGGGGGGGAAGTGGAGGGGGGGCAGTACTGATGCTGCGTTCAAAACAACGGGGAATTCGGAAATCTCTGACTTACGACTTCACTGTGTTGAAAGCAACTGGGAACTCGTGTAAAAACGAGCTCCGACTGAGAAAAATCTATTTGAATGGTCATCCAACTCGGAATTCCAACTCGGGAACTCGAGCCTCTTTCTAGAGCTCAGACTTTCCGACCTGACTATATGTATATATTCTTAATTCCATTCCTTACTTAATTGTGTGTATTTGGTATATGTTGTGAAATTGTTAGATATTACTGCACTGTTGGAGTTAGAAGCACAAACATTTTGCTACACCCGCAATAACATCTGCTAAACACATGTATGTGACCAATCAAATTTGATTTGATTTGAAGCATTGACATTTTGAACGCGGCATTAACATCGTCAGTACCACATCCTTGTAATATTTTGTCAAAAGCGCAACATGACTGCAAACAGAGGTGTGTAGATGAGACTAGATGTCTCCACCCTAACTATAGGAGTCGTTTTCCCAAAGGCAAGGAGTGAAGGCAGGCGGCAAGTTTACGTAAAACAAAAAAGCCCATAGAAACGCATTGGGATTATTTTGGACAGATTTTGGTGAGAGTGAAACCACATGCTTTGCCACTCTGCTGCAAAAGATACAGGTTGGAATGTCTGACTGAAATACAGGACAAATTAACATTGTTTGTTAGTTAGTGGTGTTTGAATTTGTTGATCAAATACAGGATGTGATTGTTTGGTTGCGGGACAAAGGGCCAAAATGCTGGACTGTCCCTCACAATCTGGGACATGTGGTCACCCTGCCAATGCAATGATTTGACCTTGGTTATTGCAGAGTTCCCAGTTGTCTTGAAAGCACCAGAGGCACACTACCTGCCCTCCAGGACATCTACTGCACCCAGTGGTGCAGGCCAAGAAGATCATCAAGAACCTCAGCCACCCAAGCCACGGCCTGTTCACCCCGCTACCATCTAGAAGGAGGAGTCAGTACTGGTGCATAAAGCTGGGACTGAGAGACTGATCAACGAAGAACATCCTCTTGTTCGTGAGAGTCTCCCCTTTCTAGAGTGGACGCTGGGCCAATTGTGTGCCGCCCTATGGGACTCCCGATCACGGGCCGGTTGTGATACAGCCTGGGATCGAACTAGGGTCTTTAGTGACTCCTCTAGCACTGTGATGCAGTGCCTTAGACCGCTGCGCCACTCGGGTGCCAAAACAACCCCTAGGAGCCACCATATTTCTTTTTTCACAACATAAAAACATACAGGTTTTTTTCTCTGAATATAAAAGGGAATGGCAATGGGCGTGGTCGGTCCATCAGCGTGGCGTTAGCGGACCCTATATTATTTTAGTAGCATCTAGTGTGTAGTATTTACACACTAGTGTTTCTGGGAATTAGCTTGCAAAAAAACGGAATAGTCCGCCGGAAGCCAGAAGTGAAATAAAATTCAATTTCAACTTACTCTGTGATTGTCTGCAGGCTTGGTCCTTATGCCGGGGGGAAATTAAGAAAAGGTATGGAGATGTGCAGGACTTATTTTGACACTTGCCAAAGCACATTTGCTTCTTGTCAACTGGACAGCCAAAGCGTTAGCTCTCTCTACATCAATCATGAGATCCTCCACTTCACCCAGCACTTACACTGTTATTTGCTGAATCATTATCTGTTTTGTTGTTGGATGACTATATGATAGAGAGAGATAGAGATAGAGATTGAGATTACTTGGCATCCTCAAGCATCAGTCTCATACTTGGTTCTCCACTGAGCCTCCTGCTCCTCCTCAAACTGCTACCTGAGCAGGTCGCAGTCATGGCATGCTGACTGAACAGAATGGGCCAGGGTGTTCTTGGCCTTTAATTCAAATTGTATGTTATTTCCACAAATGGGGAAAAAGCGTCTGTTTCTAATTAAAATGTTCAGTAGATTTATAGATTCTTCTGGATATTTCTTAACCTTAACCACCTCCCCAACGAGACTCCTGAGCTCCTCAGTCTGCTGTGTGAAAGCTTGCTTTTTGGTTTTGAGCTCACTCAGTTGATCTTCTATTTTTCTACACATCTTTTCAAAGTTTTGTATGTTGTTTTGTACAGTATGCATGCCCTCTTTAAAATGTAGGCCTATGTTTTTAGCTTAAATTTAGCCACAGACTCCATATTGATTGACAAGTCATAATTTTTTATTCACTCTTCTCCTTCTCCAGCTTCTGCTTGACATGCTGGAGATTGTGTCTATTTGTTCTCCCAGTTCTGCCACAGGGTGGACTCTTCGAGATCGCGACGAAGCTACTGGAACTCAGCCTCTGGAACTCAGCCTCACGCTTCTTGCTCATTTCAATCTGCCATCTCCCCTGTCAGGTATTTAACAAACATGTTCTAATTAGATATTTAAATTAAAGTGATTTTAAAATTAGATAAATAATGGTATTTAGAAATACCACATTATGGGGTAAAATAATGTTGAAAAAAGTATAAGGAAAATTAACCTTGTTGTATTGCACAATGGTTGCATTGAAAAATAGATAACCTTGTTTTCGGTGGCATGTTTCTCCTTTTCCACTTTGGCCAAGGTGAGCTCCAAGTCATCAATGTCTTTCTTCAGCTCAGAACACTCATCCTCCAGTTTTCTTTTCTTGGCAGTCAGCTCAACATTGATCTCCTCCTCATCCTCCAGCCTCTCAGTTGTCTCTTTAAAACTTTATTTCCCTACGTACAGATGCTACATGTAAGGCCAGGGCATTTTTTTCACTCAGTAGAACTAATGCACTAACTAACTGTAAGTCGCTCTGGGTAAGAGCGTCTGCTAAATTACTAAAATGTAAATGTAAAAAGTATACTTTAAGGAAAATGTTTTTTATATATTTTTTGGTTCAGTTCATTATGTTGTCTGGCAAAAATGAATGTAGACATTAGCAAATGCATTAGTAAAAATATTTTTTTACGATGGTTGATGAGTACAAAAATGGCTCCGCAGTGGCTTCAAAACAGCGCCCCCTGTCGGCCATCTAGGGTTTCTACACATCATTGGTTTGAATACTCTATGGCCCCTTTGGTTATTATAATACTGTACATAACTCATACATATATTATAATCTTGTGAAAAAATGTAATTGGATGCCAACAGTTGTTTTATTTATCTGATTTGCACAGTAATATTACAATATGTCTCCAATCCTCACAGGAGAATTTAGACAAGCTGATGACCAATCTGAGGAGTACCCATCCGAATTTTGTGCGACGTTTGATTCCCAATGAATCAAAGACACCAGGTCTGGGCTCATTGTCAAGTATTTGAATAAATGTAAATTATATAAAGAATATGGAAAAATAAGGCTCTTTTATTGTACTGGTTAACCTAAGAGAAGTCGTAGAACATGCTACTTTCTTGTACGATAGGTCTGATGGAGAACCTCCTAGAAATTCACCAGCTGAGGTGTGATGGTGTACTGGAAGGCATCAGAATCTGCAGAAAGGGCTTCCCTAGAAGAATCGTCTATGGTGACTTCAAGCAGAGGTAACTTCAAATACATACTGTATATCATTATATTTATATTTAGGCTACTGCTTGTCTTTGGTTGTTTCTTTCAAACCTGTGATACTGTATCAATTAATATATTGTATCTTCTCCATCCTTGAAGAGGAGTGCATGTTCCCGAAGGCTTCAGACACTACCTTCAAGGCCGAGCTTTATGACCAGCATCTTGGTAAAACCAAAGCCTTTGAGAAGCCTAAACTGGTAAAGGGCAAGGCACAGGCCCATTTCTTCCCTGGTAAACTATGCTGGTACTGTGGACTACAATATCACTGGCTGGAGAAGAACAAGGGCCTCTGAACGACTCTGTTGTACAGCTGTACCAGAGGTCTCAAGTGCTGTTGGCTATGCTGTATGTAGGAGCAGCAGCTGGACAAGCTGCTCCTACAAAAATTAATTCAACTGTCATGCCAAACAGTTAATTGCAGTGGCAAAAAAAGTTATGGCATTCCAGAATTAATTTTGCATACCTGTATTACTGCCATCTATCTTTTGACTACACAAATATATTCTCAGGAATAGATGCTAGCTGTGGAATGTAGCGTTAAGGTCAAGGACAAACTTACTTATATAAATAAAAACAGAAAACTTTTAAACTAATTTGTCTTATTCTGATAATATGAGTAACATGGTTGTGTTGGTTAGAGTGACACACTCAATCATGGCTGAAAAGATTGGAAAAATATGAAAAATAGAAGAGAGGACTTACCTTTGGTCTGCCCATGGTGTTAGCAAATGGCTTGATGATGTCATTTCCTCTGTGTCATGTGACTCACAGTTTTTTCTCTTCTTCTGCCAGGCTATGTAGGTTTTGGTAACAGGGCTGTGAACATGTTGAGGGACACAACTTCAGTGCATAATTGATATCATTTCAAATATGTTGATGATTAACCAAATTGTTTTAACAATTACAAGAGACATATATCAAATTATATCAAATCAGATTTAAAACTTATTTTAACTGTTATATTTGATGTGCAAGTTGGTCATCAAGAAGGTGGGACAAGAGAAATGCCATTTTAGGGGGTGCTCGAGAGCTATTTGGTATTTTAAATCAGTTTGGAACCACTTTATTTCTACAACTATATTTACATTTTGTCTCAGAACAAGTATAATTTACATAACAAGTGCATGTTTTTGTATTTTGGGCATGGATTATTTGAAATTTCATGGGTGGGACAGAAAATGTCCTCCAATTCTGGAATGACCCAGGTACTAATGACCTACCTTTGTTCTACTTTGTCATGATACATGAACTGGAGACAAGGCTGACCTTGTAGGCTGACCTTTCCTCAAGGCTGACCTTGCAGGCTGACCTTTCCTCAAGGCTAACCTTGTTGGCTGACCTTTCCTCAAGGCTGACCTTGCAGGCTGACCTTTCCTCAAAGCTAACCTTGCAGGCTGGCCTTTCCACAAGGCTAACCTTGCAGGCTGACCTTTCCTCAAGTGTTTGTTCCCCATACTAAGGAGTGGATCAGAATGATATGGCGTCATTCTTTCCTTGTAAAAAGATGATAGTAAACAGTTAAAGACAGAGAGAGGGCGTCAAGATTAACACTTCTAAGGAGTTTGCACGGTTTAAAATAGGTAATATATTCAATACAAAATGTGATAATTGATGTTGTACCCTCCCCTGTGTTCTTATTAGGATGGAATACAAATGTATATGCCTGCTTAGCAATGCTCTCACAGCCTAGTTTTTTGTCACCAAGTGTTTCAAGCCTTATTTTGCAACAGCCTTTTGTGTAAAAGCTGCTCACTGTCTTGCTCTCTTCAGTGGTGATTTAACCCCTCCTTGGCAACAGTACTGTAAGTCACCATCAGCTTAAGTTTTGCAGGTAGCCTACACTCTTTTGCAATACTGGTTTGTGGTAAGTAAATGGATTTACAGTATGTATTGGTCCAATTCTTCCCAGTTAATTAATTAAATGACCAATTAGAAGAAGAGTACATGTCCTAATCAAACTATTGTTTTAACATGGCCAAGGAATTGACATGCCACTCTTAATAGAACAATAGGAGTTGGCGAAGTCCATTCCTTTCAGAAACACGTATTTGTTGCAGTATCTGCACTTACTCTCATATAGGCATGCATACAGTATAACGCTAGTTGTCATATATTGGTTGCCATAATTGACTAACAGAACCATAAACCAGGACTTTGATTTCACTCTTATCTGGATCTAGTACTCCTGTGTGATCATAATTATAATATCCCCCTCCCAGTTTTAATTTGCGTTGAGCATGTCTCCTTCTTGTAGTTTCACCATCTGATAGGTGCAGTAGACATTTCATTTCATCTAATTTCAGCATATTGTCCTGAATGATATGTTGTGTTGTTAACAGAAGACAATAAAAAAAAGGGCAGTAAAATCAATCAAATGTTTTTATAAAGCCCTTTTTACACCAGCAGATGTCACAAAGTGCTATACAGAAACACAGCCTAAAACCCCAAACAGCAAGCAATACAGATGTAGAAGCACAGTGGCTAGGAAAAACTCCATAGAAAGGCAGGAACCAGGCTCTGAGGGGTGGCCAGTCCTCTTCTGGCTGTGCCAGGTGGAGATTATAAGAGCACATGGCCATTAAGGCCAGAATATATGGTACCAGTCAAAAGTTTGGACACACCTACTCATTCCAGGGTTTTTCTGTATTTTTACTATTTTCTACGTTATAGAATAATAGTGAAGACATCAAAACTATGAAATAACACATACGGAATCATGGAGTAACCAAAAAAGTTAAATGCCAAGAGTGTGCAAAGCTGTCATCATCAAGGCAACGGGTGGCTACTTTGAAGAACCAGAACCAAATCAAATATATTTTGATTTGTTTAACACTTTTTGGTTACTACATGATTCCATATGTGCTATCCCATTGTTATGATGCCTTCACTATTATTCTACAATGTAAAAAATAGTAAAAAATATAGGAAAAACCCTGGAATGAGTGGGTGTGTCCAAACTTTTGACTGGTACCATATATACATCTGAATTATCTTCAGAGGTTTTGGAGGAGTTTAGCTTTACACTGAAAGGGACACCATGTGGTATGTTGTTCACATGCTGTTATACTGTATATGAAAACATGGATGCTGAATTTATGCCACTCTAATGCATGTGGAGCTAAATTACATGAAGTCAAATACTCTGCAGCAAAACAATAATAGTTACAGTTTTATTCATTCAATTTCAATACAGCAGCTGGAACAGTGATAATGCACTGACTAATGTAGCTGTGTGATACTGTTTAGGAGGTACACAACATCCTCAGGCATTTATTTGTGGTTCAATCAGTGAGATCAGAGGAAGAAGGTGTTTGTATGACAATGCATTTCGATGGTAATTAATGAAAACAATTGACAAGGTATGGATATGGTATGCAGATTTATTTTTGATTCATGAGAACATTTCACCAAAAATCATATTGTATGACCTCTTGATAATGTGTCTCATCTGGACTTCGTCTCTCACTCTTCAGCCACATTCCCCTGGAAAAGAATGTCAAAATAATTTTTAAAAATGGCGCTTATCCTTTACCATAATGGGCTTTTTATAGCTTTTAAATTAACCATTTGCTGCATTGCAATGTGTTATCTATCTTCCCTTTCCCTTTCCCTTCTCCTGGCAGTTTACTTAAAGATGAAAAAAAAAAAGAAATGGCATTAAATGTAACGGTACCTTGCTAACAATTTCACGGCTCTTGGCTCTCAACTTGTTGACCTGGGACTCAGAGATGTCAGCGCGCTCCTGAGCTTCCTCCAGCTCATGCTGTACCTTCCTGTACCTGGACAGGTGAGTGTTGGACTGCTCCTCCTGTAGGATTAGAAAATTCAACAATGATGCAAAGTTCCAACTTCTTATTGTTGACATTATCATCATCAACATCTTGTAAATAAAGAAACAAGGATCCTACCAAAAGGACAACAGAAACCAACTACAAGGTAGAGGGTCTCAGTAAACTTGATTCTTGTACTATATGTTAGCCTTTATTCAGGTTTCATATAATTTGGGTTGTGTTACATATCCCATATTGTATTGTGCAACTTTTTTACTGCAAGCGGTACCTTGGATACGATTTTATACAGTATGTACAACATATATTTCCATCTTTTCCAAAAACCATCATTATTTACTAGGTTTATCTATAATATAATAATATATGCCATTGAGCAAATGCTTTAATCCATAGCAATTAACAGTCATGTGCGTATATTTTACGTATGGGTGGCCCCAGCAGGTTCAAACCCACGACCCTTCGCGTTGCAAACACCATGGTCTGCCGACTGAGCCACACAGGACCACTACTACTTAATCATTGTAACAACTTAATTTGTTACATTATTATTACCTAATAACATACTTGATTATTAAGGATTCCTTGAAACAAATACGTGTAAGTACCTACCATGTAGTTAGTTATTCATTTGTTTGAATATTTAGAAATAAGTACCAAAATGTACCTATTTGATATGATTGTAAAATATGTTTTCATTATGTCCCCATTACTTAAAATATCTGTTGTTGAGTGTCATACTCACAGCATCCTCAGACGCTCTCTTGTAGGCCTTCATTTTTAACTGAAGCCTGTCCACCAGATCCTGCAGCCTGCTCACATTTTTCTTGTCCTCTTCAGTCTGCACAGTTTACAAGAGATTGACATTTCCTGTCAAATGGTCCACTGTAGTATACAATATCTAGTTTTTTTTAAATCATCAAGATTCATGGTTGTACCTGGTAGGTGAGCTCCTTGACTCTCCTCTCATATTTGCGAACACCTTTAATGGCTTCAGCTCCACGTCTTTGTTCAGCTTCAACTTCACCCTCCAGTTCACGGACCTTACAGATAGGAGTTCCATTTTTATCAGTTTGAAGAATATAATGTACCTCGCTCTACATCCGTATATGCTGTAATGTACTGTATAGTACATACCCTAGCCTCCAGTTTCTGGAGTTGTTTCTTTCCGCCCTTCATGGCCAGGTTCTCAGCCTCATCCAGGCGGTGCTGCAGGTCCTTGACTGTGACCTCCAGGTTCTTCTTCATCCTCTCCAGGTGAGAGCTGGTGTCCTGCTCCTTCTTCAGCTCCTCTGCCATCATGGCAGCCTGGAGTAATATGAAATGTACATTGATTATATTAACACTTCTGCAGTAGTTGTAAAAGGTAAGGTATGTAATACTTGCTGATTGTGCATGTAAATGAAATGCCCAAACTATTTTTGACATTATTACTCAAGAAAATTCTAAAGGATCTGAACAAAATAGATACAGAAGGCAGAACATGAAACTTACATCAGTGATGGCCTTCTTGGCCTTCTCTTCTGCATTTCTTGCTTCTTGGACAGTGTCTTCCATTTCACCTTGGATCTGAGTAAGGTCAACCTCTAGCTTCTTCTTAGTGTTGATGAGGCTGGTATTCTGAATGAATGGGGGGCATTTAATCAAAACTTGATTGTACCTCATTCCATTTGTAACTGAGAGAAAGCTCACATTTTAAATGTACCTGAGAATGCAGCAGTCCAACACGCTCACTGGCATCAACCAGCTCCTGCTCGGCCATTTTGCGGCCTCTCTCTGTCTGCTCCAGGGCAGCCCTCAGTTCTTCAATCTCAGCCAGCATCAGATTATTCCTGCGCTCCACCATGACTACTTGCTCCTTCATGTCATCTGCGACGCGGATGGCGTCGTCAAGTTGCAGTTGGGCATCCTGAAGTTTAGAGGAAAATGTATTCTAACAACATCTAAAGAGAAAGAACAATTCATTTGGGACTCCCTACAAAAATAAAATATATATACCTTGAGTGCTCCCTGGATGTTCCTCAGCTGTTTTTGGCTTTCAGCAGCCTGGCGGTTGGCATGGCTCAGCTGAATCTCCATCTCATTGAGGTCTCCCTCCATCTTCTTCTTGACTCTCATGGCATCATTCCTGCTCCTGATCTCAGAGTCCAGAGTGCTCTGCATGGAGTCCATCATCCTCTGGCTGTTCCTCTTGATCTGCTCTATCTCCTCATCCTTCTCTGACAGCTTCCTGTCAACTTCCCCTTTGATCTGGTTGAGCTCCAGCTGAACACGGAGAATCTTGGATTCCTCATGCTCCAGTGTGCCCTAAAGAATAGAATTGAACAATGACCAAAGTAATGTAGGGATCTAGGTATGATATGTATATCATCATGATCACTTTGTTGACAGAAAAACTCTTGTAGTGTATACCTCTGCTTCCTCTAGTGCAGCCTGGATTTCTGCCTTCTCATTCTCCACTGTCTTCTTTGCCTTATCCAGCTCATGGATGCTCTTTCCAGACTCACTAACCAGTTCAGTCAAGTCAGCGATCTCCTCTATTGAAATGAAAAACGGAGAGAAATTAACAACATTGTAGATTTGTATCCACACAGCATAAACAGTGCACTGTTATTTTTATTTCCCCATACGTTGCAGGTTCTTGTTCTCTCTCTTCAGTGTCTCCAGGTGGTCCAAAGCTTCTTCATAGGAGTTCTTCATCTTGAACAGCTCAGTGCTTAGAGAGCGAGCCTCCTTCAGAGACCCCTCTAGCTCTGCTTGGCCCTCCTCGTACTTCTGCTTCCACTCGGCCAGAACCTGGGAGCACAGTTAAGTAAATTATTACACAATATTAAATGTATAGATTTTGCTGTATTTCATTGATATCCTTGTCAAAACATTACCTTGTCAAAGTTCCTCTGCTTCTTGTCAAGCTGGGCAGCCAAAGCATTAGCTCTCTCCACATCAATCATGAGATCCTCCACTTCACCCAGGAGTCTCTGCTTGGTCTTCTCCAGAGAAGCACACTTGGCATTTGTTGCTTCAACAGCCTCCTGTGCATCTTGCAGACGCTGGGTAAGCTTTTTCCTGTCAAAAGAAAAATACTCTGATTTTAGCCATTGTAGGTACTTTAGTGAGTATGAAGAGCGGTAGAATGTTTTTAATTACTTGGCATCCTCAAGCTCCTCAGTGCGCTGAATGGCATCGGTTTCATATTTGGATCTCCACTGAGCCACCTCACTGTTAGCCTTGGAAAGTGCCCGCTGCAGTTCAGCCTTAGCCTCCTGCTCCTCCTCATACTGCTCCCGAAGCAGATCACAGTCATGGCGGGAAGATTGCACACCATGGGCTAGGGCATTTTTTGCCTAATGGTCAACAGTATGGGGGAAAAAAACGTAAAATTAAGCACTTAAGCCAAATATAACATTTATATAAATCACAAAGATGCAGTATAGTAGAAGATGGCACTGGACCTTCACTTCCTCTTCAATCTGCCTCTTGAGTTCCTCAATCTGCTGTGTGAAAGCCTGCTTGGCCCTGGTCAACTGGGAAACAAGAGATTCTTTCTCCTCCATCTGGCGACCAAGTTCACCTGATTGAGACAGAGAAAGTTGGAAGTTAGCTTTACTGATATTATGGAAAACAAACAGAAATACAAACTTTTCATTTTAAACTCACCATTCTCAGTCAGAAGCCTTGCTCTCTGAACATTTATGTCATTAAGTTGGCGGACATGCTCATTATTCTTTGTCTTCAATTCACTCAGTTGATCTTCAATGCTTCGGCACATTTTCTCTAGATTACCCTATCAACAACAGGTTATTGAGCCATTTTTCATGCTTTTTGATAAGTGTATTTATACGTTTTGTTTAATATTCTGGCAACCACATCATCTCCCACCTTTGCCTTGGCGATAGCTTCCATGTTGCTGGAGAGGTCATCAATCTCCATTTTGTATTCACTCTTCTCCTTCTCCAGCTTCTGCTTGACACGCTGGAGATTGTCTATTTGTTCCCCCAGTTCTGCCACAGTGTCGGCCTGCTTCCTACGGAGAGCAGCAGCTGTGGCCTCATGCTGCAGGGTGGACTCTTCAAGATCACGACGCAGCTTCTGGAACTCAGCCTCACGCTTCTTGCTCATCTCAATCTGGACAGATGTTGCACCACCAGCCTCTTCAAGCCTCTCACTGATCTCCTCAAGTTCCCTGGAGAGATCAGACCTCTGCTTCTCAACCTTGGCCCGAGCAGCACGTTCAGCCTCAATCTCCTCTTCCAGCTCCTCAATACGGGCCTGAAATATCCAATAGATTTAAATGTTTATTTGCTTAAAACATGCAATTTGGAAGATAGTGCTCCATAATGTATCTATTTCATTAATCTTATTCAGTGTGACATATATAACTGACAGATCACCTGGAGTTCTTTGATTTTCTTCTGAAGCTGAGCACCCAATGCCTGCTCATCTTCAATTTTGTTGAGAAGTTGGCTTGTCTCAAAGTCCTTCCTGTTTTGGATAAAATGTATATATTAAAAGATGTATTAGGCGATCCCTTCTGAGAGAATGGTTCAACAACTGTTTTGATTTTAAATGTACTTCTTGATCTTCTCATCTGACTGCTGCTTGTCATTCTCCAGGTCCATCAAGGACTCCAGGGCCAGTTTCAGATCTCCTTCAAGCTTCCTCTTGGCTCTCTCAAGGTCCATGCGGATTTTCTTTTCTTGCTCCAAGGAACCCTCCAACTAGACCACACGAGAACAGTTTCACAACTGTTCATTTATTGTATTTCCTTTAATGTTAATCCAGTATTACGCTGTTTTAAGGTTGTCACATCTCTTACTCACATCATCAACTTGCTGTTCAAGCTTGGTCTTGGCTTTCGTCAGATTGTTGACTTTGTCTTCCTCTGCCTGGAGATCATCAAGGACTTGCTGATGTACCTCTTGGAGGGCTTTCTTCTCCTTGGTCAACTTGATAATGCTCTCATCTTGAGAAGACATCTCCTCTGTCAGGTTTTTAACCTAAATTGAATTATTTCATATAAAATCATCAACGCTTTGTCTTTTACATTTAAAATGAATACACAACTTCACGACTTGTAATAAATGGTAACCTTATTTTCAGTGGCATGTTTCTCCTTCTCCACTTTGGCCAAGGTGAGCTCCAAGTCATCAATGTCTTTCTTTAGCTCAGAGCATTCGTCCTCCAGTTTCCGTTTCTTTGCAGTCAGCTCAGCATTGAGCTCCTCCTCATCCTCCAGCCTCTCAGTTGACTCTTTGAGTTTGGCTTCCATCTGGATCTTACTCTTGATGAGTCCCTCACACCTTTCCTCAGCATCAGCGAGAGTATTCTCTTCCTACAGCAGATACAACATAAATGAAGCAACACTGGACATCAAAGGCCAATAAAATGAACAATAAATGTATTAAACAAGCAATTTATTAACTTACAGATGCCATCTGTAGCTGCAGGTCATTATTTTCCTGCAACAGAGAAACCATTTTCTCCTCAAGCGCTTTTATCTTGGCCAATGCCTTGGCCAGATCCTCGTTCATTTTCTCAAAGTTTTCCTTCATTGCAGCCATCTCTTTTTCAGTTTCTGCTGATTTTAAAAGAGGCTTAATCTTGAAGTACAGCTTCATCCATGGCCAGTGTTTCACATTCATAAATGAGCGGATGTTGTATTGGATGGAGTAAATTGCTTCCCTGTAAATAATAATCAAATAATACATATTTTTTTTGGGGGGGATTCTCTTCACTGGCTCAATAAAACATGTACTCTATAAAATAGTGTATCTACCGTCTCGCCATCATCTTGACAAACTCTTTCCTCATGACGTAACCTCTGCAGAGAGCCTGAGTCATGGTCACCAGAGTAGCCAGTTTTTCATCTCGCATCTCCTCCAGAGCACCCAACAGACCAGCTTTGAAGAACACCTATAGGAATATGGATCTTGATTATGTTTATAGAAAATATAGAACTGCTATTTTTTTTATTGAGCTCAACGTTTGGGTTTTTTGTGCGGAAAGTGATGGTGCAGTCTATTGCTCTACCTTGGTGTGCCCAAACTTGTACTGACTCTTGTCCACATCTATTGATCCCAGGAGCTTCTCTGAAGCCTTCTTGTTGTCAATAAATTGTCCATCAGGGATGACACTTGCATTCAACACTTTGTATCTGAAATGATGATTAAGAGGGATATACATTTTTTTTGTTGATGTGATCATGCCTATGAAAGAAGTATTTGAACATCTTGTTGGCATTTTCCCTTACTGAACATGAATTACCTCTGCTTGAAGTCACCATATTGGATTCTGCTGGGGAAGCCCTTTCTGCAGATTCTGATGCCTTCCAGTACACCATTACACCTCAGCTGGTGGATGACCAGGAAGTTCTCCATCAGACCTAACGACAAGAAAGTAGCATGTTCTACGACTTTCCTAAAGTTAACCAGTATAATAAATGAGCCTTATTTATTAATATTCTTTATAAACAATTATTCTAATAATTGACAATGAGCCCAGACCTGGTGTCTTTGATTCATTGGGAATCAAGCAGCGCACAAAGTGAGGATGAGTACTCCTCAAGTTGGTCATCAGCTTGCCCAAGTTCTCCTGAGGGTTTAAACATACTTAAATCAAAAACAAGTTCTCCTGAGGGTTTAAACATACTTAAATCAAAAACAAGTTCTCCTGAGGGTTTAAACATACTTAAATCAAAAACAAGTTCTCCTGAGGGTTTAAACATACTTAAATCAAAAACAAGTTTTCCTGAGGGATTAAACATACTTAAATCAACAGCAAGTTTTCCTGAGGGATTGTTCTATAATAAACAAAGCCGCATTCTGTAAGATGTCCAGTCATTTCAATTGATGAAATATAACTATGGATTTTGAAGAATATGAATTGTGAATAACTTGAAGAGATGATAAACAGTACACCTGTTTTACCTTATCATAACCCCCACAATTGACATTTTACAAAGTAATACACCATATTACAGCACCGTAATAAAGGATAATAAACATGTAGATACCCTGAACAGAGCGGACACAGTCTGGAAGGAACCACCCTTCTTCTTCTTGCCTCCGCCTCCTCTTGCAGCATCTGTTTACAAATGTGTACGGCCAGTTATATTCTTATTCCAATTAGATATGCACATGATGTCACTGCCTGAACACTAATATTGACTCACAAATGTACATTATATACAGTGGGTCACTAAATAACACCGTATTGTATATGTATATAATCATACATAAACTATATAAAAAGGGAATGGGTAGATATATTCTCGTCTTATAGTATGAGCAATTCTAAATACTATGGTATATACCGTCTGCTTGTGAAGCTGCTGCTCCTACATACAGCATAGCCAACAGTTTGACTGAGGACTTCTGGTACAGTTGCACAACGGAGTCGTTCAGGGGGTCCTTGTTCTTGTCCAGCCAGCCTGTGACATTGTAGTCCACAGTACCAGCATAGTGCACCAGGGCAAAGTGGGCCTCAGCCTTGCCTTTTCCAGGTTTAGGCTTCTCAAACGCTTTGGTTTTACCAATATGCTGGTCATACAGCTTGCTCTTGAAGGTAATGTCTGAAGCCTTGGGGAACATGCACTCCTCTTCAAGGATGGAGAAGATGCCCATTGGCTGTTGGTGACAAGACAATGTGAAATATTAAACTGATAAGCAGACTTGCCAGTTATTGTATTGTCTGCTTTCTTAAGATTTCACCTACCTTCTCAATAAGCTCAATGCAGGCAGCCAAGTCCATACCAAAGTCAATGAACGCCCATTCAATTCCCTCTTTCTTGTACTCTTCTTGTTCCAGTACAAACATATGGTGGTTGAAGAACTGTTGCAGTTTCTCATTGGTGAAGTTGATGCAAAGTTGCTCCAAGCTGTTGTACTAATTTTTAAATACAGAAAGTCAAGAGTTACCCAACATGACTGCTAGTTCATATTTTGATCAGCAGATATTGTACAGGCATAATGTCTACTCTTGGTTATTTAAATTGTTTTGAAGCAGTAGGATAAGCTGAACAGCAACGTGCTGAATTTAGGTTATACAAATACTCACATCAAAGATCTCAAATCCAGCGATGTCCAGCACACCAATGAAGAATTGCCTGGCCTGCTTTGTGTCTAACATCTCATTGATACGGACGACCATCCACAAGAACATTTTCTCATAGACAGATTTAGAGAGGGCCATAGTTGAATTGTTCACCTATAGAAAAAAAATGATTTTTTAAAAATTCTGCATAAAAATCACATTATTTTTAGTTTTTGATCATCTCCCGTGTGTACTATAATTGAAAATAGTCAAAAAATATTCAACCTGTGGTACAGTCTGCCCTTTGGTCACCATCTCATTCCCGACCTTCACTCTGGGGTAGCACAGAGCTTTGAGCAAGTCAGCAGAGTTCAGGCCCATGAGGTAGGAGATTTTATCAGCCTCTGGTTAGGAGAGAAAATGTACTGTGCTCTTTAAACGTTATATTTTGTTGATACGTTGCTTAAACCTGTAAATTAGGCAATATAAATTAGTCTGAAAGAACCTTGAAAATTAACCTTGACCATTTCAAAGGCATCCAACTGTTGAGTACAGTTGATATTGCAAGAGATAAGGTAGGTTAGTTGTCTATTGAAGAATTATATGATTAAGAACCGTTCTATTCTGATATTTACCCTCAGTGCCATCAGGCTCAGCCTGCTCCTCACGCTGCTTCTGCTTGAACTTCATTGACCCATGATGCATCACAGAACCAGTCAGCTTGTAGATGCCAATCTTTTCCTCAGCAGTGAAGCCTAAAATGTCAATGGCCATCTATGGAGAATTTAAGCATTGTTTGATTAATGTTTTCAGGAGCACAATGATACAGACTGTTAAAAAGTTCTCTGGAAAAGTTTAATGTAACTGTAACTGACTGTCTTACTGACTGTCATGCTTTATTAAAATATAAGCTACGGTATCAGTTAACATGTGTTTTCGAAGGCGTACCGTCATAATACAAGTTGCTTTTGAATGACTTTTTAGACATGTTCATGTTTTTTAGAGAAACATTGGCTTCCAATATTCTGTTTTCCTACATGTTTTAGTTTTTTACTTACATCCGTGGCGATGAACTCCTCTGTATCATCAATACTCTTGACAGCGATTTCACCCTGACTGATCATGGGATAGTCATAGGGGTTGGTGGTGATCAGAAGAGCCTCTGGAATACAATAATGAATAAAATAATTCGAAAAAAAATATTTAGCACAGTTACTATTAGTAATGTACTGTATAATGTATGTACTGTTGACCTTATGCATTCCATGCCATATTTCTGTATTTGTCTCTCACCCAGCAATTGTGGCTGGTGTCCAGTCATGAGCTGATAGAAGATGTGATAACTTCTCTCAGCAGACAGCTGGAATGTCACTCTAGACTTCTCCAGAAGATCTGTAGCATGCGTTTTTGTATGAGCAGGAGTCTTTTACATGTGTCAATCTCAACTGGATAAAGATACACTGATCATGAGGCACTTACATGTTTCAATATCAGCAGAGGCCAACTTTCCAGTTGTTCCAAAATGGATTCTGATGAACTTGCCCTAAAAAGTTCATTAGATATCCATAAGTATATTACCTTTCAAAACCAAAAAGCTCACAAATGTAAAAATGTGTTTTTATACTTACAAAGCGTGAGGAGTTGTCATTTCTCACAGTCTTGGCATTACCATAAGCCTCCAGCAGAGGGTTGGCTGCAATGATTTGATCCTCCAGCGACCCCTAGAGATGTCATCACATTTAGTCATGTTTTGATGATGCCTACATACTGGATCTTTGACGCATACAACCCTCTTGTACTAGATCTGTTAGACTACAGTAATGTGTCTCACCTTTATCTTCCCAGAAGCAGCAGCTGCTGCTTGTTCCTTCTTGCCTCCAGCCACTGCGATTGTCGCAAAGTACTGGATGACACGTTTGGTGTTCACAGTCTTTCCTGCACCAGATTCTCCGCTGGGTGTAGACAGAGATTAGTTAGTTTCAATAATCTCACTCGCTTTTTTTTTTTACTAAACTGCAATACTACTGAATATCCATCAGTGAGCTAGTTGTCAAATTAATTGTGTTTTTTGTACTACAATCCTATCCTCATTTACTAATTGATATGGACTTACGTGATCAGAATTGACTGGTTCTCATGGTCTGAAAATGAAAAGGCAATTGCGAATCAGTTTCAAACGTATTATACAACTCTGTACATTAAGTCATTTTAGTAAAATAGGTATTTGTGTACCAGTGAGCATGAACTGATAGGCATTATCAGAGATGGAGAAGATGTGAGGTGGGGCCTCAATTCTCTTTTTGCCTCTGTAAGCATTCACAACTACAGAGTCGTAGACTGGGAGCCACTTGTAGGGGTTCACTGTAACGCAGAACAGTCCAGAGTAGGTCTGCAATAGAGGAGAAGAATGTTTGTTAACATTTCAACTCTCCATTGATTCATGTATTGACTGCTAGATTATCTTTACTTCATACTCACGTAGATCATCCATGCTGCGTAACGCTCTTTGAGGTTATACAGTACCGTGGCCTCATTGAGGTGGGTCATCATGGCCATGTCCTCAATTTTATCGTACTTTGGAGGGTTCATGGGGTGGATATCATCCTCCTTCACAGTGAGAACCTGTGACAGGAATAACATTTAGTAAATTACTGGTTGATCAAACAATTAGATTATCAAACAATTAGGGGCGGCAGGTAGCCCAGTGGTTAGAGTGTTGGGCCCATAACCGAAAGGTTGCTGGATCAAATCCCCGAGCTGACAAGGTAAAAATCTGTCGTTCTGCCCCTGAACAAGGCAGTTAACCCACTGTTCCTAGGCCGTCATTGAAAATAAGAATATGTTCTTAACTGACTTGCCTAGTAAAATAAAAAAAATAAAATAAAAATGGTTTTAATTAACTCATATAACAGTTTTGAGCTTAGAAAGCAGCATAGCCTTCACTGCATTAGAATATGTCAAGAAAATATTTTTCACTGCCATATTTTCCATCCTTCAGAATTCTCACTGTTGTAGACATCTACTTACTTTGTTACACAGTGTTTTGACAGTGGCTTTGCCACCCTCTTTACTCTGGAGAACTCCTTTGAGGTACATCTCTTTGGGCTCAACCACAAAGAAAGCTGTTTTGGCATCAAAGGGAGCGGTCTGGGCTTCAATCCTCTCCCTTTCCGGCTTTCGGAGGTAGATGGCCGCCGGGCCAAATACCGCCATCTCTGCGTCCGTGCTCATTATTACCCTGTGCCAAGAAAAGACAGAGCCATTTTATCTACAATGACAAATACCAATGCTAATTGTTATCTTCCACAAATAAAAATCTGAATGATTTTTAGATCTTGGTGATAAAGTCACGATCTTACTTACACTAAACTATATGTAATGAACTCTTTATACAATTTTATCAACAAGATCCAGTTAGGCATCTTCCTTGAACTTATCTTGGTAAAGACTATATTTTGTATTAAACAATTGAAGTGCTCGCTAGTCAGTGTTACCCCATACTAACATTGTACATGCCAGATACAGTTAACACAATGTACCTTTTTTTTGTCCAAGTTCGTAGGATGTTGCTGGGACCAAGTTGGTAAGATGTTGATACTTGAAAAGAAAGAATTTTGTCAGTTTTCAATACAATTCTTATTTGTAAAGGCACTTGTCTTTTCCTACGAGAACTGACTTTGCTGATAAATACTTTGTTGAGGGAAAAGTACTTGATACGATTGAGATGTGTAGTTGTCTCACCTAGCTATCTTAAGACGAATGCACTAATTGTATGTCGCTCTAGAAAAGTGTCTGCCAAATGACTAAAATGTAAAATGTAAATATACACAATTGAAACTAGTACAAATGAATGAGTTTTTTCCTTAATTAAACCAGACAAGAATTTATCTCTAAAGGAACAAATAAGCATCTCTATGGCTACTGGTAAATCAGTATGAGAGCTGTGGCACTTACTCACCTTTGCTGGGTGGCCTTCTGTCAGTCCAAGGGGGTCATAGATGGCTTCTTTTATAGAGAGATGTGTCTTCACTCAGCAGAAGCAGCCCTCCCTTTTGGGACATGTACTTCTTCTTTATTTGGTCATGTATGTCTGCCCCTTCTCACTTCAGCATCCTTACTTGTCGTGTCATTGTTTATACGGGAACTAATAATGTTAACAGCATTTTCTAGAACCTGTGCAACATAACTAATTATATTCCCAATTTTTGTTTACAATTGTAAGCATGTTTTCTAATGATGCACATAATAATCAATGGGATTTACAAAGAGGGCATTGTAGAGGATATTTGAAGGTCTTACGTATGTCAAAACCTGTCAAATTAGTGATATGACAGTGTTGAATTGTAGTAATGTTAAAATGTTTGCTAAACATCACAATGGTTAGGGTAAGGATAGATACCGAAAGGTCTGTCACCTCAGCTGTGGTTGTTTTGTCTCTCACCGGTGTAAGAATGCTGCTAAGAATGGTGCCACAATTTAAGTACTGTAACAGCTGGAGGCTTGTTCATTTAAAAATAATAGTTGATGGCATTTGAAAAGATGGGATTGTGCATATTTGGTAACAAAATAAGAAGCTTAATTGTTTTTCCAGTTTATTGTGTATAAAGTACTTTGAATCAAATATGTGTCTCCAATAAGTAGTAGTTTTCACAGGGTATAAATGGAATACCCATAGGATCCTCCCAAACAAATGATGCCAATTATGCTGTCATACCATACGCTATTTCCCAATGGGGACAGTGTCTTAAGTATTCTTTAGTGGTCCCATGTGAGATAAAGTTGCAATACAAATGTGATACACAATATCTTTGGCTTCCCCTTAGGTTCTTAAAAGGACTTAAAATAAATATAGCCTCTTGCTCATTCATGCAGACACTATTGAGATTGTTGACAAATGCAGTGAGCCTCACTGTAATTTAAGTGTCAGTTAAATTTCAACCTTTCAGCTTCAAGCTGTAGAGAACCCTAATGTATACTCAAACTCTCAGATTGCTCTGTAGCCACTTCAGGTTCAGAAAAATATACATATTTTTATAGATATTGTCAAACAATTAACTTTTTGTAAAATTAGTATATACACTGAGTATACCAAACATTAGGAACAACTACTACCATAACCCGTTCAAAGGCACTATCTTTTGTCTTGCCAATTCACCCTCTGAATTGCAAACATACACAATCCGTTTCTCAATTGTCTCAAGGCTTAAAAATCCTTCTTTCATCCTGTCTCCTCCTCTTCATCTACACTGATTGAAGTGGATTTAACAAGTGACATCAATAAGGGATCATAGCTTTCACCTGGATTCACCTGGTCAGTCTATGTCATGGAAAGAGCAGTTCCTAATGTTTTGTATACTCAGTGTATGATTCATTAATTTACCTTGAAGCTTGGAACTATTTAAATTATTGTTTTTGATTGGTTTATTTGTGTTTATAGCAGTGTGCTGATTAACCTGTATTTGTAATTATAATTTGTATTATATATTTCCATTGAGAGTTTTTTAAAGGACAGAGTTTTTAAAGGACAGATTTACATACTGCTAATACATAACAATGATTATGATTAAAATGTAACGTCTTAATTATTTACTAATAAAACATATTCATTATTGAGTATAGCTTATTAATATAGACCTAACATGAATGAAATACATGATGTATTATTAACATGTTAAACATAATATTGTAATTGCATTTTCTACTCCAAACACTGACCAGAATAAGAATAAAAGGTATTAGCTAACAGTGTGTAAACAGTGTGTCCATTGTTATATTGACTATATGACAAAGCTATTCAAACATGCCAGAGGTCATATGGCAGCTAAAGCCAACAGCTGACAGCTCAAAGCAGCCTTAGCCCATAGCTGCAGTCGCCAGAGTGTGTGTGTGTGTGTGTGTGTGTGTGTGTGTGTGTGTGTGTGTGTGTGTGTGTGTGTGTGTGTGTGTGTGTGTGTGTGTGTGTGTGTGTGTGTGTGTGTGTGTGTGTGTGTGTGTGTGTGTGTGTGTGTGTGTGCGTGCGTGTGTGTGTGTGTGTGTGTGTGTGTGTGTGCGTGTGTGTGTGTGTGTGTGTGCGCGTGTGTGTGCGCGGGGTGGGGGGGGGGGGTTTGAATTAAGGGGAGTTGTGGCAGAGAGAGAGAAAGTACGGTACAGACTCCAAGGTCGGGTAGTTTATGCAATTTGCTTCTCTTTCTACAGGTAAATGCTAACATGTGGGGAGATGCTGAAGACATCAAGACCTGGTGAGTTAATGAATCAAACAACCATATTGGTCAAAAAATTTAAAATTAAAAAAATGGTTCTCAGGAGCGAACATGAGGCGTTGTAAATTCAGAGTGGGGTTTACAAATTTGACTTGAATAGTTCATACAGCAATATAAGCCTTAGACACTTCTGTGGATTTAGATCAAGGACTGTTAGCAGGTCAAAGATCTATTTTGAGCAAGTGGTGAACCATGATTTCATTGCACATTAGCTAATTTGCAATCATTTCATATGTAGCCAACAGGGAATCAGATGGACTCAGTGCGGGCTAAATTTGTCGTCTGAGAAATATTAGGTGTGGCATTATAATTAAGACTTATTCATGTGCAGAAGATTTCATAGATCCTTGCGAGCCCCAAGGAGTGCTATTTTTGTTTAGCAATTTCAAATACTTAATATGTAATAGTAATACCAGCTTATGCAGTGTTTCATGATGTGAGATGTTCAGACATAGTAGTTAAGGTGTTGCTCCAGTGGTCATTGGTTATTGAAGACACCTCTCTTTTCATCATTTTGTATTGTTCATGTCAACAATATAGTATAACAACAATATGGGTTGTTTCGATGGAATAAACCACAAAGACAAAGGCATATGTCACAGGTGTGACGTGTTTGAATGCAATCTAGATTAAGAATTTCTATTGGATAATTGAGTCATGTGATTTGGATTCTGCGTATTTAAACCTCCTTGTTTTTGTGTTCTAGGTGGCTGCCCACAGGAGGTGAATGCAGTCCGGAGGCATGGTGGAGCGCAGGTTTGCCTAGTGCATGTAGGGTTTTGTTTGTTTGGTGAGTGCATGGCTAATGGAGGTTATTTAAGATGATTTGGAAGTCCCGGGCTACACCACTTCCTGTGCCATTTTGTTTTCTTTGTTTTGGTTTGCATGAGGATTTTAACTAGCATGGTTTTAGAGTAAATGTAAAATACATTATATTTACTATATGTGAACAAAGAAAATGAATGGAAATTAGAAACTGGAATGTGTTTGAAATGGAAACATGGAAAATGATGCCTTGAAATAAATGTTAAAAAGGCTCCCTTCGTTGTCTGCCTCTGCTTCACTCTGCCTGCTCAACCCAGACCTAGAACCTGTCACCTTCCACCTTGTGATACATATACGAGAGAGAGTGTGGATTTTAAGAGATCGATGTTGACATTTTACGAGAAGATCATGTTGTATGACTGCCTAGAAATGTGTATCATCTATGGCACATCTTCTATTCAGCTCCTTCCTTGCCCTGCAAAATAATATAAAATATCACATCTATTTACTAATAAAATGTGGCTTGCTTCTAGCATGTGATTTGCCTATAAAGATTTCCATTAAAGGTATAGATACAGTATTAATATCAACGCTCCCGAGCTTCCTGAGCGTCTTCCTGTTCCTGGACAAGAGAGTGTTGGCCTGATCCTCCTGGGAAAACGTCACTCTCAAGCTCATGCACCTGGAATATTGATACAATATTATCTCAAACTATTTTCCCATGTTGAACCAGCCCTGAACTTTTCCACACACCTAGATAC
Organism: Thymallus thymallus; assembly: GCA_023634145.1. Lineage (NCBI taxonomy): Eukaryota > Metazoa > Chordata > Actinopteri > Salmoniformes > Salmonidae > Thymallus > Thymallus thymallus. The sequence goes on along the minus strand of CM042409.1, from coordinate 33,323,343 downwards.
TGCTTAACTCCAGTCCAAGTATTTGAAAAAGAGAACAATTGATGGACATTTAAGCTAAGATGTATTACGCTGTTGCACTTTTGCTTTTTACAAAATAGGATAGTGTGTAAAGTATTGTGCGCTCATCCAACACAGCATAAAGTAGTGATAAAATAAAGCTTAACTTTATGTTCTTATTAGGACAAATAAAGCATCTTGCTCTTTCATGCTTCCCCATGATTGGGATTGCCTAATGCATTGAGCCTCACTGCAATGTAAGTGTGAGGTACCTTTCACCATCCAGCTGTAGAACACCCTAGGCTCAAACTCAGTGATGGCTGTACATTTGTCAGGCTCTGGCCATAGAGAAGCATAGGCTTCTCTATGTAGTTATGGTCAGAGTCTGACAGTGTCGTTCTTTTCTGTTTCTGTGTGGGATTTGGGTTGGATCCCTAATTAGAGGCAGCTGCACAGCATTGTCTCTAATTAGGGATCCCATATATGTTGAGTCTGTCCTTCACTCTGGTGTGGGTCGTTGTTGATGTTGTCGATGTATGTCGCAGTCACGGGTGAAGTAAGTGTGTTTCTTTTCGTCCGTTCATTGGTGTGTTTTTTTAACGTGACGTTAGTCGATTAGTGTTTGTTTGTGTTCTGTGGTTCGTCATAAGTTTTGTCTATACATAGTATTTAAACATTTGTGTACATAGTATATTAAAAATATGTCGAACTACTATCCCTGTGCTGCGCCTTGGTCATTCAACACACATGTTCGTCACAGAACGACCCACCAGAGCCAGACCAAGCAGCGTAACTGGGGAGAGAGGGAGAGAGAGGAGGTGCCGCCGCGTTATGCACGACGCGCAAGACGAGGCAACGCCCGCAAACAACCCCAAGGTAATCTTGGGGGGGGGGGCTATGGGGCTGGTCAGGTGTGTAAGAGGAGGCACCAGTCCCACTTTCCAGGTGGCATTCGCCAGACACGGAGTACGTGGGGGAATACCGACGGAGGGAGGAGTATGAGATGATCATGGAGCTATGTTGGCTAAATATGGAGGAGTGTGAGAGCGAGAGGAGGGAGCTGGCTCTAAAGGTGCCCAAGAGGAGCATCCCCAGTCCAGGTCCGGTCGTCTACTCCACCCTCATGCCAGAGCAGTCCGCTCCACCGGTACCCAGTCCGGGTCCGGTAATCTACTCCTCCTCCCTACCAGAGCAATCCGCTCCTCCGGTGCCCAGTCTGGGTCCGATCGTCTACTCCACCTCCATGCCAGAGCAATCCGCTTCTCCGATGTCCAGTCCGGGTCGGCTCCCCGCACCCGACCTCCAGTGCGTGTGCCTAGCCAGGTGCTTCCTGTGCCTGCTCCACGCACCCGACATCCGGTGCACCTCCCCAGTCCGGTACATCCCGTGCCGGCTCCCCGCACTCGACCTCCAGTGCGTGGGTCTAGCCAGGTGCGTCCCGTGCCAGCTCCACGCATCCGACCTCCAGTGCGCCTCCCCAGTCCGGTACGACCCGTGCCGGCTCCCCGCACCCAACCTCCAGCGAAGGTCCGCAGCCCGCAACCTCCAGCGTAGGTCCGGGCCCGGTTGATAGTCCCAAAGGACTAGTTTTTCCCTCCCTAATTAACCCCCCCTTGTTTTGTGTGGGGTTTTTTTGGCGTCCGGGAATCCGCGCCTTGGGGGGGGGGGGGTACTGTCAGACTCTGGCCATAGAGAAGCATAGGCTTCTCTATGTAGTTATGGTCAGAGTCTGACAGTGTCGTTCTTTTCTGTTTCTGTGTGGGGTTTGGGTTGGATCCCTAATTAGAGGCAGCTGCACAGCATTGTCTCTAATTAGGGATCCCATATATGTTGAGTCTGTCCTTCACTCTGGTGTGGGTCGTTGTTGATGTTGTCGATGTATGTCGCAGTCACGGGTGAAGTAAGTGTGTTTCTTTTCGTCCGTTCATTGGTGTGTTTTTTGAACGTGACGTTAGTCGATTAGTGTTTGTTTGTGTTCTGTGGTTCGTCATAAGTTTTGTCTATACATAGTATTTAAACATTTATGTACATAGTATATTCAAAATATGTCGAACTACTATCCCTGCACTGCGCCTTGGTCATTCAACACACACGTTTGTGACAACATTTTAGTTTGGGAAGTATGTGAGTTGTTGTTTCTCCTGGTGATTTTGTTTTCAGCAGTGTGCAGTTGAATCTGTACATGAACATATATTCAATTAGCTGTTTTAAGGGGTTTGACATGCTAAGAAAATCCCCAATGCTAAAAGAGCAGTTATTTCACTGACATATAGTTGTAATAAAATGTTATATTTTTGTATCACATCAAATTATTAACTGTCAGCAATTATTTTGATATGGTAGTGAGAGAGAGAGCATAACACAGACTACTACAGGTGATATGGTAGTGAGAGAGAGACCATAACACAGACTACCACAGGTGATATGGTAGTGAGAGAGAGAGCATAACACAGACTACCACAGGTGATATGGTAGTGAGAGAGAGAGCATAACACAGACTACCACAGGTGATATGGTAGTGAGAGAGAGAGCATAACACAGACTACCACAGGTGATATGGTAGTGAGAGAGAGAGCATAACACAGACTACCACAGGTGATATGGTAGTGAGAGAGAGTTTGCCGTATGACCTCTGGTGACTATAGAGAGTATACCCAATGATGAACAGACTGTAGTCACTCCTCATTTATATTCATGATATATGATTGCAATAATGGGATCTCACAAATTTAAACTTTCTACTGTCCAAGAGTAAACTGTATCACAAGGCTGTATCAAACCGTCCGTGATTTGGAGGCCCATAGGGCGGAGCACAATTGGAACAGAGTAGTCCGAGTTTGGCCGGTGTAGGCCGTAATTGTAAATAAGAATTTGTTCTTAACTGACTTGCCTAGGTAAATAAAGGTTAAATAAAGCATAAAAATATATATATGAGCTACTAATACATGAATCCAGAGTATTGGTTATAAGAGTCTTACAGTAACTGTGATGCTTGTCAAGAAAGTAACACACATTTTGATTCATTTGTTATTGTTTGTTTATTGTTAAAACAGTCCACTATTCAGTTCCAGGAGCCTGGGTGCCAGTCTGTTTTACACAATTAAATTTTTTAAAATGTAAATATATATTTTTTAAATGTAACCTTTATTTACTGTAACTAGGCAAGTCAGTTATGAACAAATTCTTATTTACAATGACGGCCTACACCAGCCAAACTCGGACGATGCTGGGCCAATTGTGCGCCATCTTATGGGCCCCCCAATCACAGCCGGTTGTGATACACTCTGGATTCAAACCAGGTTGTCTGTAGTGACGCCTCTAGCACTGAGATAAAATGTCTTAGACCACTGCGCCACTTGGGAGCCAATATGTTGTATTGTTTGACAGGACAATGACGAGTGCATTGTTGAATGCAGAGAAGTAATAGCTAGCTGCACAGTAAGTGTGGGAGTAGTGAGTTTGGAAACGTCTAGTATCTTCCACTGGTCTTAGCATGCAAAGCACTGTCCAAGTATTTCAATATGATTCCAACGAGGGATCATATTAAAGAGTTTCTCCCCTAGAATCACAGGGTTTCATGTGATATGTTTGGATCAAAGTCAATACAAGTGTAACACTTCTTAAAGACTATTCATATACAGTCGTATGAAAAAGTTTGGGCACCTCTGACAATTTCCATGATTTCCATTTATAAATAATTGGGTGTTTGGATCAGCAATTTCATTTTGATCTATCAAATAACTGATGGACACAGTAATATTTCAGTAGTGAAATGAGGTTTATTGAATTAACAGAAAATGTGCAATATGCATCAAAACGAAATTAGACAGGTGCATAAATTTGGGCACCCCAACAGAAAAATCACATCAATATTTAGTAGAGCCTCCTTTTGCTAAAATAACAGCCTCTAGACGCTTCCTATAGCCTCTAATGAGTGTCTGGATTCTGGATGAAGGTATTTTGGACCATTCCTCCTTACAAAACATCTCCAGTTCAGTTATGTTTGATGGTTGCCGAGCATGGACAGCCCGATTCAAATCATCCCACAGATTCTCAATGATATTCAGGTCTGGGGACTGGGATGGCCATTCCAGAACATTGTACTTGTTCCTCTGCATAAATGCCCGGGTAGATTTTGAGCAGTGTTTTGGGTCGTTGTCTTGTTGAAATATCCAGCCCCGGCGTAACTTCAACTTTGTGACTGATTCTTCAACATTATTCCCAAGAATCTGCTGATATTTAGTGGAATCCATGCGACCCTCAACTTTAACAAGATTCCCAGTACCGGCACTGGCCACACAGCCCCACAGCATGATGGAACCCCCACCAAATTTTACTGTGGGTAGCAAGTGTTTTTCTTGGAACACTGTGTTCTTTTGCCACCATGCATAACGGCCCTTGTTATGACCAAATAACTCAATCTTTGTTTCATCAGTCCACAGCACCTTATTCCAAAATGAAGCTGGCTTGTCCAAATGCGCGTTTGCATACCTCAAGTGACTCTGTTTGTGGCGTGTGTGCAGAAAGGGCTTCTTCCGCATCACTCTCCCGTACAGCTTCTCCTTGTGCAAAGTGCGCTGAATTGTTGAACGATGCACAGTGACACCATCTGCAGCAAGATGATGTTGTAGGTCTTTGGAGGTGGTCTGTGGGCTGTTTTTGACAGTTCTCACCATCCTTCGCCTTTGCCTCTCTGATATTTTTCTTGGCCTGCCACTTCTGGCCTTAATAAGAACTGTGCCTGTGGTCTTCCATTTCCTCACTATGTTCCTCACAGTGGACACTGACAGCTTACATCTCTGCGATAGCTTTTTGTAGCCTTCCCCTAAACCATAATGTTGAACAATCTTTGTTTTCAGGTCATTTGAGAGTTGTTTTGAGGCCCCCATGTTGCCACTCTTCAGAGGAGAGTCAAAGAGAACAACAACTTGTAATTGGCCACCTTAAATACCTTTTCTCATGATTGGATGCACTTGTCTATGAAGTTCAAGGCTTAATGAGCTCACCAAACCAATTGTGTGTGCCAATTAATCAGTGTTAAGTAGTTACAGGTATTCAAATCAACAGAATGACAAGGGTGGCCAAATTTTTGCATAGCCTATTTTTCACATCTGATAAAATTTCATACAACTTAATATTGCTACACTAAAAATCTTTGTCTGGACAATACCGCAGTACTCAGCTTTTATTAGAAAATGAAAGGCATGCCACTGTGATAATTTTCTGTTACGACAGAGTAAATTATTATGCAGCCTCAGAGGGGTGCCCAAACTTTTTCATACGACTGTATACAGATAAATGATCTACTGTATTTAGAGGCGAGGCGGTGTGACACATTTCTTCATCTGTTTTTTAATGGTAATATTGCTGTTTGCCTGAGTAATGAATGGTTGCAAAGAATTCCAAGTTGTCTTCAAGAAAATATCCAAGATTATCCTGCAAACATTTTTATGAATAGAAAGGTTAAGTTTATCTTAACATAATAGTATTCACAACAGCTGATCTAATCCATTTTAATAATTCCAAAGAGTTCTATTATCTTAGCTACATGTGAAGACAAGGAGTATAAACCCTGTGTGTCATTTAATCCCTATTAGGAGTGATAGGAGTGATTGCAGGTTACAGTGAAAATCTTAGACTTCGAGCTCCAACATACAGGACTAGTGAAATAAAATAATAAAAATGGTAATAAAAAAAATATAAATATAGCACTATATTGGTGATGAATAGGGGGTGTAGCGGGGGGATGGGGGAGAAGGTAGCTGACTAGTGGTGGCTATTCAGCAGCCTGATGGTCTGAGAGTAGAAACTATTCACCAGTCCTGTACTGCCTGCGTCTCAGTGATTCAAGCAGGAAGAACAGGGCAAGGCTTGGGTGGCTGGGAGTGACAGGCCAAATTTCATCAGCATCCTGAGGTTGAAGATTCGCTGTCGTGCCTTCTTCACTACGATGTCCGTGTGGTTAGACCATTTCAGCTTCTCTGAGATGTGTACGCCGAGGAATTTGAAGTTATCGGCCATCTCCACTGTGGCCCCATTGATGAGGATGGGGGCTTGTCCAGCCTGGTTCCACAATCAGCTCCTATGTGTTGCAAACGTTGAGGGAATGGTTGTTTGCCTGGCACCACAACGTCAGTGTGCCTACCTCCTCCCAGCAGGCTGTCTCGTCATTGTTGTCGTGTCGTCAGAAAACTTGATGATGGAGTTGGAACTGTGTTGGAACAGGCCACGCAGTTATAGGTATACAGAGAATACAGGAGGGGACTGAGAACAAACCCTTGTGGGGCCCCTGTAATGAGGATCAGTGTTGAGGAGGTAATGTTGCCTACCTTTACCACCTAGGGGCGGACGTCAGGAAGTCCAGGACCCAGTTGCATAAGTAGGAGTTCAGACCCAGGGCTGTGAGCTTTGTAATGTCCTTACAGGGCACTATGGTATAATGAAGGCCAAGCTGTAGTCGATGAACAGCATCCTCACATATGGTCTCCTTTTGTCCAGGTGGCTGAGGGCAGTGTGTATTCCAATGGCGATTGCGTCGTCCGTGGATCTGTCAGGGCGGTAGGCGAATTGGAGAGGGCTACTGGTCGGTAGTCATTCAGTTGAGTTATTTTCTCTTTCTTGGGCACAGGTATGATAGTGGACATCTTGAAGCAGGTGGGTGTAGAGGCCTGAGTTAGGGAGAGATTGAAAATGTCATAGAACACAACAGCCAGCTGGTCTGCACATGCTCTGAGGGCACGGCTAGAGATGCCATCTGGGACGGCAGGCTTGCAAGGGTTAACACATTTGAATGACTTCCATACGTCCTCAGTGGAGACTGAGTGTGTAACCCACATTGTCATCAGGGGCTCTCCTCGGCAGCTCAGGGTCATTGTGCTCGAATCTTGAAAAAAAGGTGTTTAGCTCGTCTGGGGACCGTGATGTGGCTGGCTTTCCTTTTGTAATCCGTGATCGTTAGGACCACCTGCCACATACGCCTTATGTCCGACCCGCTCAATTGATCCTCAATTTTGTCTCTATACCTAAGTCATATTTGTACGATTTAACCAAACTATTGTCCCCGGTCACCTTGCCCTGTTTATAAACTGCATCTCTCTTTCATTTTCCTACATTTCACATAGACAACAGTGCACGGCAGACAGGAATTACAATAGTGTTCATGTAAGGGGTTGGGAATTCATATATCAAGGACAGTACAGGATAGATGCTTACAGTATGTCTGTGATGGACGAAGCTGACATTTTCTGGTATTTAGCACCCTATCAAGAAATACTTTGGTGCTTGTCATCAACACACAATGGTATCTTAGATTACAGTTCAGGTCTGCACTTGAGAATTATCTTCCTCTGAAAAGTCTCTCCACAAATAAGTCATAAGAGCTTAAAGCTGGAATCAGTACTTGATGAAACTGCCACGTCCGTTTGCTATATTACAACAACAAAGAAGTTACTTCAAACACTGTTTTTATCCCTCGGACAGCAGAGGATGTACTGCAATGATTTTTTTTACCACGGTATTGGATGCTCCTCTCCTCCGTTTCATCAAAAAAACAAATACAATAAAAAATGCGCTGCATCGAAGAGTGGCACTGTTTCACCTAATGCTAACTTCAGCTTTAAGATAGAATGAAAATATTATTTTTTTCATCCTTTACCTAGTTTTTCCGTGTTGAAATATCAGGTTCATACATTAACCTGGTCTAGGTTTCAAGGAAATCAATTTGAAATGCTAAATTGTTTGTGAAGAAATATAATGAACTATGAAATACATCGTTGCTGGTGTGGAAATCAATGTATTTTTCAGAATTTCTGAATGGATGTAGTGTTACAGCGGAGCAGTATAGAGACTGATGCTCAAGGAGGTAGGTGGATCTGGAGCACCATGCAGTGGTTGATTTGTGGACTTACAATGCAATACACGCTGCATATTATTATATCAAGTTTTCCCTGGACTCAAGTCATACAAAAAAAAGTCAAACTTCTTTAAAGGGGCAATTTGCAGTTCAAACAAAGCGGTCACACAGGCAGCCTAATTCTGATATTTTTCCAGTCAGGTCAACTCTTTTGGCCAATCAGATCAACCCATTTGCCAATGATTAGGGAAAATATCAGAATTGGGCTGTCTGTGTAAACACAGCCTAACGGATGGGGTTGGGGAAATGTAACCACTTTCAAAATCATGCTATGGATGCAAGGACTGAATATCAATGAGATCAAAATAGTAGTTTTAACCATGTTTTGAAGCAATGCAGTGTTTGTTTACAATTACATTGATAGACAGTTGACCTAAGCTCATTAATATGTTAAATTCAAGAATCAATGGGTATATATCATTCATTTAAAAGTCTAAAAATGGATGTAGCAAAGTGCAACATTAATAAGCAGGTATCTGGATGGAGAGCAACTATGTACAGTAAATTAACCATAAAATGCCACAACTTCAACCGTCCACTGACAGGAAAAACATTCAAAATCAAGGGGATATCACCAGCTCAACGAAATGTCCATGTGGACTGGCCTGTCGGCAAGACTCACAGTGCGCTCAAGACAGTCAGAAAATGGAATTGACATTTGAATTGGGGCGCATCTCTTCATCTGCCTCAACTCAAATAGTTGTAAGGAAACATTTGCACAATAAATTCAGTGTTACAGTGGAGGAGACAGATATCTTGACCTGAAGAAGGTAGGTAGAGTTGGATCATCATGCACAGGTTGATTTGATTGTAAGTATTTCTAAATCAACACGTCCCTGGACTCAGTCATATAAATCCTTTTCAAATTGCACATAATAACTTTCAAATTGTATAATATAAGCTCCTTCAAAACAATAACACATTCAATAATGTAACAAAATACTACTATTGTTACTTACTTGACACTGTAGTCTGCTGCCCAGTGCACAGTTGCAGCTTCTTGGCAAACAAGGAAGCTCAAGTGGTTTCATTTGACAGTAGGACATCAAGGTCCCTGAAAACACAATAAGCCTCCTAAGCATGTTGATATTTGGCAGAACACAGCCATATGAAATACTGTATGTCCTAATTTTTAAAAAATGAGTGTTTAAAGGAGATATCAAGTATCACATTTTTATTGGAGATTATATCCCGTGGGTAACCACTTGAGAATTTCTTAACCCTCCTATCCACTGTTCAGATCAGATCACCTTTCCAATGGAAATAAAAAGTATTCTTCTGGCAGCCTTCTCTTGGTTTTAAATCACACTCTATTAGATCCCTTGGCGACTGCATGGCACATTCTTGGCAAAACAGTAGGAGGAAGGTCACCCTGTTGCTTTCTTAAACAACTGTCAATCTCTACAGTACATCTTCAGATTGAGATCTCATTTTAGCTTAATGTTCTGAGCTGTGTGTTCTTAGCATAATAATGGTACTCCACCGTGTTTACAGCATGGGGAAAAATGAAACCCATTCTAATAGTTTAGTATACATTTTCCACAGTGCAATATTAGAGTCTACTACAAGCCACTGGGTACAGACGTCAATTCAACATCCATTCCATGTTGGTTCAACGTAATTTTATTGAAATGACGTGGAAACAACGTTGATTCAACCAGTGTGTGCCCAGTGGAAAAACAACTGGCCCCGTCTCAAATTAACACTCTTTGATAGAAGATTTAACACCTACAAAAATAAAACAAACACGTAATGTGCAATGTGACTTTACTTGCAAAGGGAAAACCTTTCAATCTCGAGGGAGCAGAAACGCAACAAGTTTAAACACTCAATGACTTAAGATGGGCCCATATTGGGAGGTTGTCTCATCCTCCTTCATGTGATGAGCTGGTATGGCCACAGCTGTTGGCCCTTGTTGTGTGGAACAATAATCTCTTGGAATCGTCCACCCAATTTTACTTCAAGCTCATTGGCATTAGTATACCCATTTTATTTCTTTATAACAATTTAGGACTTGCAAGGCTACTGCAACAGTATACCAATGACATTTCAAGATGTCACAGCTAAATGAGGAAATTCTCTTGTGCCAGTGAACATACAAAAGAAAAGGTTAAGGACCATAGATTGACCTTACCTTGAATCAGGTATTTTCTGTGCACTACTTGAAACAAGGCTTGAATGTTAAAAATGCTTGACAAAAACCTCTCACACCTCATTTGAGATTTTGTAAAGATGTCATCATGGGTTGAATCAATGTTTTTACTGCACACCACAAAAAATATCTATATACATATCTATATATATTATAATATTTAACGTCAACATCAATGAAATAAATCATTCAAAACAATGACCCACTGATGCCCATGATTATGTGAGATAAATCATGGAATATTTAATGATGCAGTCACACGTCAACTAGCTGTCTAGAGGTTACTGCCAAACAAAGCCAAAATACATGACCAATGAGATCAAGTAGTAATCTCCTGAGAGCACTTGACCCTTTATATAAAAAGCGACACTACTCCTACCAGGACAGACAGGGACCCAGCTAAGGTGAGTCCTGCGACAGAACAGATGCTACCTCAGTTTAGTCTTGCTTTGCTCATACATAACAAGCACATTTATCAAACATTTTGATTATTACTTTGATTATGATCTTAACCACTATATCTTAATCATTACAGTCACTCTATTTAGCATTATGTGAATTTATATTCCACCTTTTAAAATGTAGAGGAAGCTGTGAAATACTTGTTTTGTCTTTTTAAGTTTTCTGTTCAAAGGCTACCGGAGACTTCCCTGCACTGTAGGCGTCCAACAAGGTAAAAACACTTTACTTTGTGAATATTCCATGTATATATTTTTGTTATATTTTTGTGTTATCACATATACTAAGACTGTTAATTATTGGTAACTAATTTGGCTAAGATCCTGCCATTACAATTTAATAATTGTTTTGTGTACCTTCAGTTAACTTCAGTTTGTGTATCTGCAGTTACCATAATAGTCATGAAGTGACAACATACAATAGCGTTAACATAGTGTACAGTGTTGTATGCTGTCAATGTGTCCAACCACCACTCAAGTATCGTTCAATGATTTGCTTTAGTCCGAGTGAAGTCAATACTTTACAGTGGGGTTATCTTATATTTTAAAGTTGTTAATAATGAGAAAGATTCCAACTCTTAAAGGCATCATCTGTAACATCTTGTTCAATAATAATTTCAACTAGTGCACCCACCACAGGAGTCAGCTAAGGGGAGGAAGGCTCATAATAGTGACCGTAACTGAGTGATTGGATTGGCATCAAACAAAACATATTTTTGATGTATTTGATACCGTTCCACCATTCCACACTAGCCATTACCACGAGCCCATCCTCCCCATTTAAGGTGCCACCAACCTCCTGTGGTACCTGGTGATTCTCGGTGAATAGCCTATAACTTATGCCTCATGAGATTAGTACAACTGACTTACCCTGTCATAAACCAAAATCTAATGTCATATTTCTCCATTGTTTATATTTTGTTGGTATTTGAGTCTTTGTTAACAACAATGCATTACATTCTAACAGTAAAGAGACACCATGGGGGACGCAGAGATGCAGTGCTTTGGCACGGCGGCCATTTATCTCCGCAAGCCGGAAAGGGAGAGGATTACGGCCCAGACCGCTCCCTTTGATGCCAAATCAGCTTTCTTTGTGGTTGAGCCCAAAGAGATGTACCTCAAAGGGGTTCTCCAGTGTAGAGAGGGTGGCAAAGCCACTGTCAAAACTCTATGTGGGCAAGTAAGTGATGTAATGTATCTCTGTCTCAGCACTATAATAAAAAGTTATTAGTAGATACAATGTAAGTAACATTTTAGATCAATATTTTATCTATTTTTTGTGTATTTTCTTTGCACAGACCATCACTGTAAAAGAGGATGATATCCACCCCATGAACCCTCCAAAGTACGATAAAATTGAGGACATGGCCATGATGACCCACCTCAATGAGGCCACGGTGCTGTATAACCTCAAAGAGCGTTACGCAGCATGGATGATCTACGTGAGTATGAAGTAAAGGTAATCTAGCAGTCAATACATGAATCAATGGAGAGTTAAAATGTTAACAAACATTCTATTACAGACCTACTCTGGACTGTTCTGCGTTACTGTGAACCCCTACAAGTGGCTCCCAGTGTACGATCAGTCGGTTGTGAATGCTTACAGAGGCAAAAAGAGAATTGAGGCCCCACCCCACATCTTCTCCATCTCTGATAATGCCTATCAGCACATGCTCACTGGTATGCTCACTTATTGGTGCAATTTAAATTAACTGAAAAGAGAAGGTCTCTTTATTATTGTCTCATCAACATAGGCTAATCTTTGATAATTTTCCCTCTTGCAGATCGTGAAAACCAGTCAATCCTCATTACGTAAGCACCTGTGTCTGTGTAGCCTAATGAACGTATCAACTTCATTTCGTCTTTAATCTTCAATCATTTTGAACAGAAAACAACTGAGTAAAGTGTTTATTTTGAGTGTTTCATTCCCCCAGCGGAGAATCCGGTGCAGGAAAGACTGTGAACACCAAACGTGTCATCCAGTACTTTGCGACAATCGCAGTGGCTGGAGGCAAGAAGGAACAAGCAGCAGCTGCTGCTTCTGGGAAAATAAAGGTGAGACACATTGTTGTATATACTGTACACATACTGTATGTCGAGAGGCATCATGCAATTGTTATTTTTTTGTGGGGGTACAAAATGTGATATCTTTAAATCAATATTTCAGAAAATAAATAATTTGTTTCAGTCTATTGTTTTTTTTCGGTACAAAGGAACAAAACTGAAAGTAGTGCGCCTCCTTTATTTAAAAAAAATATATACTTTAAGGGTATTTTGACACTTAAGGCAGTTATGAAATGAAAGAGGGAGACAGGCAGGTGGGAGAAGGGTGGATGTAGGGATTAAACCCCAGGCTCCAGTGAGAAGCTTTGTTCACTTGGCTCTCCACAATGCCACTCAGTTTCAATGGACATGGCCCAATCCCAAATGGATCACTAGACCCTACGCACTTTGACAGGAGCAATCCATATGGTAATAGCGCCATCTTGCTCTCTAATAGGCCAGGTGAAAGTTTCACCGCTTATGCCATCTCAGACCTACACAACTGCATTGTAGGGTCTAGGGCACAGGAGGTTGGTGGCACATTATGCTGAGGGGAGAATCAGTCAGTTTTTTTGTGTTTTTTCATCAGAAATGATTACTTATGGGTACCTTCATAAAATATTATTTCAATTCACAAATTGCTGTATATCCATTGTTGAGCTGGAATGGAATGTTTGTATCTTGTATATTTGATTGTGATACGTGGTTGTCTTACCTAGCTACAGTATCTTAATATGAATGCACTTACTGTAAGCCGCTCTGGATAAGAGAATCTGCGAAATGACTACAATGTAAAATGTAAATGTTTTATATACAGATCTCATATTACTGTATTATATTTTTTGTAAAACATTTTTTTATATTTTTTTAAATACATGATTAGTTATTTGTTACATTTGACTGTATAAAATCTAGCAGTACTACTACTGAGTGAGGTGGATATACTGTAGAGCTCTCTGAAATGAAACCATCAAGTGATACAATTTTCTTTTTTATTTTGGTGTATTTTACCCCCCTATTTTTCCCCAATTACGTGATATCGAATTTCAATCCAATTATGATCTTGTCTCATCGCTGAAACTCCCCAACTGGCTCGGGAGAGGTGAAGGGTCATGCGTCCTCCAAAACATGACCCGCCAAAATGCACTTCTTAACACCGGCCTGCTTAACCCAAAGGCCAGCTGCACCAATGTGTCAGAGGAAACACCATTCAACTGACGACCAAAGTCAGCCTGCAGGCGCCAGGCCCACAACAAGGAGTTGCTAGAGTGCGATGAGCCAAGTAAAGCCCCCCCGGCCAAACCCTCCCCTAACCTGGACGACGTTGGGCCAATTGTCCACCGCCCTATGGGTCTCCCAGTCACGGCCAGTTGTGACACAGCCTGGGATCGAACCCGAGTCTGTAGTGACATGGCACTTGTTGTTCAATGACAGACATGACCACTGCACCACTCAGGGGGCCCAAGTGATAGATTTGAAACAAATACATGTCTGTCATTGAACAACCCCATGCCATGATTAGATAGGGAAAAAACACACAAATCTCTTTAATAATTTATTTAAACAATAAAAGCTAATTTACGAATGTTTCTGAAACAGATTTATAAAGTTTGCTATATCATGTCATCTCTAGGGGTCGCTGGAGGATCAAATCATTGCAGCAAACCCTCTGCTGGAGGCTTATGGTAATGCCAAGACTGTGAGGAATGACAACTCCTCCCGTTTTGTAAGTAATGTTAAAATACAGCTTCACGTTACATGCTGCTAGTTAAAATCTTGAAGAGATACTTACAATGTCTCAACTGTTCAGGGTAAATTCATCAGAATCCATTTTGGAACTACCGGAAAGCTGGCTTCAGCCGATATTGAAACTTGTAAGTATCTTTTTTTTTTTTTTTATACTTTTTATTTACTTCTAAAAATGCTATGTTGTACAACACACTCTTAACCATGTTATACTTGAATTACAGATCTTCTGGAGAAGTCTAGAGTGACATTCCAGCTGTCTGCTGAGAGAAGTTATCACATCTTCTATCAGCTCATGACTGGACACCAGCCACAATTGCTGGGTGAGAGACAAATACAGAAATATAACATGGAATGCATAAGGCCAACAGGGCTACATCAATTCCAGTTAAACTCTGAGCAGTTGTTTTGGACCCTGTATTGGGTCCGGCAAGTTTTGCAGGGTACCCCCAAATAGGGTACACCCTGATGGTCAAGCAATACATTTCCTTCTCCATCCACATTACCTTGTATGCATCCTCCACATGCACCGTTGATCTAGTTCACTCGTTTATAATAGGAAAAGTGAATGGGAAAAGAAGTTTGAAGTTTCTTCACCTGTCTGTGTCTTATTTTTAAGTATCACTTGAAAGCCCTGATTGCTAGGGTCATTGTAAGATGTCAGGCTTGAAAATCCATTCAGCCATTTTGGCACAATGACTCACTACCCAAACCAGATGCAACTGGTTTTAAGTTGCCAAGAGATGTCATGTGATCCATTACTGCTATCTAGTGAATGAATTGGGAATCATACAGAGGATATATTTACATCAATGGATAGGTAGAGACTTCAGTTTTCTCCTCATATGTATATCATTCCTCTAAGACGAAAAAGGATTCCTGTAAGATGAGAGATTACTTTTCACTGCTAAGCATGTGTTCATATTCCAGATGCACTTCTGATCACCACAAACCCCTACGACTATCCCATGCTCAGTCAGGGTGAAATCACCGTCAAGAGCATCTGTGATGTGGACGAGTTCATTGCCACTGATGTAAGCCAAATTGACATATGTTATTTCATGTCATAATTTTTTGCGCTTAGCATGATGAATCATATTTTGATAATATTTTGATTGATGTTGCACACAATCATGTCTTTCTTTCTGGAAGCATACTTTAAAGAAGTGATGTGTAGTGTAGTGTTCAGGATATGAGGGAAAGCAACTTGCTTTCCAAGGAAGTCCATGTTGTGTAATCATAGCCCACCTCTGCATTAAATCACAGGAGGCCATTGACATTTTGGGCTTCACTGCTGATGAGAAGCTGGGCATCTTCAAGCTGACTGGTTCTGTGATGCATCATGGGGCAATGAAGTTCAAGCAGAAGCAGCGTGAAGAGCAGGCTGAGCCTGACGGCACTGAAGGTAAATAGAAAAATTATGACGACACAGCAACCAGGAATCTCTGGCGTCGTCAAACTGGTGTACATTACATACATGAAATCAAATCAAGCAGTACATATTTACTGAACGTGGTGATTGAAATATCGGATCTTTGTTAAAAATAGTAAAATGTTACCTTCCATCTTAGTGGCTGATAAAATCTCCTACCTCATGGGCCTGAACTCCGCTGACTTGCTCAAAGCTCTGTGCTACCCCAGAGTGAAGGTCGGGAATGAGATGGTGACCAAGGGGCAGACTGTACCACAGGTCGGCAACTCGGTCATGGCCCTCTGTAAATCTGTCTATGAGAAAATGTTCTTGTGGATGGTCGTCCGTATCAATGAGATGTTAGACACAAAGCAGGCCAGGCAATTCTTCATTGGTGTGCTGGACATCGCTGGATTTGAGATCTTTGATGTGAGTGGTAAACAAATTACTTTTCCTTCCAATTAACACTAACTACCTGACTTAATGCACTACCCTAAACATTTTATTTTCTTTAGTACAACAGCTTGGAGCAGCTTTGCATCAACTTCACCAATGAGAAACTGCAACAGTTTTTCAACCACCATATGTTTGTACTGGAACAAGAAGAGTACAAGAAAGAGGGAATTGAATGGGAGTTCATTGACTTTGGTATGGACTTGGCTGCCTGCATTGAGCTTATTGAGAAGGTACGCATAATAACAATTTCTTAAATCAGACCAATATTTTACTGTAAAAAAGCCTGGTCTCTATTAAAATGATTCTGTTCTCAACAGCCAATGGGCATCTTCTCCATCCTTGAAGAGGAGTGCATGTTCCCCAAAGCTTCAGACACTACCTTCAAGACCAAGCTGAATGAACAGCATCTTGGCAAAACTGCCGCCTTTCAAAAGCCAAAGCCTACCAAAGGAAAGGAGGCAGGAAAGGAGGCCCACTTTGCCCTGGTGCACTATGCTGGCATTGTAGAATACAGTATCACAGGCTGGCTGGACAAGAACAAGGACCCCCTGAACGACTCTGTTGTGCAACTCTACCAGAAGTCTACAGTCAAACTGCTGGCTCATCTCTATGTAACTCTAGCAGCTGATGGTAGTGTTGACTGTTCACACAGTTATGGCTTTAGTGCATTCCGTAAATACTAACACATTTTGCATACCTGTAATACTGCATTTTATCTTTTGAATATACAAATAGAGGCTGCAAGCAAGAAGGGTGGCGCCAAGAAGAAGGGTGGCTCCTTCCAGACAGTGTCTGCTCTTTTCAGGGTATGTGTTAATCAAAAATGGAGAGGATATTCCTTTATAATGGGAAAAGGGAAATATTATAATTGTATTCATATCATAATATGTTTATGGTGCGCATGTATCTGAAAAAACTTTTGTTCAAAATGTTTGAGATTCAACAATTGAGTTTGTAGTTTGCAAGGGAAATGCTTGTTGTTGATTTAAGTATGTTTATACCCTCAGGAAAACTTGTTGTTAATTTAAGTATGTTTAAACCCTCAGGAGAACTTGGGCAAGCTGATGACCAACTTGAGGAGTACTCATCCTCACTTTGTGCGCTGCTTGATTCCCAATGAATCAAAGACACCGGGTAAGTGCTAAAAAGTTAAACATTGTTTTAACACTGTGAAGCAGAACCTTGTTTTAAGTTTTATGAAAATTAATGAGTAAAACATTAAATTTTTCTTCAAGGTCTGATGGAAAACTTCCTGGTCATCCACCAGCTGAGGTGTAATGGTGTACTGGAAGGTATTAGAATCTGCAGAAAGGGCTTCCCCAGCAGAATCCAATATGGTGACTTCAAGCAGAGGTAAATACATAGTATGCTTGAAAAGTCAGCCATCGTCATTGGCTGCAGATATTGTGGCATCCAACACAGCTGTGTGGATACTGCATGGTATTGATTGATGAAGTTGAACTATCTTTTCTTTCAGATACAAAGTATTGAATGCCAAAGTCATCCCTGAGGGACAATTCATGGACAACAAGAAGGCTTCAGAGAAGCTCTTGGGGTCCATTGATGTGGACCACACTCAGTACAAGTTTGGGCACACCAAGGTAAAACATTCCTCCTCTTGTGGACAGACTACAAGCAACTCTCATTAGTATATTTTCTTCCCCCAGAACCTAATCTAACATCTGACACAATTACACAATATTTTAGTTCTGGGTTTCCGAGATGACTCCTTTAAGGGTGCTAAAACGCTCTTTGAACCTCTGAGTTTAGACATTTTTCTAATAAACACTGAATTGCAGGTGTTCTTCAAAGCTGGTCTGTTGGGTACTCTGGAGGAGATGCGAGATGAGAAACTGGCTTCTCTAGTGACCATGACTCAGGCTCTGTGCAGAGGTTTCCTCATGAGGAGGGAGTATATGAAGATGATTGAGAGGAGGTAAAGGCTTTGCTGGAAAGAAATGTCTATCTATCCTCATAGGTTTACCCAGTTGTTGCATTTATCGTTCACTTGATCAAACTATTGTTTAATTTGTTTGGATTTGGACAGAGAGTCTACTTTCGCCATCCAATACAACATCCGCTCATTCATGAACGTCAAAACCTGGCCATGGATGAAGCTGTACTTCAAGATCAAGCCTCTTTTAAAAAGTGCTGAAACTGAGAAGGAGATGGCCCAAATGAAGGAGACCTTTGAAAAAACAAAGGAGGATCTGACAAAGGCATTGTCCAAGAAGAAAGAGCTTGAAGAGAAGATGGTTGTCCTACTGAATGAAAAGAATGCCCTGGCGTTACAAGCAGCATCTGTAAGTAGAGCTGAAGGAGTGTATTAGTAAAATGTGCATCAATCCTTGTTTATATTTGAGAGTATAATTGTGAAACAATTAATAAAATATCATATCATCATAACTCTAGGAAGGTGAGAGCCTTAATGATGCTGAGGAAAGGTGTGAGGGACTCATTAAGAGTAAGATCCAGCTTGAAGCCAAACTCAAAGAGACAACTGAGAGGCTGGAGGATGAGGAGGAGCTCAATGCTGAGGTGACTGCAAAGAAAAGGAAACTGGAGGATGAGTGCTCTGAGCTAAAGAAAGACATTGATGACTTGGAGCTCACTTTGGCCAAAGTGGAGAAGGAGAAACATGCCACCGAAAACAAGGTTATCTATTTTTCAATTCAACCATTGTACATCTCTATAGATATAAGCAACCATGTTAGTTAAACATTACATGACTCTACTTAGGTTAAAAACCTAGTTGAGGAGATGGCCTCCCAAGATGAAACCATTGCCAAGTTGACAAAGGAGAAAAAAGCCCTCCAAGAGGCGCATCAGCAGACCCTTGATGATCTCCAGGCAGAGGAAGACAAAGTCAACACTCTGACCAAAGCCAAGACCAAGCTTGAACAGCAAGTGGATGATGTGAGCAAAAACTAACTGAAATGAGGGAGTGAAAAAGAGGTTATAACTAGTAGTACATTATCCGTATACACATTTAGGTGTAATGCCTGCTCTTTGTTACAACAGCTGGAAGGATCTCTGGAGCAAGAGAAGAAAGTCCATATGGATCTTGAGAGAGCCAAAAGGAAGCTTGAAGGAGATCTAAAACTGTCCCAGGAATCCGTTATGGATCTAGAAAATGACAGGCAGCAGTCAGAGGAGAAGATTAAGAAGTAAGTGACTGGCCAATAATAAAGCAAGTTAGGATATTTTACCAAAAGTACTTGAACTTAATCTCCATTCTCTTTTCTTTTGTTCAACTGTACATAGGAAGGACTTTGAGATAAGCCAGTTTCTTAATAAGGTTGAGGATGAACAGGCACTTGGTGTTCAGCTCCAGAAGAAGATCAAGGAACTCCAGGTTGATTCAAGACGTAGCACTTAACTAAAGTGATTCAAATCTATACTAATAAATATTTTCAAGTTGGCTTTGCAAGGGCTAAATATATACGACCATGTATTTCAGGCTCGGGTTGAGGAGCTGGAGGAGGAGATTGAGGCTGAACGTGCTGCTCGGGCCAAGGTTGAGAAGCAGAGGTCTGATCTCTCCAGGGAACTTGAGGAGATCAGTGAGAGGCTTGAAGAGGCTGGTGGTGCAACATCTGTCCAGATTGAGATGAGCAAGAAGCGTGAGGCTGAGTTCCAGAAGCTGCGTCGTGATCTTGAAGAGTCCACCCTGCAGCATGAGGCCACAGCTGCTGCTCTCCGTAGGAAGCAGGCCGACACTGTGGCAGAACTGGGAGAACAAATAGACAATCTCCAGCGTGTCAAGCAGAAGCTGGAGAAGGAGAAGAGTGAATTCAAAATGGAGATTGATGACCTCTCCATCAACCTGGAGTCTGTTTCCAAATCAAAGGTAAAAACAAAAGATTTATTTTGAAGTCGAAAAACAAGTTGTGATCAAATAACTTCAAGACATCTAAAACTGAACTTGTTTCAGGGAAACTATGAGAAAATGTGCCGCTCTCTTGAAGATCAAACGAGTGAACTCAAATCCAAGAACGGTGAACATGCGCGCCAATTGAATGACATAGGTGTGCTAAGGGCAAGACTACAGACAGAGAATGGTGAGTGTGCAAATAACCCAAACAAACATCATCAATATATCTGCTAGAAACATATTTCATACATTGTATCTTCAATCAGGTGAATACGGGCGTCAGCTGGAGGAAAAAGAAGCTCTGGTTTCCCAGCTGACCAGGGGCAAGCAAGCTTTCACACAGCAGGTTGAGGAACTCAAGAGGCACATCGAGGAAGAAGTGAAAGTAGGATAAATCACTTAATAGATTTGCAAAGAAATACATTAAATGTGTACAAATCGTTTTGTAACAAATTCTAAAGAATGGTTTCTTTCTCTACAAATCAACTGAAAGTCCAAGAACGCCTTGGCCCATTCTGTTCAATCAGCCCGCCATGACTGTGACCTGCTCAGAGAGCAGTTTGAGGAGGAGCAGGAGGCTAAGGCTGAGCTGCAGCGTGGAATGTCCAAAGCCAACATCGAGGTGGCTCAGTGGAGAACCAAATATGAGACTGATGCCATTCAGCGCACTGAGGAGCTTGAGGATGCCAAGTAATTAAAGACATTGAACATTTTCATAATGACCAAAATACTTACAATGGCAAACATCGGAGAAGAAACATGTTTCTATACCTTTACAGGAAAAAGCTTGCACAGCGTCTGCAAGATGCACAAGAGACAATTGAGGCAACAAACTCCAAGTGTGCTTCTCTGGAGAAGACCAAGCAGAGACTGCTGAGTGAAGTGGAGGATCTCATGATTGATGTGGAGAGAGCAAATGCTTTGGCTGCCAATCTTGACAAGAAACAAAGGAACTTTGACAAGGTAACATGAAAGACAAGATGGCAAGGAAAAATGAATGAAATCCACCTATTCAGTCACTCATTTATTAATTAACTTGTTAATGACACTTCCAGGTTCTGTCAGAGTGGAAGCAGAAGTATGAGGAGAGCCAGGCAGAGCTAGAGGTGTCTCTGAAAGAGGCCCGCTCTCTCAGCACCGAGCTGTTCAAGATGAAGAACTCCTATGAAGAATGTTTGGACCACCTGGAGACACTTAGGAGGGAGAACAAGAACCTGCAACGTATGTTCCAAACATTCTGCAACAAACTTAAAGTAACTGTCCAGTGAACATCTCACTTTAAAAAGTAACTAATGTGTAACTGTTAACTCATGCCCAAATAACCTCAAACTTGTATCTCAAATAGACCTTTTCAAAAATGCTTGCTATTTTCTCATAGAGGATGATGTCATTCTCCTAGGGAGGATAAGCTGGCCAACCAGGGGTTTACTCGCATTAATATTTTGAATGACCGGTATACGCCCACACCATTCTGTTATTGGAATATGCCCACATCAATCTAACACAGAAAAGCTGTTTTTTAGCATACTTAATTACAGTTTATTGTAATTACTTATAGGTCATATTTGATAGAAATCTGTAAACACTGGACAGTTACTTTAATGTCTACATGCAATAAACCAGGCAGTTTAAACCAGGCAGTTTAACGGTCTCTTGAAATATTCTTGTTAGAGTAAATTTTCTTTAAACAATCTAATTGACCATCTTGTGTGATAACCACTATTTCCATGTTTCTCAAAGAGGAAATCGCTGACCTGACTGAACATATTGGTGAGTCTGGAAAGACCATCCATGAGCTGGAGAAGGGAAAGAAGACAGTGGAGATTGAGAAGACAGAATTTCAGACTGCCCTGGAGGAAGCAGAGGTAAAAGAAAATACAGATAAAATTCACATTTTTAAAAGTGGAAGGGTACAATACATTCTATTGTCTATACTCATCTATAACTTAATTGATATTTTGATTCATTCTAAGGCTACACTGGAGCATGAGGAATCCAAGATTCTCTGTGTTCAGCTGGAGCTAACCCAGGTAAAAAGTGAAGTTGACAGGAAGCTGTCAGAGAAGGATGAGGAGATAGAGCAGATCAAGAGGAACAGCCAGAGGGTGATGGACTCCATGCAGAGCACTCTGGACTCTGAGATCAGGAGCAGGAATGATGCCATGAGAGTCAAGAAGAAGATGGAGGGAGACCTCAATGAGATGGAGATTCAGCTGAGCCATGCCATCCGCCAGGCTGCTGAAAGCCAAAAACAGCTGAGGAACGTCCAGGGAGCACTCAAGGTATGGATTTTAAACATCTAATTGACTCAGGGAGGCTGTAAAACAAATATGGTATCATTGAGTTTTCTTCCTTTGACCTCAGGATGCCCAACTGCACCTTGATGATGCTGTCCGCGCTGCAGATGATATGAAGGAGCAAGTAGCCATGGTGGAGCGCAGGAATAACTTGATGGTGGCTGAGATTGAAGAACTGAGGGCTGCCCTGGAGCAGACAGAGAGAGGCCGCAAAATGGCCGAGCAGGAGCTGGTTGATGCCAGTGAGCGTGTTGGACTGCTGCATTCTCAGAATACTAGCCTTATAAACACCAAGAAGAAGCTAGAGGTTGACCTTACTCAGGTCCAAGGTGAAATGGAAGACACTGTTCAAGAAGCAAGAAATGCAGAGGAGAAGGCCAAGAAGGCTATTACTGATGTGAGTCCTTATAGCATATAATATAAATCTTACAGCAAAATCTACTTGCCGATAAGTAACATCCCTATCCTATTCTACATGAAATGCCATGGTGGCAGGCTGCCATGATGGCAGAGGAGCTGAAGAAGGAGCAGGACACCAGCTCTCACCTGGAGAGGATGAAGAAGAACCTGGAGGTCACAGTCAAGGACCTGCAGCACCGCCTGGATGAGGCTGAGAACCTGGCCATGAAGGGCGGAAAGAAACAACTCCAGAAACTGGAGGCTAGGGTAAACTCTAACTACATCATCTTAATGAAAACTATCACACTGACTACACCAATGACAAAGGAAATACACTGTAATAACTTGGTTATAATCCAAATATTTAATTCAAGGTCCGTGAACTGGAGAGTGAAGTTGTTGCTGAACAGAGACGTTCAGCTGATGCTATTAAAGGTATTCGCAAATATGAGAGGAGAGTCAAGGAGCTCACCTACCAGGTACTTTCAACATCTGATGAGGAGAACTCTGTAAAGAGTAACCTTGACCCCTAAGCCATAATCTTCCTTTAATTTATATAGACTGAGGAGGATAAGAAGAATGTGAACAGGCTCCAGGATCTGGTGGACAAGCTGCAGCTTAAAGTGAAAGCCTACAAGAGACAGTCTGAGGAGGCTGTAAGTAAATTTAATTCTAATATACAAATATATAGAAATACCATGAAAATGCATAATTTCAATGATGCATTCTAGATGTTACTTTGGTAACATTTACTTCACTTTACCCATGGCCTACAGGAATAATGCTTTATAAGTTGTTATAAGCAGTTATGAGCCTTTATGTCTCATAATAATTCTTACAGTATATACGTTACATTTGACCAGTTGGTTTGTCTTACAGGAGGAGCAGTCCAACACTCACCTGTCCAAGTGCAGGAAGGTGCAGCATGAGCTGGAGGAAGCTCAGGAGCGTGCCGACATAGCTGAGTCCCAGGTCAGCAAGATGAGAGCCAAGAGCCGTGAAATTGGCGGCAAGGTATGATCAAACATTTATAGGCAATTTTGTTGCCGATCAACAAATAAGCCTGAGATTAGAAATGTGATTAATGTGATTAATGACTAATGATTGTTCCCTAAATGTTTATTTTAGCCCAAGGATGCAATGGAGTGATCAGCTTTGGAGTGATGGAGGAAACGAGACATTCACAAGCAACCATACAATATGAGTTTCTTTTGAAATGTCTACATACTGTAACTAGTAGGCCTACCCTATGTGTGAACAATGACATATCGGGTGTGAACACTGCAGGCAGAAGTCAATAAAAATAGCATGTAATTATCACTCAAGTGTGTTTCTTTCTCAGTTACAAGTCATATAGTGCATTCAGAAAGTATTCAGATCCCCTGACTTTTGCCACATTTTGTTATTTTACAGCCTTATTCTAAAATGGATTAACTTAAAAATGTTTCTCATCAATCTACACAGAATACCCCATAATGACCCAGTGAAAACAGATTTTAAGAAATGTTTGCAAACGTATAAAAAATAAAAAACAGAAATACCTTATTTACATAAGTTTTCAGACCCTTTGCTATGAGACTCGAAATTCAGCACAGGTGCATCATGTTTCCTTGAGATGTTTCTACAACTTGATTGGAGTCCACCTGTGGTAAATTCAGTTGATTGGACATGATTTGGAAAGGCACACACCTGTCTATATAAGGTCCCATAGTTGACAGTGCATGTCAGAGCAAAAACCAAGCCATGAGGTTGAAATAATTGTCTGTAGAGCTCAGAGACGGGATTGTGTCGAGTCACAGATCTGGGGAAGGGTACCAACACAACACATGTCTGCAGCATTGAAGGTCCCCAAAAACACAGTCTTCTCCACCATTCTTAAATGGAAGAAGTTTGGAACCACCAAGACTCTTCCTAGAGCTGGCTGCCTGGCCAAACTGAGCAATCGGGGGAGAAGGGCCTTGGTCAGGGAGGTGACCAAGAACCTGATGGATACTCTGACAGAGCTCCAGAGTTCCTCTGTGGAGATGGGAGAACATTCTATAAGGACAACCATCTAGAGTGGCCAGACAGAATCAACTCCTCATTAAAAGGCTCATGACAGCCCGCTACAACAGCTTAACTACTGCCCCTCAGACAGGATACACAACACTTATTGTACACATAATAATTGACCTATTTTAACTCACTCACTGCTGTCCAGGTCCTTATTTAAAAACCGAAGCCTGTGTAGTTTTGATGAAGTTTAGGCCCATTGTTGTAGAAACACACTGAAGGAGATTCCGCCTACTAGTCCACATGGTAGTTATCAGTTCTGCTGTTATCAGAGCTGCTGTTGAATACACATACATGCTCTCTGTTACACACAGGCTGGGTGAGTACTCTCTGCACGGCAGCTGTGTGGTCACCCGCAGGTCTAAGTGGGTGGCCAATAACTGGATCAACATTGACCCAGACTACCAGCGCCAGGCTCACTACCAGCAGCTGGCGTCACAGCAGGAGGAAGAGTGGGAGGGGGAAGAGGACAAAGGGGAGTGGCCTCAGTCTCAGCCCTGAACAACTGCAAACTGATGACTCCCATTAGGAACTGTAGCTGTACTGCTGTAGCCTAGAAACCAAAAACAATTACCTCCCCTTAGGTTCAGTAATTACACTAGTTCCAACCTCAGAAGAGTTATGGGTGGTCCAGACATTGTAGTTAGTGGGCCTAGACCTCCCCCACCTCTCTTCTTCACCCCAAAGCAACCACAAAGATACCCCACTACCCACCTCCCCAACCTAACTTGACTCTTTGCGGCCAGTACATAGAGAGATATTGGATATTCAGGGACTGTGGTCAGTTTGGATTCAAGCAACTGAGAAGGTGTAAAAAAAATCTAATGTTGTGGTTCAGATGAATTTTTGCGTACTTCCAAACTTTGTTTACGTTATATACTTAGTGAGACTGTCACTATGATACACACATTGCAGAGGGAGGTCCACCATGCTACTAGTTGCATGTACTGTACGTACCTTCGTATGAGCTGTTACGTTAGACTTTGTACAGGTTTTTACTGTGTCTTGATAAAGATAGCCTGTAGACTGTGTCAGCTGTGATCCTCAGTTTTTTAGCTTGACGATGTCTGTCATCACCCAAAGACCCCTCCCATCTTCCAATGTGATGAATCATGTTAACTGTTATTTAAGCGTTGAACAGATTTACTTTCTTTATTTGTTCGTTTGTTTATCTATTATACTTTTTTAATGTATATTTATTTTTATGTCACTTGCATCCATTACTTCTCAACCTACTACAGGTATTGCATTTCTATTTAAGTATTAATTATTACTTATTTATTCCATATTTTTCACTTTCCACGTTGTCTGGTTTACCTTGTTTGGCATTTGTTTCAAAATGCGCTGAATCACATTCCTCTCCTCCAAATAAACTTTACTTTAGATTTTGAATTATAGAGCGTTATTTCTCTCATTTCAGTGGAGTCACAGAGGAGGGAGTGAGGCCCATTGCCAAAGCCGTTCGTGACAACACTGGCAGACCCATAGAAACATTCAGGAGTGAGGCCCCCAAGCTGTTCGTGACAACACTGGCAGACACATGGAAACATTCAGGAGTGAGGCCCTCAAGCTGTTCGTGACAACACTGGCAGACCCATAGAAACATTCAGGAGTGAGGCCCCCAAGCTGTTCGTGACAACACTTGCAGACCCATAGAAACATTCAGGATTTTATAGAAATTTCATAAAATGTATAGTATTTAAATTAATAAATTCAGACTTTTAATATACAGTATAAAATATCCTTTAAAAAAAATCACATTTATTATTTATGTGTTTTTTGTAAATGTTTTGGAGCCAAACTCTTGGCAGTTGTGAAAAAAGTCAAAAGTTGGAAGAGTTGCAGAATTGGAAATTGTCATTGTTGATAAGACACTTTTTTTCATTAATTAGGCTGTTTTCTCTTGAATCATATGGTCTATCCACTAGAAACCCGTGGACAATATGAACACATATAAGACACACAGTGTGTGTATATACAGTGTGTGTGTGTGTATATATATATATATATATATATATATATATATATATATATATATATATATATATATATATATATATATATATATATATATATATATATACACATACATACATACACACACTGTATATACACAGTTGAAAGTCACTTAGGATAGGGGCCCGCCCCATAACAGAAAAGTGGACATCAATCATACAGAGACGTCAGACTTCAGTAAGGGTCCTCAGAGTTTGGTGCTGTACTGCATCTCCTGAAATTACATATTTACAGACATGGTTAACTTTGGTCAAAGCAATATACAGTCTTCCATATTTTATCTTATATTGAACTGCATTGAATGATTGTACAGTATCTGTTTTTGCGTCTCACCAAACAATACTGATAGCTGGGTGTTGATGTTCCCTGGTGGCCAAGGCAGTGTAGCACAGCATCATGGACCGTAGCAAACAGACGTCCTTTAGTGATGGACTCAGAGAAGAACCCTCCCAGCTCTAACTGCTCCACCACAGACACTGGATAGAACAAGTAAGAGTTATTTACACATCCTATTCAAAGTAATGAGTTGTTCATTTATTAGCTACATATACTCACTCTGACACCCAGCCATGTAGACAGTAACATCAATCTCACCAAAGTCATGGAATATCTGTCAAAACAGGATAGGAGTATAAGCACATCTGTAGTTTTGCACTTTGAACATCTAAACTCTAATCTCAACCTACCAAACCGTTGTCATCCTAATATGTTTCTCCCCTATACCTTTCATTGAGGGCATCTACATTCATGATTTTCTTCTTTCTACTTAAGGCCATCTTAAGGCCATCTCTCGTATCTCATCATTTCCATACCCTCATCATCACCCACTCACATTTCTCATGGTCTTGATGGCTACGGTGTCGATAAAGTTAGCTGTGGATAGGTCTAGGATGATGGAGTGGATGTCCCAGGTCCACTTGCCCAGCGATCCCAGGGAGACCTTATCCAGTTCACGGCTCAGGGTATCCTCACTACTGGACCCCAGAGTGGTGGTGTCCCCGTCTTGCAGTTCCGACACTGCCCCCAGGCTGGCACTGTCTGGGTCTTTATCGCCCTTCAGGTACTCCCAGCTGCAGTGGTCATCAGGCGTGCGGGGCGTTGTTGGCATGACGAACACGGTGCCGTTCTCGCGGCCGCACCAACCTGGTTGGTCGTCTCCCAGTGACTCCTCCCTGTCTCCATCTCCGTCCCCTGGTTCCTTCCATTCCCCTGCCGCTTCCTCTACAGAGAAAACTCCTGTCTTCTGCTCTGCCGCTCTCAGATCATGCCTCTGCACAGTCCACACATAGACAACACGTTAGTTTACAACACGCTTGTAAAACCTGTCTTATAAAGAAATAGAGAAAAAGCATCACCATGGCTGTCTGTCATCAAAATAATGCTTAGATTAGTTTAGAGATTATGTAGATATGATGAGTCGATTTATACTGTACAAGTTTATGTATGTCCAGATGGATTCCTGAGTAGTTTGGAATGTTTTATTCAAATGTATTTAAATGCCGGTTCCACAGTTTCTCACCTGTCTCCTGGCCTCCCTCCTAGCTCTCCTCTCAGCTCTCTTCTCTCTGCGTCTCTGCTTGGCCTCCTGTCTTCTCTTGTAGATGATCATCTTGCTGATATCAAGCCCGCTCTAAACATAGATACTCCATCTGTTATCATCACATCAAACACTTGCTCCGAATGTAGGCCTACAGTCACGAAACACAAGGCCTGCATCTTAAATGGCACCCTATTCCCTATACACTGAGTATACAAAACATGAAGAACACCTGCTCTTTCCATAACATGACCAGGTGAATCCAGTTGAAAGCTATGATCCCTTATTGATGTCAGGTTTACAAATCCACTTCAATCAGTGTATATGAAGGGGAGGAGACAGGTTAAAGAAGGATTTTTAAGCCTTTGGACAATTGAGACATGCAGAGGCGCAACTTTCACTGGGGACCGGGCCCACATTCTGAAATTGCATTTTTGTCCCTCCCAGCTTGATCATTGGAATGTGATACAAAACAAGGCAACGGTGTGTTTAGGATCATGCGGACGCCTCCGAGCTGTTTGGAATGATTATCCAACTGGTAAAAAAGAATATATATTATGTCCCCCCCACTTCTAAAACCAAAGTTGCGCCCCTGGAGACATGGATTGTGTAGGTGTGCCATTCAGAGGGTGAATTTGCAAGACGAAAAATGGAAGTGCCTTTGAACGGGGAACACTTTCGACACCCTGTAGAGCATGAGGTGCAAATGAGTGTCACTGTCAGAGTTATTTGGAAAAGGGCACCTTTTCTTTTAGAGCCTCCAGGTAGAGGTCAGCGTTGGCAAAGTACACGGTGGCAGAGGAGTGGAAGATAGTGATGCCAGGGACCTCTCTCACCTGCCACACACACACACAAACAAAACTACAAGGTTATGGTTACCCACTGACAGTGCCACCACTACCTAACTTCCTGCTGCCTCCTAAGGTCTGCTGTCTCACCCATAGAAATAAAATGATTATATTATATGGCCTTTCACCTCTCTGTGGGTCTCCATGTCCAAGTAGAGCTCTGTCTCTGGAACGTGTCCCAGAACTGAGTACTTTGGTCTGAAAGAGAGGATAGCAGAGTTGGGTCACCACCAGAGCACTCCAGTTTCCAGTCTACTGTATAATTATTAAATGGATGCTGTTTTTTTGTTCTGAATTCTTTAAAAAATGTTGGTTTTTGGCTTCCACTTTTTTAATCAATCACTGAATTTGGACTGAAAGTGCGAAGAATGAATTGCCACCTGGCACCTGCTGATGCTGCGCTTTTGATTTGTTTGAATAAAACACAGCCACATGAAAACTATGCAGTGTTGAAGAAGTGGAAGAGCATTCTTACAGCTGGGTCCTGAAGATAACAGTGAGCACAGCGAAGGTGATGGAGGCACCAAGGCCCATGTCCAGGTTGAACAGTAGTGTGGATACCCAGGTCACCAGCCACACCACCTGGGAACAGGGTAATTCTTATGTACTGCTTATGAATGGGTTAGGTATGGGTTATGAATGCTCTTACGTAGATACACTGCAAACAAAGTGTTACTGTGTTTTTCAATTATATTCCAACTATTTCAACCATTCACAACCAGAGAAGATGTGTGTAATGTGTATAAGGAAGCTAATTTCTCCTCTCACCAGATCAACCTTGCTGCTCCTCCACAGAGTGATGATGTCATAGTACTGCTTGAACATGCCCTTCAGGTTTACAAAGACGACGGCTGCAAGTACGGCCTGAAACACACACAAACGTAAGCGTGGCTACAACGTGCACACACTTTCGAAACCTCATACTTCACCCGCAAACACTTGAATAGACTAACTCATATAAACAACGTAGAAAGAATACATTCAAACAACATTCTGTCTCCTATCAGAGAATACACACACATACAGTATATAGCTGAAGTAGAGCCATACCTTTGGCAGCTCCTGGAACAGAGGCCCAAGCTTCAGCACAGTCACCAACACTATCACAGCAGAGGCCATTCCAGCCATCTGCAGTAAAGACATTGGATATCAAATCGATTTACGCAATCAATGCATCATTTGTATCTTTCATCTGTCACAAAACATAGATTCTTGTTGCTTTTACATAACCTACACACATTCGTTGTGTGTATGCATTTATATGCATGACTATAGCAAACACTCCTATATTATTCAGAATGGTGTAGAGTAGGAGTCCCGCAGTGTTCCACTCACCTGTGTCTTGCCTCCAGTACTCTCCTGGATGAGACTGCGGGACATGGAGGAGCAGACAGCGTAGCACTGGAAGAATCCCCCCACAGCATTGCTGAGACCCAGCGCCACCAGCTCCTATAGGAGGGGAAGGGAAAGACAGTGTTAAAGGGGATAGGAGAAGATGGACGAGGTCAGTGTGTTTATACTGTATTCTATACTATCGCTCTGACACCTGCTCGTCCAAATATTTATATATTCTTAATTCCATTCCTTTACTTTAGATTAGTGTGTATTGTGTGCATTGTTGTGGAATTGTTAGATATTACTTGTTAGATATTATTGCACTGTTGGAGCTAGAAACACAAGCATTTCGCTACAACCACAATAACATTTGCTAAACACGTGTATGTGACCAATACGATTTGATTTGATTTGATAGTGAGTGTAACAGACAGAGGTTTGTTTGAACTGTATTGCAGAGCTGTTTCAGTTATGGTGGCCTATGAGGCACAACAAGATCAAATTAGTTAATGGGAAGATGGTACAGATTGTGTAGATTGTAAAGGATTCAGTTGCTTTGATGGTGTTGGAAAAATGTATGATAAGAGGGACTGTCTCACCTGGTTGCTGTCCACCTTGTAGCCATGTTTTAGTGCAAACGTCTTCCCAAGAGAGATGGAGATGGCGTAGCCCACAATAGCCAAGGCAAACGCATCCCCCATCACCTCTCCAAACAGGCTAGCATCAGGTAACCTGGGGGCAGCCAGGCTGAATAAAGCAGAGGATATGGATCAGGCTAGTACCAGAGGTTTCAACCATGAACCAGGCTCCCAGTGCAAGATATGGATCAAATCCAGGCTGTATCACATCTGTCTGTGATTGTGAGTCCCATAGGGCGGCACACAACTGGCCCAGCATCGTCCGGGTTTGGCCGGGGTAGGCCGTTATTGTAAATAAGAATTTGTTCTTAACTGACTTGCCTAGTACAGTAAAGGTTAAATAAAAAATGTAATAAATTAACCAGCAGGGGTCAGTAATAAGAATTAACAACATACCAGGAAGAGAAGTGGTCAACAGGAAGAGGTCAAGAAAAAGTAATGAGGATTACAATTTGACAGACAATCAAGGTATTAATTATTATTACATGCTTCTCTCACAGAAACACATTCACACATGTTATATCACCCCCCACACACACATACTGTTAAGTGAAAAAAACACTCTCTTTCACTAAATACTGACCCGCTGGGAATTTCCCCCACTACTGAGATTGTGTAGTTGTCGTTTAGGTGGGTGTAGGACGATATCACTGTCGCTGCCACAATCTTTATCAAAATAGAAACACAGTCTTTTCAATTCAACTTAGTCACAATCTTCTCAATACAACTGGACAAATAATGGGAGTTTTGCAAGGAAAACATCACGTCAATCATTTAGTGAACATACTGTAGGTTGGGTCAATCAGAAGCCAGAAGTGTCCCTAATCATTAGTTATGAATCCCCTCTTTCTGCTGTGTACGACACTAATACAGTACATTGGAATGGTCACATATAGTTGACTCAGTTCACCTGTTTCAGACTAGGCCCATTCTACATTTCTGTTTTTCTACGCTAGACTAGACAGAAATAAAATCTCTGGCATACCCAAATGAATATAACCAATGTCAAATATTTGAAGTTCAAATGTATCTTTGAACAATCAAGATAGAAAAAGATCAAGACATTTTTGTAGAAAAACATAAGGAAGAGACTGACAGAACGACAGGGGATGTAGATTGACAATAGATCACATGACGGTGAGACAGTGGACAAAGTATCATAGTAACTGACTGCGATGAGCTCCACTGGGATGGGCACGGGCAGTTTGGCGCTGATGGCAGAGTTGATTTCCTTGGCTGCGATGAGAAACACCATGGATACGCCACTGACCACCAGTGTGGGTAGATGGGTCTGAGGTAGCTTGGAGCACACCTCCACCAGGGTCTGTGGACAAGAGTTGCACCAATATTAGATTAGTTTAGGGTTTTGTGCTGGGGTTGACTTACAGTGTCAGTTAAAATGTCTCACACACACATACACAAGAATGGTACTCACATACACCAGTGACAGGGGTCCACTGAAGCGTGTGGTTGACACCCCAAAGAGCTGTGCGATCACAGCAACCACAGCGTGAGCAGCAGCTGCTGTCGTGTAGGCTCGCACCAGTGGCTCCGACAGGTAGGTACCCACAAACCCAAACTTCACCAGCCCCAGCACCACCTACAAATGGAAGCATGACCATTCAAATACAACAAATTCCTACTGTCAGTCATAGTAATGATAAATGATCTACAAATGCCTGATTTGTGAAATCCGTCATAGCTCTTGTATTGTATTCGATTGGATTGCATTGGATTAAACCGTAGTGTAGCATATTGTACTGTCTTGTGTTGTATTGTATTGCATTGTATTGAAGTGTAGTGTAGCATATTGTATTGCCTTGTGTTATGTTGTATTGTACTGTTATTTCCATTAGCAGCTAACTGTTCTATTCTTTTGATGACCTGGATGAGTCCTCCTAGGACGGTGGTAGCAGCAGCGACCTGCACCCTGTAGGAGTCCCTGGCAGTGATGTTCACCTCAGTCAGGTTAGTCCCATTCATCATGACCAGGAAGTTCCTGTCTGGAGCCAACCTCTCTGTCACACTTCCAACCATGATACTGAGCACTGCAAACGTACCTGCACACAAACACAACTTAACGACATACGTGTATGTACATTTGTATTCACAACAATAATTTGACTGACTGGGAGTGTAATTCCTTATCAACCAATCTCATATTACATATTTCTGTCCACTTACCTATGGAAATGTGTCTGGATGTCCCAAAGAAGAAATAGACCAATGCAGGGTAGAGGGATGTGTATAGCCCAAAAACTGGGGGCAAGGAGGCCAGCAATGCATATGCCATACCTGCAGAGAGTATAGAGAAATCTAGTTAAAAGCCTCACTAGCCAATAAATCATTCAACTATTTTTTTCCACTGGGTCTGTACAAGTTCTATACATTAAGTGTATGTTGTTCACATTACTACCATTGAAATGTGTGTTGTCATTGAGGATACTTTCTGTGGTTAACCCATGAGCTTGTGGTTAACCCATGGGCTTGTGGTTAACCCATGGGCTTGTGGTTAACCCATGAGCTTGTGGTTAACCCATGGGCTTGTGGTTAACCCATGAGCTTGTGGTCTTATTGTACCTTGTGGTAAGTGCATGATGCCCACACTGATGCCAGAGATGAGGTCTGGCATGCCATAGTCCCAGATAGAGTAGCGGGGCAGCCAGTATAGTACAGGCAGACAGCCCACCACACTACGCTTCAGCCTGGGTACAGTACATCTGGGAAAGTGGGGGAAGACAGACAGACAGACAGACAGGCAGGCAGGCAGGCAGGCAGACAGACAGACAGACAGACAGACAGACAGACAGACAGACAGACAGACAGACAGACAGACAGACAGACAGACAGACAGACAGACAGACAGACAGACAGACAGACAGACAGACAGACAGACAGACAGACAGACAGACAGACAAGAGATAGGGTTAGGGTTGAACCGGGATGTCGACATTAAATTAGGGTTGGGGTTGAGGTTAGGTTTAAGGTTGAACTGGGGGTGTAGTGGAGCGAGTTGAGAGCTTCAATTTCCTCCGTGGCCATATCACTAAGGAACTATCAGCCGAGCTGCCTGCCTCTATACCAGGCAGTGTCAGAGGAAGGCCCTAAAAATGGTCAAACACTCCAGTCACCCAAGTCATAGACTGTTCTCTCTGCTACTGCATGGCAAGCGGTGCCAGAGCACCAAGTCTGGGACCAAAAGCCTCCTGAACAGCTTCTACCCCCAAGTCATAGACTGCTGAACAGTTAATCAAATGACCACCCTGACTATTTACATTTGCCCCCTTTTTATTTGCACTGACTCTCTTGCACCAGCTCTATGCACACTCACTATGCACACTCACTCACACACACTCACACATACAACACTGACACTCCAACAGACACACATACACACACATACTGTACACTCACACACACAAAACACACACATGCAAATTGAAGCCACACACACTCACACATACAGTACACACTTTCAAAGTCTTTCACACTCACTGCTGCTACTCTGTTTATCATCTATCCTGATTGCCTAGTCACTTTAACCCTTACCTACATATGCATATTACCTCAATTACCTCGTACCGCTGCACATTGGCTTGGAAGCGGTACTCCTTGTGTATAGTCTCGTTAGTCAGGGGTGTATTCTGTTACTATTTCCTTTTTATTTTTTTGCAAATGTTTCTTACTTTTTAACTCTGCATTGTTGGGGAAGGGCTTGTAAGTAAGCATTTCACGATAAAGTCTACACCTGTTGTATTCGGCGCATGTGACAAATTGTATTTTATTTTGATTTGATTTGATTTGAACCTAGAGTTAGGGTTAGGGTTAGTATAGAAAGAAAGTAACAGTATATTCTTCCAGCCAACAGACAGCATTGAGCATGATCCGTTGGACCCACTTCCAGTAGGCTGATGCTTAAATCAAATATTTAACCCCATCTATTTGCAATAAATCAGAAACTCACATACACACACACCTTCTGTGCCTTACCTGAAGGACTCTTTTAGCTGCTCGATCAGGGAAGGGTGAGTGTCAGAGTAGTCCATTCTCTGAGCCAGCTCCTCCAGTCTCTGTTCATCCAGCACATCCCTCTCCACGCTGTACCCCCTAGCCTTCCGCCCCTTACCCATACCACCTCGTCTAATATGTCCTTACTTGAATGTATATAAGAACCAGTTTGGGCTATTTCGTCCTCCCTGTGTAAGTCACTTGAAGTGCCTGTCCGTCACCCTTTTACACAATATGACAGATGAAAGGGAGGTGTTTTCCAAACACTGAATAAAACAGGTTTACTAAAAAGTTTACTTTTTCACCCAAAGCATGGTGGGCATTTCCATTGACTGAGGTTCTGTCACTCTATCAGAGATAAGAGTACTGTCACCACTCCCACTACATATTTGAATCCTCCTTTATATTTGTGTGACTGTGTGGAGGGGGGGTCAGGGGTTGATCGCGTGTAGGGCATAACCTATAATGGATAACTAGGAGGCATTTTTCCACCTCATATTTGGTCATTCTAGGTCATCAAGAGCCCCATTTCAGGATGTCCAGATTGCACTCTGGTCATAGGAAGGAGGTGTTTCCACCAGATTCCTTACACTGCAAAAGTGATGCTAATGAACCATGAAAACCTCAGGCAGCCTGTAGCTGATGACATACTAGTCCTGTCATCTATTACAGACAGCTCTGGTACAGTGGACAGACAGACACACATACAGGATATGGAAAAAGCAACATCAGGGGAATTATAGATTATTACAACCTAGCCTATGAATGAATGTTTACAACGTAGGTGTCAGGCTCTGGCCATAGAGAAGCTTATTGCTTCTCTATAATTCTAGAGTCTGGCAGTTCTATATGTTCTATCTCTGTGTGGTGTGTTGTGTGTGGGATCCCTAATTAGAAGCAGCTGCTATGCATTGTCTCTAATTAGGATCCTACTTATATGTGTATGTCCCACTCCATAGGCGTGGTTCATTGTCTTCAGTCCCGTGTTCGATGTAAGTGTGTTTTCCGTTTGTATCTGTGTAGTTGTTGTTTTGTATAGTTTGATACTAAGTCTAGTTTATTAGTTAATAAGTGATGTCGAACTATTGCTGCACTGCGCCTTGGTTCTTATACACACCCGAGCGTTACAGAATGAAACACCAATCGACCAAGCAGCGCAATTCGGGAGTTAAGGAGAGAAAGAGAGGACAGCGTCGTAATCAGGGAGCAGGAGGTAATGGAGCCCGTAGACAACCCCAAGAAAATTCTGGGGGGGGGGCTATGGGGGTGGTCTGGCCGCGAGGAAGACGCGCCAGTACCACTCCCCATGTGGAACATGGTGAAGCCAATGTACAAATGGGGGGCGCAGAGCAAGGAGCATGAGGAGTATTTGGAGGAAAGTTTTGAAGAGATTCTGGAGGAAATGAGGGAGATAGAGGAGGAGGTTGAGAAGGAAATGAGGAAGTGGATCAGTCCGGGTCCGGTCGCTTTCTCCACTCCCGTGAAAGAGCAGTCCGCTCCATCGGTGCCAAGTCCGGGTCCGGCCGACTGCTACACTCCAGTGCCAGAGCAGTCCGTTCCACCGGTGCCCAGTCCAGGTCCGGCCGTCTGCTACACTCCAGTGCCAGAGCAGTCCGCTCCACCGGTGCCCAGTCCGGGTCCGGCCGTCTGCTACACTCCAGTGCCAGAGCAGTCAGCTCCACCGGTGCCGACTCCACACATCAGGCCTCCTGTGCGTCTCTCCAGTCCGGTAAGCCCAGTGCCGGCTCCCCGCACTCGCGCTGAAGTGAATGTCACCAGTCCGGTGCCATCTATGCCGGCTCCACGCACCAGGCCTCCAATGCGTCTCTCCAGTCCGGTATGTTCCATGCCGGCTCCCCGCACTCACCCTGAAGTGCGTGTCTCCAGTCCGGTGCCATCTGTGCCGGCTCCACACACCAGGCCTCCTGTGCGTCTCTCCAGTCCGGTATGTTCCATGCCGGCTCCCCGCACTCGCCCTGAAGTGCATGTCACCAGTCCGGTGCCATCTATGCCGGCTCCACGCACCAGGCCTCCAATGCGTCTCTCCAGTCCGGTATGTTCCATGCCGGCTCCCCGCACTCACCCTGAAGTGCGTGTCACCAGTCCGGTGCCACCTGTGCCGGTTCTACGCACCAGGCCTCCAGTGCGCCTCTCCAGTCCGGTACGTCCTGGCCCAGTTATTTGGACCTGTTGTCTACCCCTTTAAATGGCCGGAGTCGCCTGCCACACCGGTGCCCAGTCCTGGCCCGGTTATCTTCCCCACTCCATGGCCGGAGTCGTTCGCCACACCGGTGCCCAGTCCGGGCCCGGTCATCAGAGTGGAACTAAGGAGGAAGCTATCCATTTCGCCGGGGCCGGAACCGCCACCTGCGATGGTTATTGTTTGTTGTTTTTCCCTCCCTAACCCTCCCCTCATGTAATTGTGTTTGGGTTCTTGCGGCCGGGAGTCCGCGCCTTTGAGGGGGGGTACTGTCAGGCTCTGGCCATAGAGAAGCCTATTGCTTCTCTATAATTCTATGGTCAGAGTCTGGCAGTTCTATATGTTCTATCTCTGTGTGGTGTGTTGTGTGTGGGATCCCTAATTAGAGGCAGCTGCTATGCATTGTCTCTAATTAGGGATCCTACTTATATGTGTATGTCCCACTCCATAGGTGTGGTTCATTGTCTTCAGTCCCGTGTTCGATGTAAGTGTGTTTTCAGTTTGTATCTGTATAGTTGTTGTTTTGTATAGTTTGATACTAAGTCTAGTTTATTAGTTAATAAATGATGTCGAACTATCGCTGCGCTGCGCCTTGGTTCTATACACACTCGAGCGTGACAGTAGGTGCACACAGGTCGAGAGGTGACAGACAGTGACACATGGCAGGTAGCCTAGCGGTTAAAGCATTGGGCCAGTAACTGAAAGGTTACTGGTAGGGTTGCACATTTTGGGGAATATTCAGAGGTGGAAACTTTCCGTGGGAATTAATGGGAATATATGGGAATTAACGGGAATATATTGGAATTAACGGAAATATATGCAAATTAATATTAATACCATTTAAATGTAGATGTTTTTTGCATTGGATATATTTACCATATCATATGGAGACAGAAACATAAACCTTTTACCTTATCATAATTGCAAATGATTAAATCCTTCCAATGGAAGTATGAAGAAAACAGTTTAGTTACGAATTGAACTTTAAATAAATTAGTTGACTCTTCACATGGGATGATTTCACTGAACAACAAAAGAAAGGGAATATTGAATGATCCCCAATGATCCATCGGATCTCCCAAAAAATGTTTTCAACATACATCTGTAAAATGATAGTCTAGAAACTAAAGCTTTGGTTGTCTTCCTCTCAGGCTTCCATGTATTCTCCCTGGACCTAATCAATGTCCACCTCTTGAACATCAGACTCTGAGGCCTCATCACTGTCACTTTCTAATCTTGTTGAGGATGGCTCCTTGTCAGGCTCAGAAAGCCTCAAATTTGCCCGAATGGCCACCAATTTTTCAACCCTTGTATTGGTCAGCCTGTTGCATGCTTTGATGTGTGTGTTCCCAAACAAGGACCAGTTGCGCTCTGAAATGCCCGTGGCATTTTCCTGTAAAGATTTTTTTAATGAGTAAATAAAATAAATAATACAATTCCATGTACAGATAAGTAGTTAAGCATTTAGATTAAACAACTCCTTTGTAAGATACATGTTTTAAAATGAAACATGTATGGAAACGCTTCTCAGTTAGCAGGCTCAAGCAAGCTAAAAACCCACATGGTAGCAAAAACTAAATAGCAGAAAGTGTTAACAAGTTAGAAATGATTTAAACACTCTTTGCTATAGGCTACTATTTTCTAGTTAACAAAAAATGATGTATGTCATATAAAATATATTCACCCCACCCAGTATTATAATCAAAACTTACCAGAAAGCGTGTAGGCTCAGACAGTGTAGTAGTCTGGGCTCAATAACATCTCATTAGTGTGCAAGATCTTGAGAATCAGCTGTACATGTGGTGGAAGAGTGCACTGCACATGTGATGGAAGAATTGTATTTATTTATTTTATTTAATCTTTATTTTACTAGGCAAGTCAGTTAAGAACGCTGGCCAAACTCGGACGACGCTGGGCCGGTTGTGATACAGTCTGGATTCGAATCAGGTTGTCTGTAGTGACGCCTCTAGCACTGAGATGCTGTGTCTTAGACCACTGTGCTATTTGGGAGCCCCAAAAGATTGCACTGTGCATGCAGAGGGTTGCAATTCCATTGAATTGGGGATAGTTTAACCAAAATATGCCACAAGACCTAGAATTGCCTTATGTGTATCCTACAAAAAAGGTTCACTGTTATAAGCTAACTTATTTGAAGAATTCTGGAAATTTACCGAAATGTTTCCAACCCTTTGCAACCCTAGTCACTGGTTCGAATACCCGAGCCGACAAGGTGAAAAATACCTGTCGATGTGTCCTTGAGCAAGGCACTTAACACTAATTTGCTCCAGGGGCGCCGTACTACTATGGCTGACCCTGTAGTTAGGCCGTCATTGTAAATAAGAATTTGTTCTTTACTGACTTGTCTAGTTAAATAAAGGTTAAATAAACATGGACAGACAGTGACATTCAACACCGCCTTGCACACTCTTGCCTGCACCTACTGTAGCTTATATAGGGTGTAATCATTAGTCCAACAGTTGCAAACAAGAGTTTCTATTGGACAAATTCAGGAATGTTTATCCCTGTTTTGTTCCGTTTGCTTACGTTTAAGAAACTTTTTTCAACAGAATCGGCAGAATGAATACACCCCTGATCACACAGTTCACTTTCATAGCAGATACACTTTATTCCTTCTCGCATTTGTGCGCTCTCCTCCTCTCACCTCTTTCCCTCGCTTTTGGACTTCAATGCACAACACATCAGCTGTATGTGACCAGGCGAAAAAAGCTTTCCAAACCAAACCGCTACACACAACCTACATCGTCGTCACCATATTAGCTAAAGTAACGTCATAGTCAGCATCGCTAATAGAACTAACGCGTTGGTTAACCCGCTTCAATCATGCAGAAACATTACAGGGTACAGTCAGTAAACAGGAACACCGGCGGGCCCTGGTGGCAATAAATTAGTAATACCAAAAGCTTATTTTGAGTTCCAGTGTTGTGTTGGAAAGTCATAGCCAGCTAGCTAACATAACACCCCTCTGTTTGAGCAGGGCGTTTCAGTAGGTATTGGGACAAATTCACTTATGTGCAATAAAGTAGTCAAAAGTGTTGTATTTGGTCCCAAATCCCTAGCGGGCAAAGACTACATCAAGCTTGTGACTGTAAAAACTTGTTGGATGCATTTGTTGTTTGTTTTGGTTGTGTTTGACTTATTCCACATTTTTTTGTGCTATAGCCTAAATTCAAAATTGATTAAATATATTTTTTTTTCTCAACCATCTACACACAGTTGAGGCTGTAGCATTTCATTGATTGATACCAGCAAGCATTTGGCCTCCCTTGATAAAAAAAATTATATGAACTTGCCCATCAGCGTTGAGCTGAGCTCAACTGTGGGTTGTCCTTGTGCAGTAAAACATCCCCAAAGGAGGCCAGTTTGGATTTGGATTCACACCAATCAAATCAGATCCTATGCAAAACGTCATTTTTGTTTCTGGTCTGCTTATGTTGATGTCCTGCAGTAGCTAGCTTGCTACATCAGCCCTTTCCTATGCCATGGATGGAGATGGAGATTTGGACTTGTGCTTTTGACTTAATTCTCTGTACAGGCCAATGATTATGACGGCGATTCTGATCTAACCATAAATTAATATGTTGTGCCACTGGCCTGAGACGATTGAAGTTCAATATGTAGCCTAGATGTAGCCTAGCCCTTTTAAGCTCTCGATAACTAGCTAGCTAACTTAGCTGGTTCATTGTTTCCCATGCGAGGAAGTTAGGCTAGCAAGCATTTTAGCTAGGTAGCCTATCACAACAAAAACTAAAAGTGTACTGTATAACAGAGCCATAGACCGCTTTGCCAACATGAAAGAGAGGAGGATGGCATTGGCTTTCAACTAGTCTACAAGTAGGGTTTTCTTTATTTGTTAGCAAACGCACGCACAGAAATCAGTACCATGGTTAGCGACATGCTATTTAGCAACATTGATTGGACTATCTATCTATTTATCTATCTGACAGATCTGTATGTTTTGTGATGGAACAAAAGTATGTGTAATTTAATTTATTCCGCCACTGTGTGACTGTCTTTGTCACAGCCTTATTGTATAGCATAATGGCGTATAAACGAATGGGTTATAGAGCAAACACAATTTTCACAACGGGTTGTATTATGGATTTTTTACTCTCTTGGCTTTTTCAGTGATTTTACCCACGCACCACTACTGATCTTTGTAGTGACAGGGTGTATTGATACACCATCCAAAGTGTAATTAATAACTTGACCATGCTCAAAGGGATATTCAGTTTCTGCTTCTATTTGCACTTGCGAGGCATTGGAAAACCCTGGTCTTTGTGGATGAATCTGTGTTTGAAATTCATTGCTCGACTAAGGGACCTTACAGATAATTGTATGTGTTATGTACAGAGATGAGGTAGTTATTAAAAAATCATGTTAAACACCAATTAGGATTAGTCCATGCAACTTATTATGTGACTTGGTAAGTAAATGTTTTTACTTTACATACAAAGGGGTTGAATACTTATTGACTCAGGACATTTCAGCTTTTCATTAATAATTAATTTGAAATAATGTTAAAATACATAATACCACTTTGACATGATGGGGTATTGTGTGTAGGCCAGTGACAAAGAAAATATCATTTTAAATTCAAGTTGAAACACAACAAAATCTGTAAAAAGTCAAGGGGTGTGAATAAGGCACTGTAGCATTTTCTAATTTAAAGGCTACACAGGATATCACAGAGAAATGCCCTCACTAAAACCATTTTAGTTTTGCAATAGCTGTAGGGGTCATAAGGTTAATTCCATAGAGAATTCTAAGGTTTACATCACATCAGGTTCATATTTTAACATCAATAGTTTTGATTGGTATGAACAAAGTATCAGCTGCATCATTGTTCATTATTGTCATTATTATGAATATTGTGATTATCATTTAAAATGACTGTAGTCATGAAATTTGAATCCAAGCCACAAGCTGGCTCCATGTGCCATTCCACAGATACATAAGCCTGCACGTGATTGAGGCACCCCTAAAATATAGCAATAGAATATAATAGAAATTATACTTGTGAATTTCGACATGAGCATTGCTCAACGTTACATTACACAACATTAATATCTGTGAGTCTCCTGGCATTATTCCTTGTAAAAACAAAATGTTCCCCTCGCCCCTACATGCATGCCGCCTCTCTGACCCAGTTGCCTTTCCATTGGCCATATCACAGTCTATTTTAAGTTTTGTTGCTCAGCTCAGAGGGCCAGGGCATTCAGGCAGGCAGCGAGGGAAGGGGAGGGTAAACAGTGTTGTGTTTCAGAGGGGATAGCTAGGCCACCTGTCTATCTCTGACCCTAATTCCAGATGCATTCAGCCACACGAACAACAACGCCTGCAGCCTGGCTGGCTGAGGGATATGATGGTCTACTGGAATTGGACGATTCCCACTGACGGGTAGGACAGGATGTCATAGGCTTGGCTAATGTGTGATCAAAGCGCAAAATAGTAAAGGTGCGAAAGACTTTAGTAGCACAATGTATGGTGGGAGATGATATTGATGATATATCACTGTTTAACATGGATTCCTGGTTTCACTGCGGCAGACAGGGCATTGTTGCTGTACTGTTATGCTGTGGTCTAAGTGTCAATGTGGGTCGTGGGAATTACTGATTTATGTTGACAATGTCAGAACTACGAAGATAGTGACTGGCCTTTTAACTCTAAAATCTTTACAAACTGACTTGGATTAAAACAAAACTCTGCTCGACATTAACAATCTAGTGGGCTTGATCAGAAGATCAACATTGAACTTGTGTTCCTTTTCTTTCTCTTCTTTTCAGATAAAGAACCTCCTTGTTTACACTGCCACTTAGTGATATTTATTTATATTTTATGTATTTCTATTCTATTTTTATTTTTCTTCATTTTTTCTGAGTTGTTACTACACCTGAATAGACATTAAATCCAAATGGATCTGAGAGCTAAACACAGTCTGGGTCTTCTGGACCAGCTGAGGAAGATGAGGGAGACAGAGAAGCTGACAGATGTGGTGCTGGTGGCTGAGGGCATCAGCTTCCCCTGCCACCGCGTGGTACTCTCAGCCTTCAGCCCTTACTTCCGGGTTATGTTCACCTGCGGCCTGCGGGAGTGTAGTATTAGGGAAGTTTTTCTGCGTGACACCCCAGCCGATAGCCTGGGTCTGTTGTTAAACTACATGTATTGTTCTGAGCTCCCGCTCAGCAACGTCAATGTACAGGGGGTCTCGGTCGCTGCCTTCCTCCTACAGATGGACGAGGTGTTCAACCGCTGCCAGAGCCACATGAGGGAGAACATGGACGCCTCCAACTGCCTCGGGGTGTACTACTTTTCCCGCGACCTGGGAGCCGAGGAGCTGGCCGACCATGCCCAGAGATACCTGCGGACGCACTTCGTTCACGTGTGTATGAGCGAGGAGATTCTGGAACTAGAGGCCCACCAGCTGGGGGCGTTGCTGAGCTCTGACGACCTCAACGTGTCGCGGGAGGAGACCATCCTGGACGTGGTGCTGCGCTGGGTCAGGCAGGACACTCTGGGGGATGGGGTGGAGGACAGGCGGAGTAGACACCTGGCTGAGCTCCTGAGGAAGGTGCGTCTCGCCTTGGTGGCCCCTGACTACCTGAGGGAGGCTATGAAGAGGAATATGTCTCTGTTGGCGGATGCAGAGTGTCTGGAGATGATGGAGGAGGCTCTGGAGGCCACAGGGATGCACCCAGCCTCCTCACCCCGTAAACTGAAGCTCCGCTATGGGATGGAGACCACAGATATGCTGCTCTGCATTGGCAACGAGGGCGGAGGGATCCGATCACGGTATGGAAATTATTCTGAACGCAGCTTCTGCTACGCCCCCTCCACGGGCCGCACCCACTACATCACGTCCCCACGCTACGGAGACGTTCTGGGATTCGTGTGTGCGGGGGTAGTCACCGAGGGCAATGAGATTGTGGTAGCCGGAGAGGCAGGGGTGAGGAAAATGGCCAGGCAGACGGACAGGAATGTGGAGATATTCAGGTAGGAATCTGGAAAACCAGTATCATGAGCTGTGTGTGTGTTTGAATGAGATCATAAACAATAATATACCTATTGGTCACTGATGAGAGTGACAGTCAGT
The DNA here is from genome assembly GCA_023634145.1 of Thymallus thymallus. Lineage (NCBI taxonomy): Eukaryota > Metazoa > Chordata > Actinopteri > Salmoniformes > Salmonidae > Thymallus > Thymallus thymallus. The sequence goes on along the minus strand of CM042409.1, from coordinate 33,278,853 downwards.
GGCATAGTGTTTATGTGCTGTGGCCAGGTAGAGTGTGTGGCCAGGTAGAGTGTGTGGAAAGGTAGAGTGTGTGGCCAGGAGGAGTGTTTGGAAAGGTAGAGTGTGTGGCCAGGAGGAGTGTGTGGCCAGGTAGAGTGTGTGGCCAGGTGGAGTGTGTGGCCAGGTGGAGTGTGTGGCCAGGTGGAGTGTGTGGCCAGTTGGAGTGACAGTGTGAGAATGATTGTCAGTAACTCCAGACCAGAGGTCTGCCTAATTGGCTTTTATAGCACTCCTGTGTTTATTTTAGCATGGTGGAGTCTCACTAAAATAAGATGAATCTCCTAACCCCTGTCCCTGACTTTGGTTTTGTTGTCCTGCTCAGGTACAGGGTGGAGGCCCAGGGGACCTGGGAGCACCTGAGCTCAGCAGAGTACCGAGACTCGTACGCTCTGGGGGCGCTGGGTGATACTATTTACCTGCTGGGAGGCCAGATGAAGCTGAAGAGTCAGTACCTCATCACTAACTCTGTGGAGCGCTGGTCCCTGAAGGGCGGGCCCTGGCGTAGCGCCGCTCCGCTACCCATACCGCTGGCCTATCACAGCGTGGTCCGACTGAAGGACCGCCTCTACGTGCTCGGGGGTCGAACTCCACAGGTAATGGACTAGAGAGAAGGCGTTTGATATAGTTGAATAGTCAGTGAATGCTAGACTCTATTAGGTGGGTGGATGTGGGTGTGGGTGTGGGTGTGTGGGTGGGTGTGGGTGTGGTTCTTCTATCCTTATGGGGACCTAAAATTCCCCACAAGGATAGTAAAACAAGGAAAATATTCCCTCATGGGGACATTTCCCACATCCCAATGAGGACAAAGGCTATTTTAAGATTAGGGGTTAGGGTTACAATTAGGATTAGGGTAAGGGGTTAGTGGTTAGGGTTAGGAGTTAGGTTTAGGGTTTGGGTTTGGGTTAGAGTTACGGGTTAAGGTTAGGGTCACGGGTTAGGGGTTAGGGAAAATAGGATTTTGAATTTGAAATGAATTGTAGGTCCCCACGAGATTAGAACAAAAAGTGTGTGTGTGTACACGCGCAATGTTCGGGCAGGAAGGCCAGGGGGGCATTTCCCATTCGTTTAATTCAGTCTCACAACACCCATGTATTTTTGGAGTCCCTCACTCTCATTCATGTACACACTGTGCTTGAGGCTGCGCAGCTTTGACAGCAGAGCCAACACTCTATCCCCACTTCCTTCTATATACTCTAAAGTCCTGGCGGATGGACGACGAGCCAGACCGCTTGAGCAACCGTATGCTGAAGTATGACCCTGAGACAAACAAGTGGACAGAGCTGGGTCCCATGAAGTACTCCAAGTATCGCTGTGGTGCTGTGGCGCTCAATGGAGAAATCTACGTGATGGGTGAGATAAAGTAGATAAATACCACAATTGGTTTGTTCTCATTTCATGGTGGTCATGACGATGATGGTCAACCACTGATTATTCCTCATAATTTGATCTTTAGTATCTGGTTTTTCCTAGAGCAGTGTGTCTAATCCTGGTCCTGGGGATCCAAAGGGTAGCACAATTTAGTTTATGCTTTAGCACTATTGTACACACCTGATTTAAAGAATCAAAGCTTGATGATGAGTTGAGCATTGGAATCCGCTGTGTAGTGCTAGGGCCCAAACCAAAATGTCCACAGTTAAGAAATTAAGAAACACTGTCCTAGTGAAATGACTTAACCCCTCTACCTTCAACATAAACAGTATGTTTGGACAAATCAGATTTCAAGAGTTATTTTTAAAGCAACACAAGGAATAAATGTTCCAGTACTAACCCAGTTGTGTTCCAACAGGAGGTATCGGTTGCGAGGGGGTTGATCGTGGGCAGTCCCGTCGTTGCCTTGATGCTTTGGAGATCTACAACCCTGATGGAGACTTCTGGAGGGATGGCCCTACTATGCCCTCTCCACAGCTATCCCTACGCAGCAATGCCTCCAACGCTGCAGTGGTGGGGGGCAAGCTTTATGTCTGTGGATACTACAAGGGGGCGGGTAACTAAACCACAGATTATACATTATATTGACCAGATACTCAATTGGCGCGCTAACAATGAAAATAAATATTTTCCAAAATGGAAGGCAGTTGGGAGGAGGCAAGATCAGGTGGGACCATTTTAGCCAATGAGAGGGCAGACGCGTGTGAACAACAGGCACAACTCTAATGTAAAGTGTTTATGGGATGCTGGAATGTCACGTGTCCTACTTATATAATCATTACGAAACTTCTATTAGATCAAATAAGCCATATGTAGCAAATAAGCCATTAATTGTTTTGCAAACCAAATTGGACACAAAAACACAAGTTATCCCTCTCGCTTTGCCTCTGACTAAACCTACTTTCCTTTCCACTGTTCGCAAAACTGTTACATCACGTGGCACAGGTCTGAGTTAAAGATGACCTGTCCCTTTAAGAACTAAACAAGTTGACTGTATGAATGCTGTTTCATTTGATTGCCACACCACTCTTTAAAGATGACCTGTCCCTTTAAGAACTAAACAAGTTGACTGTAGTAGATGAATGCTGTTTCATTTGATTGCCACACCACTCTTTAAAGATGACCTGTCCCTTTAAGAACTAAACAAGTTGACTGTAGTAGATGAATGCTGTTTCATTTGATTGCAACACCACTTTTTAAAGATGACATGTCACTTTAAGAACTAAACAAGTTGACTGTAGATGAATGCTGTTCCATTTGATTGCCACACAACTCTTTAAAATGCCAGCATTCTACACCATGTGCTAGCACACTCATCTGTTTCCACAACAATTATTCTGAAATAATATTTATATTGATTGATTCCAATAGTGACAACTATTATATTTCTGGCCTATCCTAATCCCTGTCTCCCTCAGATCGTCATGAAGACATAATTAAGGACATCTTGGAACTAGACCCGTGGGAAAACCGCTGGACAGTGGTGGCCCGCCGCGTTCTGATGCATGATGCCTACGACGTCTGCTTGGTGGCAAGCCTCAATCCACAGGAGCTCATGCCTCCCCCGGCAGACCTAGTAACTCAGTGACACTCAAGGTCTAATGACCCCTTCTTAGCTAAGAGCAGCTTGGGCAATAATGATGAATTCTGAAAGCTGATAATATTGAGCAACAAGACCTTTCTTTCCGCTGCTGTGGGCCAGGAGTCAAAATGCAGTAATGCAGCAGTGCTGGCTGATCCAGGTGGTGCTTGTTGACAGACATTACGCAGTTAGTTTTTAAAAGCCCTGACCTGAGTGCGGCACTGCACAAAATAACATTCTGCACTTGTCTTGAACTGTAAATGACCTACTGAATTGTATCTGAATATCATCCCTTAGTGGGTTTTGTGACACTGAAATATAGCTTGTAAATATAATTGTTTTGCAATTGTTTTGTATGTTACTGTAAAATGCCTATGCCTCATCTTTAGAATATTGGAAAGAAAACCAGACAGGTCCTTCACAATCAAGTTATTTTATATGAATCTTCCACTTTGCTTTTGCTTTTTATATCTTTGTTCAAGATTATATTTTTTTCATGCAAACAAGGCTTACATTAAATTGAGTTTTTGCTCAGGCGTAAACTTGTTTGTGGAGCTAGTGTACAATACTAGAATAGCAAAAACTGGACGAGAGACAGTCCTGCACGTGACATGTGAAAGGGCACTGGCATGTGTTGGCCTAGTTTTATGTGTTGGCAACAGAAAATATTTCCCTTAATTAAACGGTATAAAAACCTCCAAAACCACCAATTATACTGTCATGTAGAACGTTTTATTGTTAATATAGTAGAAAGTGTAATGCCTGTTACCATCATGGTTGACTTTAACGCCATCAGACTTTTACTTATAAATCTGGTCTGACAATTACTTCCCTCTTTTCAACCTGTTTTCTTTTATGGGCATGATTTCTGTACATGTTATCCCACAATTTCTCAAAACATTTACTCAGAAACAGTAGCTCATTCATTTGTATAATATATTTAATCTTAATGAGAAAGTCTGATGTAACATTTACAGTGTAAAGGATTTTGAAAACACAACATAAAGAATCGATAAAAAAGTAAATTTTGACGGTGAATTTTGTTGTCAAAACCAATTGTGAGGTCAACCAAACACAAAAACAGCTTGTCAAACAACTCCCTCCTCAATACCTCCTTACACTGACATCCTAATTCCCCATCAGACATCAGTCAGAATCACAGTTAATGTCAAACAGCTGCCATAAGCCTCTGTTTCTCTCTGAGACAGCCTGGGGCACAGGTGGCGATGGTGTCTTTTCCCAGGCGGGCCTGGAGTTGTTCCCTGAGGCCCCGCACACAGAGCTATAATTTTCCTGGGACCACAAGCTGAAAGGGTTGCGGTATCCTCCAGTGGCTTTGTTGGACCTTTTCTCCTTGTCCTGCTGTCGATTTTGTGGTTCTGGTTTGAGAGTGTCCATTTCCATTCTGTAGGGATCATGCTGCTCCTTGCCAGTCGATCCAGCTCCCTGCTTACTTTGGTTTTCTAGGGGCTGTCGGTTCTCATCCTGACCCCTGCCCCTGTTACTCCTGGTCTGTGGTGGCATCAGAGCTCTCCTTCTGCTTCTGAAGGGCTGTTTCCTCTGTCCCTGGCCTCTCTGGGTGAACCTCCATCCAGCCATGGTTCTCCTGCCCCTGGGGCTCTCTGAGGGGACCGCTGCAGGTTCGCTGTGGTCGGGCTGGCTGCTCTGCTCCGGGTCGCAGTGGGGGTTCATGATGGTGCGGGTGCTCCTGATGGTCACATCCTGTAGAAGCGCGTAGGCCCTGCCTGGGTCCTTAAAGCCCTGCATGGGGTACTGTAGAGCTGGAGCGTCCCCCGATGTGCTTGGGTCTTGTAGGCCCTGCATAGGGTAGTGTAGGGCTGAGGCACCTCTTCCTGGTCCATGAGACACAGCGGAAGAGCGTGTGCGGTATGGGTACACCCCCTGCCAGGAAGTCTTAGCCGGCTTATCCAGCACCATCTGGCTACACCGCTCCAGCTGATCCTCCTCCACCTCCCCCATCATCACAGGAGGAGGGTTCAGAGCTCTGGAGGCTGTGGCCTGGCCCTGGTCACATGTCTCTGGGGGTCCTCCATCTGCAGGGTGCAGCCGCCCTGCTGCCTGTCCTCCCGTCTCCCCTACACCACATGATGCCACTGCTTTACAAGGCACTGTGATCGCTGTCGCACCGCAGAGACGTACACCTTCGAAGTACCTCTTCTCCTCACTCACCAGGCAGAACCTCTCTACCAGTCCTGGGGATGTCTGGACCGTGCTGTCTGTCACCCTGACAGGTGTGGGGAGGGATTTGGACCCAAACTGGGAAACCAAGGTGCCTAGAAGGGACAGGGCTTCTCCTAACATGCTTTGATCTCGGCACTGGTCATGTCTCAGGACCTCCAGATTCTGCTGCAGGCCCTGCATGTGGGAGCTGAGTGCTGTAGTGGCCACATCTGTCTAAGACAGAATAGAAGACAACAGTATATGACTAACAGCAAAGACATCAAAATCAAATGTAGATATCTAACATTAAATTATCAACATTAGATACGTCAAATAGTATTTCTAGCACCCAGAATCAAATATTTTGTGTGCCGGCCAACTAATGTTTTGTTTGTCAAGAGAGACTAGTACTATGTTGGTACCACACTCTCATCCCACACACCCTCATTAAGTGAAAATTCAACATCAGGATGAAGGCTTTACAATACAGTTATAAATGCCACCTGTCTTCACCTTGGCGGCTCTGTCCTCAATCTCTTTCAGCATCTGATTCTGGGAGCTCAGTTTATTCAGCATGGCCTCAAACTGCTGTGCAAAGCCATCCTCCAGACTGGCTATGTTTTGCTGCACTGTAAAAGATGTTGAAAGGTAACCCCAATGAATGCATAATCCATAGCAATAAAGACCTATGTAAAAAGATAGCCACCATCTACAGTGCACACTGCCCATTATAGCTCATTAATTATCATTTCAAAATCGAGGTATTAGATCAAATATTTATAAAATAAAATATATGCATGAGATCATTTCACTACTGAACTAGAGCTCCATCTACTGGTCCCAAATATTATTTCCTTTATAAACATGTTAATAATGAGCAACGCATAATAGATTCTAATAAAAGTAGAGAGAAATTGTTCAAAGCAACCCACATGTCTTTGCAAAATCTACAAAATCTTTGTTGCCTGTTGTAGTTTTCTCATCAATGTGATTTACAGAGAGCTTAATCTGAAACACACATAGCATAATAATGTTAATATTATTTGAAAATCGAATCAAATCCAATTGTATTGGTCACATACACATATTTATCAGATGTTATTGCAGGTGTAGCGAAATGCTTGTGTTATTATAAAAATGAGTACCAGACCAGCAGTACCATTCTGCAAAAAATTATTATTCTGGATTGATCACTTACATTTTCAAGTTTTTCACGAAATTGTAGAAATCCAGAGGTGAGAATCTCACTAGTAAAACAGACAGGACAATAATTAAACAGCAACATACCTCATATTGTTTGTATCTTTCACAAAATAAAATCCCTGCAGAAACAGGTGGCACTCATTAGCACAGCTACCTCTCACACTTTTCTTTTGCCTTTTTCTTGTCCTCTTCAAACCTGTCCAGTACTCCAATTGCTTTGCCACTTGTAAAGCTTGGTGCCTTCACTTTGTCCTTTCCGTCTCCGAACAGGAATGGTTTGGAATGGTAATTGCTTAAAATCTTTGGCTCACTTGCCTGAAACACAATGACCGGTTCATCATAAAACAAAGAAAAGCTCTGACAGTTTTGTGTTTGTTCTTAAACTCATCTGATAAGGTTAATTGCTAAATGTTGTGTTAGAAATTGATGGGATATTACATATTGTGAGCAACAAAAATGCATTCACTGAGCTCAGGACTGTGGCACAAAGGTGGACAGGATGAGAAAATTAGATGGTTTACCAAGTTGAAGAAAATATGGGCTAATAGACCTACCTCCTGTGACTGTGAGCTACCAGATGTTCTGTTAGAATAGCCCACATCCTGTGACATGCCCTGAGAGTTTTCAGGCCAAAACTGGGATCCAAACAGGAACTGTGAGTCTGTCAAGCTGGAGTAGTCACTGGTAGCCCCATTCCTGCTGGTGATCTTGGGCACACTACATGTTATAAACACACACACACACACTTAACTAATACATTTTAGGGGCTACACAAACATTTAGGCTGACTAGCTAAATTTCAATAATAATAATAATATATTTTAGAAAGCTGCATTAATTGTCTGCTGCTGTGCACCTTAGCTAACAGTTATTTAATCAATTGTGTGTGTGTGTGTGTGTGTGTGTGTGTGTGTGTGTGTGTGTGTGTGTGTGTGTGTGTGTGTGTGTGTGTGTGTGTGTGTGTGTGTGTTATGCTTACATGGATCCAGTAGGGATGCTTAAAATCTCTTTGATATTCCACACAAGGGGATTCATTGTTATTTCTGTTTTGAGTAAAGATACAATAATTACATTACAAACAAAACAAAAAAACAAAACACAAACCAGCCAGCCAGCAAATGTATTATCTAGCCAGCTAGTTGGCTGGTAATGTTAGATAGCTAACTGTTAGCTATGTTAGCCTGCTAACGTTACTCTTTATGATCTTCATGTCCTGGCTACAAGCTAACGTTAGCTACTTTTTCCAAAAACGTTAGCTACTCACCACTGTAGTCATGTAGTAGACAACTATGTAGTCGGCTAGCAAGGCTATTGTATGCTAGTACCATAAAAATATGGCTAATGGGAAACTTGTTCTAGTTAGCTAGCTAGCGAGCTCCTTATCGGTAATCAACAACACACGAACACAGCTGGTTGTTTGATATGAATAACGGTTTTATTGCAGAGGTTGGCTACAGTGGACAAACGTTTCATCACGTGCAGGTGAGATCAAAGGTGAGGCACGTGGCGATTACCTCCCGCCTTCCCAACTTTTCACTCTCAATCGTGCCTCATAATGGTTCACAGAAGGTATTTCCCCAACTGTAAGGTAGACTCTTCCGTGACGTCAGGGGACGTGGCCTGGTTTTATTGTCTATGAACGTGACCGGCTCGTGCGTAATGTATTTTCTAATGAATAGATTTGTTATGCTCATTGATATTATGTCATAAAGCCTATGACGTGTCCTAAGCTCCAAATACAGGGACTTGCACAAACCTTTGAGGTGGTAGGTGTAAAAATAAAAGGCAGACCCCTGCCTCCTACAGAAAATGTACTTTAATAATTCATAACTAAAAATTCATGGGGGTATTTATTTTCTGCAACAGCCATCGTCACTGTAAGCAATCTATTGCAGTGACTCCTATGCCTAGACTGACTTATAGTAAGAACCTACAAGCTGATCAGAGCGAATTATGTCGTAAATATGTTAGCTATGCTGTTGAAACAAACTCGTTTTAGTTCTGCTGCTCACATCTGCCTCTTACTAACGAGCAGTCGCGAATTGACCCATTATTTATGTCGCCCTACAGTGAGCGACACACAAATGACAGACCCAGATCAAAAGTAGCCAACCAGTATTCAATTCTCCCTGCCCGGGCCCACAGCAAGTGGCAACTGCATGAAAGTAAAACGAGTGTTCTCTATGGGGGGATTCAGGCCCGAATTACGCGCACATAAATGTCACTTAATTCCCGTTTTATGCATCTTTCTCCCTATGCCTATATCTGACCATGAATTTAAGCATGGGGCAACGCATGTGTCCGCCAGCTATTCCTTTGGGGTGGAGATGACAGACATGGAGGTGGTACTTTAGGTATGGTTTGTCGACCTTGACTTAATTCTCTCATAATTCCACCACCTTTATACTCAAAGAAACCATGAACAATGTGGACAAATATCTACTTTCTCGTTTCCAATAGAAATAACACCATTCTCCATGCACTGTAATCTATAAATTCATAAGAGCTATTGGTAAGAGCTAGGTAAATGAGTAATCATTTTGGAGAAGGGGTTTGTAAATACAAATAGCAATTGTTGTAGATGATTTTTCCTTCTGATAGGTGGAGAGGAATGTGAAACCAGTCATGAAAGCAAGCTGAAAATAATATCCAGGGGTGAATTAGATTTAATTTCTTCCCTATTCTGTGACTTCCTATGTGTTCACGAGCGTATGGGTTTAATCATATAGAATTGCATATACACCGAGTATACCAAACATTAGGAACGCCTTCCTAATATTGAATTTCAGTGTAGAATCCCTATTACTTTAATATGATCTGGCCTTATAGCGGCAGGAAGTACATGTGTTGAGGCTGCTGCAGCACCTGATAAATCGAAATACATTTTTTTTTAAATATATATATATATATATATATATATATATATATATATAAACTATTTTTTTTTAACGAATTGGTGAACTAGACCTTTATTAATCCTGTATTAGTGTAGAAAATACTCCTCAGCACTTTCACCCTGCTCATATCAACATGACAGGCTTTGTGTCATAGAAACAGCCAGGACCACTAAATAAAAATATATTACATATAAATTCAACAATATCCTATTGAACAAATAAGTGCATAATTCCCTGGTGATTTGTTTTCTTTTAACTTACTGATACATTTTTTAATTTCAATGATAGAAATAACTTCATCACATTACTTTTTGAAGTCTTCATCTATGAACTCAATGTAATATCCCAGTAAAGGATGTGATCACATTTTGGTATTACAATTAGCAAAGATCAGAAATAAACGGCCAATTTAAATGTCTCTCCTCTTGTAGAGAAAATTGGAAAGAGATTTAACTCCAGGTTTAGTCTTTGTTTTTCCAGAACTGGTTTGACAACAGTATTATCTGGGTTAAACAATTGTGCCCAAGAAGGCGCACCCCACTGTCCTGAATGACTTCAGACCTGTAGCACTAACATCCCACATCCTGATAGTCATGATCAGGATAGTCCTCGCTCACCTCAGACCCCTGGTGTGTACATCACTGGACCCCCTGCAGTTCGTATATCAACGCAACATTGGGGTGGATGATGCAATCATCTACCTTCTGCAGAGGTCCTACTCTCACCTGGACAACGTAGTTTGCACTGTGAGGGTTATGTTTTTTGACTTCTCCAGTGCCACCTACAGAAGTTCTCGGATGACTCCGCAATTGTAGGGTGCATCAGGAGGAGAAGTACAGGAGCACAATCAATGACTGTGGTAGGTAGGTAGGTAGGTGCGTAGGTAGGTTGGTAGGTAGGTAGGTAGGTAGGTAGGTAGGTAGGTAGGTAGGTAGGTAGGTAGGTAGGTAGGTAGGTAGGTAGGTAGGTAGGTAGGTAGGTAGGTAGGTAGGTAGGTAGGTAGGTAGGTAGGTAGGTGAGTAGGTAGGTAGGTAGGTAGGTAGGTAGGTAGGTAGGTAGGTAGGTAGGTAGGTAGGTAGGTAGGTAGGTAGGTAGGTAGGTAGGTAGGTAGGTAGGTAGGTAGGTAGGTAGGTAGGTAGGTAGGTAGGTAGGTAGGTAGGTAGGTAGGTAGGTAGGTAGGTAGGTAGGTAGGTAGGTAGGTAGGTAGGTATTTTTTGGGAAAATTTGGAAATGGTTGGGTCATACAAGTTCCTGGGAGTCCATATGGACAACAGGCTGGAATGGGCTGGTAACACCGGGGCTCTGTACAAAAAGGGCCAGAGCTGACTCTACTTTCTGAGGCTCAGATCCTTCAACGTGTGCAGTAAACTACTGCATACTTTCTACCAGTCTGTGGTATTTTTTGCAGTGGTGTACTGGGGCGCCAACATAAAGGCCGGTGATGCTTCTCGGGTAAATAAGCTGTTCAGGAAGGGGATTAGCCTTGACACTCTAGAGGAGGTGGCGGAGAGACGGATCCTGGCAAAACTGCTGGCCATCATGGACAACGTCACCCACCCTCTGCATGCAATTGTTATGATGCAGAGGGGCACTTTCAGTCACTGACTGATCTCACCACGGTGTGCCAGAGAGCGCTACAGGAGGTCCTTCCTGCCGGCGGCTATTAGACTAGACGGGTGCCGTGCTGTTGGCAACATAGACCTGGAACTGTTGGAGTGTTAGGACCTAGTTTAACAATTAGGCATCCATCCGTGAGTAACTCTGGTCTGTAATCACTCATTCACTCAGGACTTACTCATTCAGGACTGTATATACATATTCATGTACAGTTGTTATATCATATCACGTGCAATATTGACTGAATTTACATAGTCATTCACTCAGGAATGTATATTAGTATCCTGTCAGTTGTATCTTTTTTCATTGCTTTTAGTATATCGAATGTGCAATACGTGCATTTATCTGTAATCAAACCCTGCACTAAGGACTGTATTTTAAAATAATAATTATTATTACCCTAAATTATATCATACGCACATTTAGCTATTTAAGTATCTCTTCCTGTCATTTACCTGTACAGTTAATGTAACCATGCAAATATTCACTTACCTGTACATTTAACTGTACATTTACCTGTACAGTTAATTTAACCATGCAAAATATTCACTTACATGTTCATTTAACCAGACTGTATATTAAGTAAACAATTATTACTCTCACTTTTATCATACGCACATTTAGCTGTTTAAGTATTTCTCTGCCATCGACCTGTATAGTATAGTTAACCATGCAAATATTCCTTATTTATCTATATCAACTTTTTGATTTTTATAAAGAAATTTCACCTAACACTCTGTAACAATGTATAGTGTACATATTCAGGCATTCACCCATACTATGCAATGTCTTTTTATAGCTTTTTGCACTCCAGACCTCTTGTATTTTTATACTTTTCCATACTGCCGCACTATGTATAATGTATCGTATATCTGTCTTTTGTGTATTTTCGTTCTGGCATTTTGCACCTGCCCTTTTTTCGTAGCTGCTTGACGAAGAAATTTCCCCTCAGGGATCAATAAAATACCTATCCTATCCTATCCTATTTTGAGCCTGTAATCGAACCCACAAATTCTGATGCTCCAGGTACTCAACTAGTCTAAAGAAGGCCAGTTGTATTGCTTCTTTAATCAGCACAGCAGTTTTCAGCTGTGCTAACATAATTGCAAAAGGGTTTTCTAATGATCAATTAGTCTTTTAAAATGATAAACTTGGATTAGCTAACCCTACGTGCCATTGGAACACAGGAGTGATGGTTGCTGATAACGTAGATTTTCCATTCAAAATCAGACGTTTCCAGCTACAATGGTCATTTACAACATGAACAATGTCTACACTGTATTTCTGATCAGTTTGATGTTATTTTAATGGACGAAAAATTTGCTTTTCTTTCAAAAACAAGAACATTTCCAAGTGACCTAAACTTTTGAACGGTAGTGTATGTCAAACAAAAATAAATGATTGCAAAGTGAAACAAACCATACAACTCTATGCACAAGGACTACTTTTTACCATTTCCATTTTGAAATGAAAAATCTTAGTCTCAGTATCACTCTGTTACTGTGGAATTGCCATTGATCAGATTGGTAGACCACCCAGTGGATGTGTTTTCTGGGATTTAATTAAATGTATTCAGTTCGCACAAGGGAGCCACACCTGCAAACCTTGTTACGCACGTGCATACAGTGCCTTCAGAAAGTATTCACACCCCTTGACTTTTTCCACATTTTGTTGTGTTACAAAGTGGGATTAAATTGACTTAATTGTTATTTTTTTGTCAATGATCTACACAAAATAGTGGAAGAAAATTTCTAAATTCATTTATGAAAAATAAAACACTAATATATCTTGATTAGATAACCACCTGAGTCAATACATGTTAGAATCAATCACCTTTGGCAGTGATTTTCATACTGCCGCTCTATGTATCATGTACCGTGTATCTGTCTTTTGTGTACTTTCGTTGTGGCATTTTGCACCTGCCCTGTGTTTTTGTTGTAGCTGCTTGACAATGAAATTTCCACCCCGGGGGATCAATAAAGTACCTATCTATCTATCTATCTATCTACAGCTGAGAGTTTTTCTGTGTAAATCTCTTAATAGATTTCCACACCTGGATTGTGCAACATTTGCTCATTATTCCTTTCAAAATTATTCAAGCTCTGTCAAATTGGTTGTTGGTCATTGCTAGACAATCATTTTCAGGTTGTCAAGCAGATTTAAGTCAAAACTGTACATTAACTCAGCCACTCAGGAACATTCACTGGTAAGCAACTCCAGTGTAGATTTGGCCTTGTGTTTTAAGTTATTGTCCCACTAAAAGGTGAATTAATCTCCCAGTGTCTGGTGGAAAGCGGGCTAAACCAGGTTTTCCTCTAGGATTTTGCCTGCGCTTAGCTCCATTCTGTTTCTTTTTTATCCTGAAAAACTCCTTAACGATTACAAGCATACCCATAACATGATGCAGCCACCATTATGCTTGAAAATATGGAGAGTGGTACACAGTAAGATGTTGTATTGGATTTGAATTTCTTTGACACATTTTTTGCAGTATTACTTTAGTGCCTTGATGCAAACAGGATTTATTCTGTAAAGGCTTCATTCTTTTGTGGAGTAAAGGCTTCATTATTTTGTGGAGTAACTACAATGTTGTTGATCCATCCTCAGTTTTCTCCTATCAGCCTGTAACTGTTTTAAAGGCACCATTGGCCTCATGGCAGTTTTCTTTCTCTCCGGCAATTGAGTTAGGAAGGACGCCTGTATCTTTGTAGTGACTGGGTGTATTGACACAATCCAAATTGTAATTAATAACTTCACCATGCTCAAAGGGATATTCAATGTGGGTGTTTTTTGTTTTTTTACAATGTAACCTTTATTTAACTAGGCAAATCAGTTAAGAACAAATTCTTATTTACAATGACAGCCTACACCGGCCAAACCCAGACGACACGACGCTGGGCCAACCTCCCTGGTCTTTGTGGTTGAATCTGTGTTTGAAGTGAGTCCATGCAACTCTTATTCCTGAATTTATTTAGGCTTGCGATAACAAAGGGGTTGAATTTTTATTTATTTTATTAATTTGTTAACATTTCTAAAAACATGGATTCCACTTTGACATAATGGGGTATTGTATGTAGGCCGGTGACAACAAATCAACAAGTCATGGGGTGTAAATCTTTTCTGAAGGCACTGAATGGTAAGTCTGAATACCAAATGCTGAGAAGTGCTTAAATGAAAATGTGTAAAAAAAGGAATACATTTCCTATGTCTGAATTGGCCCCTTGGGGCGGAGGGGTAGGGGAATATTAGGAGTTTCAAGTGCTTATGAAATTACCTAATTGGATGTGCAATTCGTTACATTTAAAATGTTAATTAAAAATGAAAAGAGAATCAAAATACATTTTAAAAGTAATTCACCAAGCTGTGAGGGCACTTTTTATAGGAGGGCCAAAGGGCAGTTGCTTGGGAGCTGGTTGAGCCCTAACTGTGAACTTGCCTGCCCAAATATATGCTGAATTAAATTGGCCAATGAAATATTCCAATATGAGCACATTGTATGACATTTTTTTCCTTTTGAATTTGACACTTTCCCAGTGGCTTCCATGGGCTTCAATAGCTTCCAATTATTTTCAGCAGGAGTTAAGAATTGCAGCCAGACCTCCACTACCTGAAAATCTGTTGAACAGACTCAAGGTTGACATAATCACATAATTGACAAACAATAGACAATAGCCTAATGTAAACCTGAGGAAAACATGACATTCCTCCATGCTCCATCCCTCTCATTTTACTTTGCCTAATATTCACATGTTGTACAATCCCATGCTCATGAGTAGGCCTGTGTCTTTGGCATATGCTGTTTGTCTGTCTGTCTCTATCTGTCTTTCTTTCTTTCTTTCTTTCTTTCTTTCTTTCTTTCTTTCTTAGTTTTTTCTTTGTCCATTAAACCCCTAAGAAACATCGTTTCTCAAAACATGACAACAGGGAGTTGTTTCAGGGCAGTGCAGTGCACTTTGAATGTGAAAATGATTTTATTTGTTTTTGGAGTAGGCCTATTTAACATGGGATACAGAAATATTGACACATTTAGGATGCACTTGTTTAATGGGTGTTTTTTTGGTGTGTACCTAGCAAACCGGGAACATTCCCAGAACATTAGCTAAGATTCCCATTAAGTTAGGGTTTTATCTAACATTAGGATAACATCCTCATTTTCTGAAAAATATTTTTATTTTTATTTTTCAGAAAATCAAACGTCCTTGGAATATTTTCCTAACATCCACTAAAAGTTGTGCACAACATGTGTAACTACCACCACAGAACATTTCAACAACGTTCTCATTAGGTTTCCAGGTAATGAAATATCACAATGTACCAGTAATGTTTATAGAATATACTGTACTTCCACAACAAAATGTGAGAGCAATGTCCTGGGAACGTTCTTGCAACATAAGGCCAATGTTTTATACAAACATTGTATAATCATCAGCACAACTGGACAGGTTTATGAGAACATTTGCCACTGGAAGTTGAAGCCAGTCCCCTTTTTGCACCCCTTACCGTCTGACTGTTTGAAGTGGCCCCACTTGCAAGATAATCGTGGTCTCAAACATTTGGGTTAAATTATTTTGGAAGTATGAGTGACTGCCCTCATAAAAACGGTTTTCTGTTGTAATAATGTTTACTGATTCAGGTACACTTGAACAATCTGTCATAAGGGTTAATAACCAACACTGTCATATCTATAGCAGTGTTATGTAGACATTGAAGATGGTTCAAATAGTGTTGTGGTATTTAAATGTAAGTGAAAATGTATAATAGTAATGTTATTTGTGAAGCCTTTTAAAATACTGCATTTGGATAGCTTAGGGGTTGTTGATTATGCATACCAAAAAGATTGGTTGAAGACACAACGATGACTTGGCCGTCCCTTGTATCCTAGCAACTGACTGGACCAGCTGATGTTTGTAGTTGAAAATCAGTTCAGTTAAAAAAAAACCTTTAGTTCAGTTGTTTTAGCAGCATTTATCCCTCCATAAAACCACAAAACAGGAAATTCAAACACTAAAATAAAAGTCCTCAATAGATAGCTCTTCGGAGGCCAAGTGTGACATAATTGGTTGATAAATCAAAAGTGTGTTGATTTAATAATCATACCTTGTATGCTTTTTATTATTAATAATTTAAGTACTCTCTGTTCAAGAATGTGTATGAAATTCCTAATGTGAAGCAATGAAACGTATTTTCTCATTTTATTAGCTGTCAAAATGTCCATTCATCAAAATACTCATTCACCCCAAAACATTTTTTTGCAAGTCTAATTTGTAATATATTTATGTCACACGTGATGTATAATGTATTTCTCGATTTATAGCACAAGAAGTTAAGTTTGTTAGTTTGTTTCCAATGATCAGCTACTTTTATTTTAAAAGACAAAGCGCCGGAAGTTAGTATTATTTGTAGTTAAATGCTGCTAGTTGTACAACAGCTGTCATCCGTTCCAGCGAAAACTTGTGTTGAGATTTGCAAAGGAAGGTCGGTTTTGCTTTATTGATAATATTCAATATAGAAAATAACTGT
This sequence comes from Thymallus thymallus, assembly GCA_023634145.1. Classification (NCBI taxonomy): domain Eukaryota; kingdom Metazoa; phylum Chordata; class Actinopteri; order Salmoniformes; family Salmonidae; genus Thymallus; species Thymallus thymallus. The sequence continues at coordinate 33,262,386 of CM042409.1, read as the reverse complement.
TTTCTTTGTGATAGCTAACATACAGATTATAGCTAAGCTATCTACGTCAGTGTTGTTCTTATTTGAATGGAAATATAGTAAAAACTAGCTAACTTCTGTCGTCGAGCTAGAAGTGCGCATAACGACGTGATTGCTGACAATCACCCTAGCTTGATGTTAACTAGCTAGATTTGGAAAAACTGCTTCAAAACGGCAAATGTGTTTTTTTTTTACTGGCTCTGATTCAGTTTGCTAATCGTAGCATGGCTAGCTAGCTAGTAACGTTAGTTAGTTATACAACATGTGTCATGACCAATGACTGTGTCATGACCAATGACTAGGTCATGACATAGGTAACGTTAGCACCTGCACAGTCAGTATATCTCACTAGACTGGATGTTCCAGTCCAAATCTACCTGCTGTAGCTACTGTAGTAAGATACGGTATGTAAAAAAACAGTTGTAAGATCCTGTTTACGTCCATAACAATCAATCGTTGCAGTGCTTGCCAGCTTACTAGCTAACGTTAGCCACCTCAGTCATTCTCTGAGCTGTCATTTCTCAGATCTCTGCAGGATAAGCAGCTATAGCTATGGATCTTATATTCTCCTTTATTTACTGGGAGTCTGCATAGTATTTTCTGTGTTTTTGTTTTTTTAGGACTGTTCTGAATATGGCTGTGTCATACCTCATGGTCCTTTCAGCAGCTTTGATCCTTATCAGTCATGAAACTCCACTAACTAAGGTAGAGTAACGTATGTACAGGGCATTTGGAAAGTATTCAGACCCCTTGACTTTTTAAGTTACAGCCTTATTCTAAAACAATATCCTAAATCTACACACAATACCCCATAATGACAAAGCGAAAACAGGTTTTTAGAAATGTTTGCAAATATATAAATACCTTATTTACATAGTCATGTGAAAAAGTAAGTACACCCCCTGGAAAGTTATCTTTTATTATTTTTTACATATTTGGACAGATGGATATGTAATCTTCACTTCAACATGATTGACAGATAAAGGTTACCCAATTTAACAAATCACACACAAAAGAAAAACTTGTAGATGTGATATTTCTGGGTTTTTTTTGTTTAAATTTGCAAACATTTCTAAAAACCTGTGTTTGCTTTGTCATCATGGGGTATTGTGTGTAGATTGAGGGGGGAACTAATTTAATACATTTTTGAATAATGCTGTAACAACAAAATGTGGGAAAAGTAAATTTCTGAATGCACTGTATTCACAGGTTGTGAATGGGACTGGTTGATATTGTCTTTGCTTTTTTCACCCTGCTATCCCATTTAAGGTTTAAAGTATGTTTTTTTTTGTAGGCCCTTCATCAGAATCCCTTTGACTGCTGTGGAGAGCGACAGACGGTGAACAGCTCGTGCACAAATAGCACTCAATGCGAGCCAGGTACTTACCGCCACGTCATCCTGTAATACAGTTCTGTTTCCTCATAGCAGTGTGTAGTAGTAGCCCTTAATTGAATGAATGTCTTGATGTTGCATTATTCTTTCACGAGTCATCTATTTACTCAGGATGCTACCCGCGTGTCCTGGAGAACAACACAGCTGTGTGTATGCACTGTGATTCGGCTATTGCAGATCTTGAGAACTTCACCGCTTGCAACTACCGTAAGTGGACAACTACTGGACATGACAGCTAGGTACTATTGAATAAGAACTCTGGCTACTGGGGGTTTTCCTTGTTAATTTTCACCCTTTATCGCTTTGCCTTTTACAGCATACATCACAGACAGGACCAATCGTACAATAATAACTACAGTTCTTCCCACAATTGGTAAGAAATGGTGCCAGTTATTCTTTACCTGTGAATTAACCAAAATGTATGTAATTGTCTAAATAAAGGAAGCACCAACATGGTGTCTTAATAAGGCATTCTACAAGTGTGTCTATTGGAGGGATGCCACACCATTCTTCCACAAGAAATTCCATATTATTTTTATGGTGGTAGAAAACAAGTGCCGCTCCAGAGTCTTCCATAAGTGTTCAATTTGGTTGAGATCTGGTGACTGAGACACACACACACACACACCATTTAAACCCCTTATGCTCCTTTGAGACCTCTCTTTCAAGGTCATTGAGGTCTCATCTTCTAGTCATGCCAAAATAATGGGCAACTGGGCATTTTTATACATGACCCTAAGCATGATGGGATTCTAATTGCTTAATTAACTCAAGATCCACACCTGTGTGGAAGCACCTTCTTTCAATATGCTTTGTATCCCTAATTTATTTAGATGTTTCCTTTATTTCGGCAGTTACCTGTGTGTGTTGAACTGTCAAAAACTGAATGGGCTGAAGCCAACTCTTCTTTTGTTGTCATGCCATACAATTTGGGTATAGCACATACAGCAGGCATTGACGTTAAGGGTTGTCCTGATGCCTGGGGCAAGTTGAGCCTGCTCTGAGGTTGCCCCTTTGGGCAGGTGATAATTTTTTAAATGGTGAAGACAGCCAAACTGCAAAGAATTCCAGTAGCTTAAAACCGATCTTTCTCGTTCCTCCCCATTGTTTAAGTGAAAGACTGTTCTGATATGTTTTATTGAGAACAACCAGAATAAGATTTCAGATTCTGATTCCTCACCTTTGTGTAGGTGAAAGGCAATATATGGGACTTCTGTATGTAAATGGCTAATAAAAAATGTTGGGCAAGTGATTATAATCTTCAGGCCACTAAAAAATACTCCTGACTTGCCCGATGGGCAATATAATCCCTAATACAGTATGGGGCTAGACTAGATGAGCTGTATTTTTAGTGAGAACAAACAGCTCAGCTCTTTGAGAAAGTACTTTGTGTGGTTACTAGGAGGGTTGAGGTTTATTTAACAATTGTCTGTCTGTGTGAACAGGTGGTCCGGGTGTGGCAGCCTCTCTTCTGTTCGGAACTCTGTTAATCAGCCTCTTCCTCATTCTCTCTGTCGCCTCCTTCTTCTACCTCAAACGCTCCAACCGTCTCCCAGGTATCTTCTACCGGCAGAATAAGGGTAAGTCATTCTGATAATGGGTTGAATTTGAGTAACTGTAAACTTGACAATAATTCTATGGTGTGCTCGAAATATGGAAAAGGTAACCAATGCGTTTGGTGTACTTTCACAGCCTACATATTCCAACCAAATGAGACGGTAAGTCATTTTCAAACATTTCAACCGATTTTATTGTGAAAAATGTACATTTGTAACAATGGAGTAAATGTATCATCACATCGTATAAACAATACATTAGGATGATTTTATATGCAGTACCGAAAAATGTATAACAAGAAATATGACTATGAATTTTCCTCTCGCTCAAGGCTGTCATGATACCATCAGCGACATCTTCAGGTAAGAACATTTAACTTACACTTCACAACCTCCGATAGGGTTTCACTGAAAAATGTGTCTGTCTCTTAACTGCATAATATCATTATTTTCTAATGTTTTACATGATCTCACTCCTTTATCCTGGCACCGTCAACATCGGGGTCAAACCGTATCCCATTGGGTTGACCTTCCTCCTCTCTCCCCGTTGTGTAATCTGTAGTTAGGAAACCCAGATACGTGAGGAGGGAGCGGCCCTCGGCAAACTCAGCGTCCAGCGCTGCCACCATCCCCACCGCCACCACAGTCTACAATGTGTAGGGAAGGAGGAGGCCTTACAGTAAGTTGGTGAGCGTGTGTAGGCCTTTCCCTCCTCTGTAGTGTTGCCTAAGAGGACCGTTTACTTAATTCAAAAGCAGATTGGTGTCTGCTTTTTGACTCTGCAATACCTGCAGTATAGCATTGTTACCAGAATTCTGTTTTGTAATGTAAATAGACCTTTGATTATTTATTTTGAATCCATGTTTTTTCTATTTAGATTGTATTCTATTGTTGTATAGATTTGGGCCAATTAGTTTTTTACTTTAGCTCTGTATAGAATTGAAAGAGGTGAACTGGGGATCTTCAGTGATATCCCTGAATTTGAGGTTAATAATTTCCAAGCTGATTTCAATACTCTCATTGTTCTTATTTAGTGAATCTTCTCATAGGACCTTTAAATTGCATACTTGTTTTTTTTTTATTTGTTTCTCTGTGGCTTAAGCACCGAACTGAATGTATTGTATTTGATTAATACATGCACATATACAAACACTACAAAATGAGAACATAATATCAAAATGCTTGAAGCTCTTTAAGAGCTCTCCTCGCATTCCATGAAAGGTGTGGATCTTCCAAAGCAACACACACCAAGAACATTAACATATGATCCACTGGCTGTGAAATATCTTAATGTCTTATTTAATTAATCCCAAAAACATTGAAAGATGGATCCTCAGAAAATGTTCTTTCTGTATCAAGAAGGAAAATGGTAATCTAAGAGTTGGATGAAAAATGTTTCCTAGTAAAAATCTTAATTATATTCACCCCAACATAGGTAATAATATGCTTTATCTGCCCATAATGTGGGAAATTCATGCTGACATGCTGACCCCTTGCCTAATCATATCAGAACCACTGCACATAAGCTATTACTTGAATTCCTTTTTGATTTCAAGCATAAATTGTGACATTTGTTGGCTAAGAGTAACAACCGTTGTCACTGTTGCCAAATATGTTGTGATGCTTGTCTTACCAAAATAATGTGCCCTAAACTAAAGTCGTTATTGTGACATTGATGTGATGTGTGCTCAAAGATTTCTCCAGGAAACGGGTGGTGATCATTTAAAGACGGGCGCATACAGCGGGTGAAATAAGTATTGAACACGTCACCATTTTTCTCAGTAAATATATTTCCAAAGGTGCTATTGACATGACATTTTCACCAGATGTTGGTAACAACCCAAGTAATCCATACATACAAATAAATTCAGAAATTAAGTTGTGTGTGTAATAATGAGAAGTGACACAGGGAAAAAGTTCTGAACACACTTACTGATATTTATTTAATACTTTGTACAAAAGCCTTTGTTGGTAATGACAGCTTCAAGACGCCTTCTGTATGGAGAAACTAGTCGCATGCATTGCTCTGGTGTGATTTTGGCCCATTCTTCCACACAAATCTTGAAGGTTCCGTGGGCCTCTTCTATGAATCTATATCTTCAGTTCTTTCCATAGATTTGCAATGGGATTTAAGTCAGGTGATTGGCTGGCTGGGCCATTCTAGCAGCTTTATTTTCTTTCTTTGAAACCAATTGAGAGTTTCCTTGGCTGTGTGTTTGGGATCATTGTCTTGCTGAAATGTCCACCCTCGTTTCATCTTCATCATCCTGGTAGATGGCAGCAGATTTTAGTCAAGAATGTCTCGGTAAATTTGCCCATTCATCCTTCCTTCAATTATGCGAAGTTTGCCAGTACCATTTGCTGAAAAGCAGCCCCGCACCATGATGTTCCCACCTCCAAACTTCACTGTTGGTATGGTGTTTTTAGGGTGATGTGCAGTGCCATTTCTCCTCCAAACATGGTGTGTATTATGACATCCAAACAGTTCAATTTTGCTCTCATCTGACCACACTATATTCTCCCAGTATTTCACTGGCTTTTCCAAATGTTGTGCAGCAAACTTTAAACGAGCTTCAACATGCTTTTTTTTCAGCAATGGAGTCTTGCGTGGTGAGCGTGCATACAGGCCATGGCGGTGGAGTGCATTACTTACTGTTTTCTTTGAGACAACAGTACCTGCTAATTGCAGGTCTTTTTGAAGCTCTCCACAAGTGGTCCTTGGCACTTGGACAACTCTTCTGATTATTCTTTTCACTCCTCTGTCAGAAATCTTGCGAGGAGCACCTGGTCGAGGCAAATCTATGGTGAAATGATTCTTTCCACTTCCGTATTATGGCCCCAACATTCAGATGCTTAGAAATGCGCCTATAACCAATGCCATCATTATGTTTTGCAACAATTAGGTTGCGAAGGTCTTGAGACAGCTCTTTGCTTTTACCCATCATGAGACGTGCTTGTGTGACACCTTGGCAATGACCTTTTTGTAGGCCATCAGTTGGGACTGAACCAGCTGATATTAATTTGCACTGACAGGGGGCTGGATTGCTTTTTAATTACTGACAGTTTTCAGCTGTTGTCTTGGCTTTCCATGCCTTTTTGGACCTCCCTTTCTTCATGTGTTCAATACTTTTCCCCTGTATCATTTCACATTATTACACAACTTCATTTCTGAACTTATTTGTTTTGGTTTCTTTGTATGTTTGGATTACTTGCGTTGTTACTAACATCTGGTGACAATTTCATGTCAATAGCACCTTTAGAAATATATTTGCTGAGAAAAATGGTGACGTGTTCAATACTTATTTCACCCGCTGTATGTTGTCTTTGGTTTATTATTGGGTATTTGAGTGATCTCCTGTGGCCTTTTTAGGAACACCTTGTGAGTATTTGTTTGTTTTTTTTCTTGCTGGAGGAATGGTACAACGGGATGATATGGTGAATCTGGGGACAAGTTAGTTTAAGTTTCACTTTGTTATTTATGATGGAAGAACAATAGTATAAAGATGTTTTAGGACTAGTGTGACTGGTTGTTCCAGTTTGTGTGTTCAGTAGGCATGAGTCTGAAGTGGTAGTATTTCAAACAAAACAGGAACAACTGATTGTAAAATAATTGTAATCCCGAATAGTATTTATCCTTCTTACATTAGCTGTTGTACAGCCATTTGTAAAATTGTAGATCGTTTTTTATACAAATGATGTATTGTATTTTGTACTTATTGATTCTAGTTTTATTTTATGAAGTATTTTCTGATTCTGAAGAGTATGTATGGTTTACAAAAATAAAGCACCTTTCTCATAACCCTTTTGTATGATAAGTTTTATTGAATATTTACATTATATTACTGTTGGTAAATAGTAGGATTTTACAATAGGATGTGTTGTAAAATTGGAATAAACTGATTGCCATAGCAATCCCTGTAACCTCTGTGAAGGCTGAGTACCTGGAAAGAGAACAGTATAATATTTTCAACTGCAGTGTTTTTTTAATAGGAAAAGCAGGACTGTGGTAATATGACCTGCCCAAATCTACTGTCACATTGGTAGTGACCAGTTTGAGTTCTTGATTACTATAGTATAGCTACGACAAAAACAATTATGTTAACACGATCATTGGAGCGCCTTTCCTGAGGATAAATTAAAATTGTTACCTGTTAATCCTGAATTAATTAATTCAGAGTAAAGTTAGACTAATCCTTATCCTTTGGGACATAAAATAATGAGACACAGCTGTGTAAAGTATATTACTTGCAGTTCGAATCCAGGCTGTATCACAACCGGTCTTGATTGGAAGTCCCATAGGGCTGCACACAATTGGCACAGCGTCGTCCGGGGTAGGCAGTCCTTGTAAATAAGAATGTGTTCTTAACTGACTTGCCTAGTTAAATAAAATGAGGAAATTGTATTTGAATATAGTTCTCTGGCTGCTTGGAAAGGAATCACCATAGAAGTTTTAGATAAGCTTTATTGTGGCAATAAGTCAGTTACTGGATGTACCTGGATGCTACCTGGACACCTTTTATGATGCAGTGACTTATATGGATTTTATTGACCCATTTCCTAAGTGTTTATAGATTGGCATTGGATATAAAGGGCAATTAAAACCTATTTAAACACATGGTTGTATAAATAGTGTTTTGATCTTCTGACTTTAATTACTGGTAGTAAGACATGTCTGTTTTTGTTCACATTCCTGGGTATACTGATGTATTAAAATATGGGCCTCGAACATACAGCCCAATTATCAAATACAAGCCGATTTTATGTGTTTGTATCATGAATGGATAATACTATATGAGATCCATTAGCCCCATGTTTCCATTCACTCCCATACTACAGTATGTCATACCAGGAAGAGGTCTTTATTTCTTTTCCTCACACCCTAGTAAAGGTTTAACAAACTATCAAATCCTTTGTCACTGTACTATGGCATGATGTTTGTGTGTGTGAAAGGAGTGAGTGAGTGAGTAAGTGCATTGTTTTCCATTCCCTCCCTCCCTCCCTCCTACTCTCCAGACAAACATGTGAGCCCTGCATGTGTAGGTGAGACTGGACTTTTAGTTCATAGAGAGCCGAGCAAGGAAAGTAGAGAGAGGGAGTGACTGAGATATTACCTGAAGGATCACAAAGACAAGAGAAAGGTCATAGCTGTTGATGCTCCAACAGTTGGCCAAATACTGCCCCCTGGACAAAAGAGCACCTCCTCTGGAAATACAACAGACATTGAATCAATACTACTACTAATACCACTCCCTGCCGGTAAGGACTATACTACTCTTTTGAAATGATAACCCGTTGTTTCTATCCTCCTTATCTCTTTGTTTGTTGTTGTGAGATGTCATTAGCTACAATTCATAAAGGAAGCTTTCTCCTAATATGATATGGTAATGCATGTTAACATATTAAACTAAAGCTGCAACCAAGCTAAAACATCTCTGCTGTAAATTGATACCCGACAGTCACTGGTAAAACTGATGACAACAATCTTTAAAATGTTATAAGGATGCTCAAGCTTTCCATGTTGCTCCGTATATCGAAGGAAGGGAGAGTCAGGAAGTAGAATGTGAAGTTAATGAGTAATCTGCTGGGCATTAAGTGATGCTTGTCACCTTCCCTCTGGGCTGTTAACAAAGACCTGACCTGTTGGCTACACTCAAGGACCCAGCCAGATCAATAAGGAAATGGGGATTTTGGATTTCTGTCCTTTGTTTCTGTTTCCCCTGATGTTTCCTTTACATTATCAACATAACACATTGTCTATCCAAACAGGTTAAGACCGACTAGAATACACAAGACAATGTAAATGTATAATGTACTATAACGTAAATGTTTAAAATACAACCTAACAGACTGTAATGTTCAAGGCTTGTTTGTCATAGTTGCATAAATGAAAAGACTATTGAAAACATGTTCAGTAAAAGAGAAGGGAAGCAAGACATGATGAAAGTGGAAAAAAAAGTATAATCTATAATGTGTATTTCTATGCACTATGTAATATTTGAAGAGAGAGAGATACGTTTTCTTTGGTATTGTACTGGCCTCAAGGAATCAATGTGCCAAAACCTTTTGTCAAATTGACACAGGCTAATTAGACCTAAGACTATCCCTTCTTTATCTTCAGGTTGTGCAAACAAAACATAACACCAACCTAAACGTTTTCAAACAGTCACTGCCATCTTGGATATCTTTTTCTGTAGGTGCATAACAGAAAACCAGAGGGAGAGTAAACCATGGAGGAAACCAAAGTATGGCACACACAGGCCCCGGACACAGTGCCCGAGGAGGAGGAGACGGACCCTTCCTCCGGCGGGGACAAGCCAGAGTGCGCCATCTGTTTCAACACCTATGACAATGTCTTTAAGACGCCCAAGCTGCTGGACTGCACCCACACCTTCTGCCTGGAGTGTGTCACCCGGGTCATGGCCGTGTCTGTAGAACAGGAGGGGGGCCAGATCCCCTGCCCCTTCTGCAGGCACCCCACCTCCATCCCCGCCAGTGGTCCCCCTGCCCTCCTCACAAGCCTGGAGGTTCTGGGCAGGCTCCCCACCCACCTGCAGCAGGAGGAGAGGGTGTGGCTGGAGGGGAAGAAGCTGTGTTACTCCAGCCTCGGCAGCCCTGACACCCTCCACCCTGGCGGCTCCTCCACCTGTATCTGTATCGACATTGGGAGGAACCAGGAGGAGGCTGTGTCCAGACAGACTGAGGCTGAACAAGGGAGACGCGTCTGGGGCCGACGATGCCTCTGTAGCTTCTTCTCAGACTGGAAGCGGCTGGTGTTGTTCGTGGTGCTGCTGGTCATGCTGGTGTGTGTCATCGTGTGGCCGCTGCAGTGTGTCTTTAGTACGGGATCGGTTCCCTGTTTGAAAAGCAAGGCTCCAGGCACTGTGGGGCAGACCTCCACTCCCTCTACATCTTTCACCGTTATTCAGCTGCCACAGTGAGACAAGGGGGGGAGACCCCATGTGCAGAAAAGGGCCTGGGGCACCTTGTTATCGCAGGTGACTGTCTGGCACAGCAGGACTGTGAAGGATGAGACTGAAAGACAAGCTAGCTATCCTAAAAGGACTTCAAATAGGCCATAGAGATCCTATTCAATTACTAAATGGGCTACAGTGAGCTCCAAAAGTATTGGGACAAACTTTGAATTTGAAATGATAGAATGACTGAGGTTAAAGTGCAGTCTGTCAGCTTTAATTCGAGGGTATTTTCATCCATATCAGGTGACCCGTTTAGAAATTACAGCACATGTTGTACATAGTCCCTCCCCCCAAAAGTATTGGGACAAATTCACTTATTTGTATTAAAGTAGTAAACAGTGTAGTATTTGGTCCCATATTCATAGCATGCAATGACTACATCAAGCTTGTGACTCTACAAATTGGTTGGATGCATTTTTTGTTTGTTTTGGTTGTGTTTCAGATTATTTTCTGCCCAATAAAAATGAATGGTAAATAATGTGTTGTGTCAATTTGGAGTCACTTTTATTGTAAATAAGAATATAACATGTTTCTAAACACTTCTACGTTAATGTTGATTCTACCATGATTAATGATAGATGCACAAATCATACCCCATCCACATTTGACCATGTATTTCTTTTGGGCACAGAATAATCTGAAACACAACCAAAACTAACAGCAGATGCATCCAACACATTTGTAGAGTCACAAGCTTGATGGGGGACTATGTACAGTACAAAAAGTGCTGTAATTTCTAAACGGTTCAAACAATATGGAAGAAAATAGACAGTCTGCACTTTAACCTTAAAGACATTGTATCATTTAAAATCCAAAGTGCTGGGAGTACAGAGCCAAAACAACAAAACGTGTCACTGTCCCAATACCTTTGGAGTTCACTGTATGTCATGAACACTCAAAGTTCCAGAATGGACTGAAAATGGCAGCCATATTGTCAGGGAGAAATCCAAACAAGTCTAACTGGAATGAATGCCAGTAGAGGCTTAATCATGATTTTACTTATGCAGGAAATTGAAAGTAAGGCATGAGATATATCAGACATTTTATACACATTTTCTGTATAAATATTGGCAGTTAATTTAAAACACTTATGGAATTATTCCTCTAAAACTGGCTGGCTAGCTAGCTAGCTAACAAATATACAGTGCAGATACATTTTTCTAATTCAAATTCATAGGTTATTTGAGGATACATTGTTTTATATGATAGATTGTTATATATGATGAAATATTTTTTGATTAAATCATGTACCAAATTAAAGTTGAGTTTTTAGTAGTCTTTTTTAGGATACCTAGGGCTCTATTCAATCTGTAATCTGCAGCGTTTACTGTGATGCAGCCTCCGCTAAAGAGGGAACATTGCCTTTAAATTTCAATCACGCTGTAAAGTTGAACTTCCGCAATGCGTTTTGAATAGAGCCCCTTGTGTTTAGTTTGTGGGTTCTTTGGAAAAGACAGTGGAATCTTGATATTTTCATGTCCTTGAGTGGTCATCACATGAGCACGCCTAATCCGCATGCACATGTTACTCTTGTCTCACACTTACACATTTTATTACTTTCAATCAGCTGACATACAGCTCTATTATAGTAATGTATCTCCTTATGTAAAGACCTATACACCTCTATTTCTGCTCTCTTGTCTGTACATACACACAGTCGTGGTCAAAAGTTTTGAGAATGACACAAGTATTCGCCTCCACAAAGTTTGCTGCTTCAGTGTTCTTAGATCTTTATGTCAGTAGTTACTATGGTACACTGAAGTATAATTACAAGTATTCCATAAGTGTCAAAGGCTTTCATTGACAATGACATTCAGTTTATGCAAAGAGTCAATATTTGCAGTGTTGACCCTTCTTCTTCAAGACCTCAGCAATCCACCCTGGCATGCTGTCAATTAACCTCTGGGCCACATCCTGACTGATGGCAGGCCATTCTTGCATAATCAATGCTTGGAGTTTGTCAGAAGTTGTGGGTTTTTGTTTGTCCACCCGCCTCTTGAGGATCGACCACAAGTTCTCAATGGGATTAAGGTCCGGTTGAGTTTCCTGGCCATGGACCCAAAATGTCGATGTTATGTTCCCCGAGCCACTTAGTTATCACTTTTGCCTTATGGCAAGGTGCTCCATCATGCTGGAAAAGGCATTGGTCGTCACCAAACTGTTCTTGGATGGTTGGGAGAAGTTGCTCTCGGAGGATGTGTTGGTACCATTCTTTATTCATGACTGTGTTCTTAGGCAACATTGTGAGTGAGCCCACTCCCTTGGCTGAGAAGAAACCCCACACATGAATGGTCTGAGGATGCTTTACTGTTGGCATGACACAGGACTGATGGTAGCGCTCACCTTGTCTTCTCCGGACAAGGTGTTTTCCGGATGGCCCAAACAATCGGAAAGGGAACGAGAAAATGACTCTACCCCAGTACTCAGCAGTCCAATCCCTGTACCTTTTGCATAATATCAGTCTGTCCCTGATGTTTTTCCTGGAGAGAAGTGGCTTCTTTGCTGCCCTTGACACCAGGCCATTCTCCAAAAGTCTTCACCTCATTGTGCGTGCAGATGCACTCACACCTGCCTGCTGCCATTCCTGAGCAAGCGCTGCACTGGTGGTGCCCCGATCCCGCAGCTGAATCAACTTTAGGAGACGGTCCTGGCGCTTGCTGGACTTTCTTGGGCGCCGTGACGCCTTCTTCACAACAATTGAACCTCTCTCCTTGAAGTTCTTGATGATCCAATAAATGGTTGATTTAGGTGCAATCTTACTAGCAGCAATATCCTTGCCTGTGAAGCCCTTTTTGTGCAAAGCAATGATGACGGCACTTGTTTCCTTGCAGGTAACTATGGTTGACAGAGGAAGAACAATGATTCAATCACCACCATCCTTTTAAAGATGGTTGTACATTGTTACAGAGTGTTAGGTGAAAAAAAAAAAGATTACAAATATATATATATTGCAAGTTGAAATAAGGAATATTTGCATGGTTAACTATACTATACAGGTCGATGGCAGAGAAATACTTAAATAGCTAAATGTGCGTATGATATAAGTGAGGGTAAAAATAGTTTACTTAATATACAGTCTGGTTAAATGAACAGATAAGTGAATATTTTGCATGGTTAAATTAACTGTACAGGTAAATTACAGGAAGAGATACTTAAATAGCTAAATGTGCGTATGATATAATTTACGGTAATAATAATAATTCCCTTAAAATACAGTCCTTAGTGCAGGGTGTAATTACAGATAAATGCACGTATTGCACATTCGATATATTAAAAGCAATGAAAAAAGATACAACTGACAGGATACTAATATGCATTCCTGAGTGAATGACTATGTAAGTTCAGCCCAATAATTATTTACAATATTGCACATGATATGAAATAACAACTGTACATGAATATGTATATACAGTCCTGAATGAATAAGTCCTGAGTGAATGAGTGATTACAGACCAGAGTTACTCAAGGATGGATGGATGCCTAATTGTTAAACTAGGTCCTAACACCCCAACAGTTCCATGAAGGACCTCCTGTAGTGCTCTCTGGCACACCGTGGTGGGATCAATCTGTGACTGAAAGTGCTCCTCTGCATCATAACCATGGAATGCAGAGGGTGGGTGGGTGACGTTGTACATACATACATACATACATACATACATACATACATACATACATACATACATACATACATACATACATACATACATACATACATACATACATACATACATACATACATACATACATACATACATACATACATACATACATACATACATACATACATACAGTGGGGAGAACAAGTATTTGATACACTGCCGATTTTGCAGGTTTTCCTACTTACAAAGCATGTAGAAGTCTGTAATTTTTATCATAGGTACTCTTCAACTGTGAGAGACGTAATCTAAAACAAAAATCCAGAAAATCACATTGTATGATTTTTAAATAATTAATTTGCATTTTATTGCATGACATAAGTATTTGATCACCTACCAACCAGTAAGAATTCCGGCTCTCACAGACCTGTTAGTTTTTCTTTAAGAAGCCCTCCTGTTCTCCACTCATTACCTGTATTAACTGCACCTATTTGAACTCGTTACCTGTATAAAAGACACCTGTCCACACACTCAATCAAACAGACTCCAACCTCTCCACAATGGCCAAGACCAGAGAGCTGTGTAAGGACATCAGGGATAAAATTGTAGACCTGCACAAGGCTGGGATGGGCTACAGCACAATAGGCAAGCAGCTTGGTGAGAAGGCAGCATGACAACGACCCGAAACACACAGCCAGGGCAACTAAGGAGTGGCTCCGTAAGAAGCATCTCAAGGTCCTGGAGTGGCCTAGCCAGTCTCCAGACCTGAACCCAATAGAAAATCTTTGGAGGGAGCTGAAAATCCGTATTGCCCAGCGACAGCCCCGAAACCTGAAGGATCTGTATGGAGGAGTGGGCCAAAATCCCTGCTGCAGTGTGTGCAAACCTGGTATAGAACTACAGGAAACGTATGATCTCTGTAATTGCACCAAATATTAATTGTACCAAATATTAAGTTCTGCTTTTCTGATGTATCAAATACTTATGTCATGCAATAAAATGCACATTAATTACTTAAAAATCATACAATGTGATTTTCTGGATTTTTGTTTTAGATTCCATCTCTCACAGTTGAAGTGTACCTATGATAAAAATTACAGACTTCTACATGCTTTGTAAGTGGGAAAACCTGCAAAATCGGCAGCGTATCAAATACTTGTTCTCCCCACTGTACATACATACATACATACATACATACAACTTGTTTTGTCTGTCTGTGTACATCAATTTAAGCAACTTTCTTGAGAGCTCTATGTTATTAACTGGTCTATTTGTGCAGTGATCCTCTCTTTATAATTTCCTGTTTAGATAGAATATGCTCACCATTGCTATTGTGTAAGGTAATATACAACTGATCCTATCCTACCTCTTCCACTTCAGAGGGCTTCTATTTAAGGCACTGAAATGTTACACCTCTTGGAGGGAGAGAATGGCGTCCGGACCCGAGCAGCGTCCTACATGTGACCAGCAGATAGACACACTGCTACAGGTCTATTTATAATGTGGTGAATTGCTAGGCCCCACTCTGACTCTGCCACACCACAGGCAAGGACAGGGGGACGCAGGAGGACATACATACACAGCATGTCCCTGCTGCTGGAAAAGCTGAACCTGGATACTTTATACTCATCCCACAGGTAGGAGGCCATTCTTGCTGAACAGACACAACATATCAGCATGGAACACCTAAACCACACATACTGTAGCCTACAATACAGTTCCCATCCTTCTAGAGGTGTGGGCCTATTAATGGACCCGTGTTGTGCTTATGACAAAAGCTACCACTAGCCTACAAGGCCTCAGTGCAATTTGCAGTGCATTTTAGCACATTTCTGACTTTATTTCATTGCAAAAAGTTGTCATCTCAAACCAGAACACAGCATAAGTTGAATGGTATCTGAACTTGTTGACTTTGAAGAGTTGGACAAGTTAAAGCTCTTTACGTTTAGTGGATTTTAATGCACATGAATCTTATATCTTTGTGTATGTGAAAACAAAATATAGGTTAACATGAATTTATTTATTTTGGACAACTTTAGGATTTATATGGGTATGGACTGTATGCCAACATTTATGCAGAGTGATGAGGTGAGTTACAGTATGTCTAATATAGATTGCATATGCTAATAGAATTTTAACCTTGATGTTTCTAGTATTCATAGTATGTTGTGATATTGTAGGTGGAAGGTTACAGTAGTGTGGTTGCCCAACTCTGATCACATTACCAGTTTTCCAGGAGTAGGGCCATGGAGTCTTTTGGGGGGTCTGTTATGGAAATGCAACCGTCATGTTCCTGTGACGCATATTACCCCATAACATTTTTACATTAACTGATCTACCGTGTGTAGATTTTGACAAGGTACTGCTTGAACTACTGTCAGCTTTCATGTAAAAAGAGAGGAGGGCAGTGAGGTCATCACAACAACGCCCCAAGACAAATCAAACACTAGTCTGAAATGGCATGAGGGCACCGTTTACAATCATCATTTTCAAAATATTCTGTACGGTATGTATTGAACAACGTCATAAAAAAAAAAAATGTAACACTTTTTTGCAGAAACATCTCTTTCAATTTGTTTGGCACACTTCTCCCCCCAAGTAAGAATACAGTGCATTTGGAATGTATTCAGACACATTAGAATTTTTTGCAAATGTATAAAAACAACAACTGAATTATCAAATTGACATAAGTATTCAGACCCTTTACTCAGTACTTTGTTGAAGCACATTTGGCAGTAATTGCAGCCTCAAGTCCTCTTGGGTATGACGCTACAAGCTTGGCTCACCAGTATTTGGGGAGTTTCTCCCATTCTTCTCAGCAGATCCTCTCAAGCTCTGTCAGGTTGGAAGGGGAACGTCGCTGCACAGATATTTTCAGGTCTCGCCAGAGATGTTCGATCAGGTTCAAGTCCGGGCTCTGGCTGGGCCACTCAAGGACATTCAGTCGTTGTCCTGTTGGATGGTGAACCGTCACCTCAGTCTGACGTCCTGAGTGCTCTGGAGCAGGTTTTCATCAAGGATCTTGCTGTACTTTGCTCCGATCATCTTTCCCTCGACCGCTATAAAACATCCCCAAACCATGATGCTGCCACCATGCTTCACTGTAGGGATGGTGCCAGGTTTCCTCCACACGTGACGCTTGGCATCCAGCCAAAGAGTTCAATATTGGTTTCATCAGACCAGAGAATCTTGTTTCTCATGGTCTGAGAGTCTTTAGGTGCCTTTTGGCAAACTCCAAGCAGGCTGTCATTTGCCTTTTTCTGAGGAGTGGCTTCTGTCTGGCCACTTTACCATAAAGGCCTGATTAGTGGAGTGCTACAGAGATGGTTATCCTTCTGGAAGGTTCTCCCATCTCCACAGAGGAACTCTGGAGCTCTTTCAGAGTGTCCATCGAGTTCTTGGTCACCTCCCTGACCACGGCCCTTATCCCCCGATTGCTCACTTTGGCCGGGCGTACAGCTCTAGGAAGAGTCTTGGTGGTTCAAAACTTCTTCCATTTAAGAATGATGGAGGCCACTGTGTTCTTGGGGACCTTAAATGCTGCAGAAGATTTTTGGTACCATTCTCTAGATCTGTGCCTCGACACAATCCTGTCTCGGACAATTCCTTCAACCTCATGGCTTGGTATTTACTTTGACATGCACTGTCAAATGTGGGACCTTATATAGACAGGTGTGCCCCTTTCTAAATCATGTCCAATCAATCGAATTTACCACAGTTGGACTCCAATCAAGTTGTAGAAAAATCTCAAGGATGATCAAAGGAAACAGGATGCACGTGAGCTCAATTTAGAGTCTCATAGCAAAGGGGCTGAATACTGAAAAACCTGTTTCCACTTTGCCATTATGGGGTATTGTGTGTACAGTCGTGGCCAAAAGTTTTGAGAATGACAAGTATTGGTCTCCATAAAGTTGGCTGCTTCAGTGTTCTTAGATCTTTATGTCAGTAGTTACTATGGTACACTGAAGTATAATTACAAGTATTCCATAAGTGTCAAAGGCTTTCATTGACAATGACATTCAGTTTATGCAAAGAGTCAATATTTGCAGTGTTGACCCTTCTTTTTCAAGACCTCTGCATGCTGTCAATTAACTTCTGGGCCACATCCTGACTGATGGCAGGCCATTCTTGCATAATCTATGCTTGGAGTTTGTCAGACGTTGTGGGTTTTTGTTTGTACACCCGCCTCTTGAGGATCGACCACAAGTTCTCAATGGGATTAAGGTCTGGGGAGTTTCCTGGCCATGGACCAAAAATGTCAATGTTTTGTTCCCCGAGCCACTTAGTTATCACTTTTGCCTTATGGCAAGGTGCTCCATCATGCTGGAAAGGCATTGGTCATCACCAAACTGTTCTTGGATGGTTGGGAGAAGTTGCTCTCAGAGGATGTGTTGGTATCATTCTTTATTCATGGCTGTGTTCTTAGGCAAAATTGTGAGTGAGCCCACTCCCTTGGCTGAGAAGCAACCCACACGTGAATGGTCTCAGGATGCTTTACTGTTGGCATGACACAGGACTGATGGTAGCGCTCACCTTGTCTTCTCCGGACAAGGTGTTTTCCGGATGGCCCAAACAATCGGAAAGGGGATACATCAGAGAAAATGACTCTACCCCAGTCAGCAGTCCAATCCCTGTACCTTTTTCAGAATATCAGTCTGTCCCTGATGTTGTTCCTGGAGAGAAGTGGCTTCTTTGCTGCCCTTCTTGACACCAGGCCATCCTCCAAAAGTCTTCACCTCACTGTGCATGCAGATGCACTCACACCTGCCTGCTGCAATTCCTGAGCAAGCTCTGCACTGGTGGTGCCCCGATCCCGCAGCTGAATCAACTTTAGGAGACGGTCCTGGCGCTTGCTGGACTTTCTTGGGCACCCTGCCACCTTCTTCACAACAATTGAACCTCTCTCCTTGAAGTTCTTGATGATCCGATAAATGGTTGATTTAGGTGCAATCTTACCAGCAGCAATATCCTTGCCTGTGAAGCCCTTTTTGTGCAAAGCAATGATGACGGCACGTGTTCCCTTGCAGGTAACCATTGTTGACAGAGGAAGAACAATGATTTCAAGCACCACCCTCCTTTTAAAGCTTCCAGTCTGTTATTCTGACTCAATTAGCATGACAGAGTGATCTCCAGCCTTGTCCTCGTCAACACTCTCACCTGTGTTAACGAGACAATCACTGACATGATGGCAGCAGGTCCTTTTGTGGCAGGGTTGAAATGCAGTGGAAATGTTTTTGGGGGATTAAGTTAATTTTCATGGCTTTTGGCCACAGATTTTTTTTATTTAATAAATTTTAGAATAAGGCTGTAATGTAACAAATGTGGAAAAAGTCAAGGGGTCTGAATACTTTCCGAATGCACTGTATGTAAGGCACTCTATAACCTTTCAACTTTAACATTTTAACTGACGTTCTTAAATGTTGTGTTTACAGACGCAGGAGCCTGTGAAGGTTGCCATGGACGACTTAGACCACAGTGTGCACATAGCGGAGCATGACTGGGACAACTTCT
This sequence comes from Thymallus thymallus, assembly GCA_023634145.1. Lineage (NCBI taxonomy): Eukaryota > Metazoa > Chordata > Actinopteri > Salmoniformes > Salmonidae > Thymallus > Thymallus thymallus. The sequence continues at coordinate 33,243,338 of CM042409.1, read as the reverse complement.
ATAAGGAGAGTGAGGAATGCTCCCTCCCACAGCCTGAGCTCGCAGGCTCAGACGATTTGGGCCTCAGTGATGAGGAACCAGAGGATTCTGGGTGTCCAGTCTGTCTGGCCCTAGGCAATGTCCAAGATGACCCACAGCAGCAGAATGCAGCTCCAAACACTGCCATCCCATCTCAGCCCAGTGTTGAGGAAGAGGCTACCCTCAGAGAGGATTTAATCTGTACTGACCTGCCTGTAAAGGTTTGTGAGAGTGACTCTGAAGAGGCTGGTGCTCTGTTGGACAGGGTCTTTGGCAACTCCCCCCATGCACAGAAAGAATCAGATTCTAGCTACTATGGAGAAAACAGAGAATCTGGCTACTTTGAAGAAAACAGCCTTACCACAGAGTTGGTAGAAGAAACCCCAGGAGAGACTGCTGAGCAGATCACAGAGGAGACCTCTAGGAACCAGGACGTAATAAATGAACTGGGTTCAGTTCCAGAATCTTCTAGCAACACGTGCATAGCTAACAGTGACCCCTCTGGAGCCTGTGAAGTCTCAGATATCAAAGGATTCAACGGAGAGCTGCCAAGCGAAGCTGGCACTGGTACATTACATTACATCTTAACACCCCTCTCCCTACAGCCTGTGCCACTGCCACCCCAAGACCTGTACCCAGGTCAAAATATCAGACAGGAGCAGCTGTTGTGCCAAACAGAAACAGCTATATTATGCGAGAGAGACGCCAGAGCGGCGCCACGGGAAGAAAAAGAGCGCTGGTTTGTGACCGTGAACGAAAGTCCAGCGCCACGCAGAGTGCATGCCGTCACCGCGATAAAAAAATAAATAAAAATAAAAACTTGTAGGAATTCAGTCCCCCGGGGCCACTACACCTCAGAGGGGCCAGACCCTCCCCCTGAGAGTGAGTCAGATATAGATATAGACGGAATGGAGGAATCTAACAGACATGAAACCATGAATGAGTTTATTACACAGTCAGGCAATAAGTCAAAACCACTGCCAAACACTCACACGTTGCCAAATAATTATCATAGAGAGGTCTATATAGAGTTTCCCAAAATAAATGTAAGCTATTCAGAGTTACCCCCTCTCTTTTCAGAGTTACCCCCTTTCTTTTCAGAGTTAAGCTCTTCATCATCATTTAGGGAAGAAGGGAATGTTTCTACAGAGTTGCACCTTCAGAGGTGCAATATAGAAGAAAACAAACAGGAAAATAACAGCTCAGCCATTGTCTTAAAAAGGTCAGCAGACCATCCATTATCCAAACTACAAGACCTATTATTTGCGCAGACAGATGAAGATGCACCACAACTTCACCGCTCTGAGTCTGTGGACTCGAATGAGGAAGTGGAATTCTTTTACACCACCAGTATCAGCTATGATTCTGAAGAGGAGTATGTCTCAGCCACAGAAATGGAAGATACTAACACACCTTCCAGTAAGATAGATTCCACTCTCTCTGCCTCTCTGCCCCTACAACTTGTCACTTCTAATTCACAGCCACTAATTGAGGAAGACTGTCTAAATTGCCCTGTGCTGCCACAACGTGAAGGTTATGAAAACACAGCTGACCAGACTGACATAGAGTATGTCAGAACATGTCTCTCCACTGTTCGCAGTAACAGTAACCCCATAATGTCAGAGGAAGGCTCAGTGCCGGCTGATTCAAATGACAGCCCTGACTCTCACATGACTAATGAGGCACCAGCACACAGAGTTAGTGAGCCACTTACAGAATTGGAACATTTACCACAGACGAACACTTCAGAAGATCAACCTCCTCTTCATCTTCCCAAAGTAACAGTGACACCAACAGAAACCCCTGAAACATCTTATAATGCATCAGACCCCACTCGCCCAGTGTATGCCATCTCTGTTTTTTGGGATGAAATGGAAAAATTGACGATTAAAGACATCTTGCACCTCAGGTTATCTAGAAGCCCATCTCCCCCGAACGATACCCTCCATCCTCAGGAATCTGACAGTGCCCATGTTGATATCACAGTCACAGACGCAGACATGCAGAACAGTTCCCTGACGGATATTGCAGAAGACTACTCACAAGACAGCTCTCTAGTGGACACTTCAGAAACTGCAGACTCTGACTATTTCACACACAACGATGACTCCCCCAAGCCAGACCGCTCGAGTTGCGAGTTCTCTGCCTTCTCCGATTTTGACGAAGAGTACATGCAATTTTTCAGCACTAGCTCAAACCCCAGCCCTGAGCCTGGGAACTTCAAAGGGAGAAGACAAGAGTCTCTCTGCTCAGGAGCCATCTCACAGGAGGAAGAAACAGACTCCAGTTCTGGCCTGGCCACTCCTGTTGACTGTGAGGAGCTTGCAGCACTATCCTTCTCCTCTGAATACAGCATTCCCAATGAAGACAGCATCTCCAACACCAGCCTCCTCCCAGATGCTACATGCCTGAAAGGGATAAAGAAGAGCAGAAGCATGCGCAACATTGTGCAAGCTCTTGAGGTAACTAAGCTGAAAGACATGCACAATGTACAAGATCTTGAGGTTGAGCTACAGCTAAACGACGTGCCCATTGTACAAGCTCTGGATATAGAGATGAGGCCAAAAGATATTCACAATGTCCAAGCTCTGAAGGTCGAGATGGAGTTAAAGGACATGCTTGAGGAAGCCGAAAAGAGCTTATTTCTCAACAGCTGTCAGGACTTGGACTTAGCAGAGAATCCTGTTCTTGCAGTGATTGATAGGATCAGCCGAACGCCCTCCCCAATTATACCCAATACAGACATACTGGACGAGCTCTACAGAATCACCTTTCCAGAACTATACGAGTACCTGTTCACAGAGGATGTCCTCTCTGCCTACGTGTCCCTAATGTCTATATCGGTGCCTGAGAGATATTATGACTACTTTCTCTCTAAGTACGAAGCTGGAGTATTATTCCCTGCCCTGGTCCAGCAGTCCCTGCATGGTGAAGGAGAACCAGTCCCCATCTTCTCCTGCTCCCCCTCGGCTGCACGAGACCTCACGTTCCCCGAAATTGAAGATTTATTTTTCCCACAAGACACATATCTCGAATCCGAGGAGGACGACGACTTCTCCCCTATACGAGTGGTGACTCGCTCCGACATCCAGGCCAAAGAGGCTGTGTCCCTCTCCTCCTCCTCTTCTGCTGCCCCAGATGGTTACTCACCAAACACCCACTTCTACAGCCAGAGAGGCTGGACAGGGAACTGGAAGAGCCTGCTCTCCCTGAGGAGGATCCGCTTCCCAGGAAAGGGCAGCACTAGCAGTAGCTGGTGCTGGAGGTCTGGTGCCTGGATGTCTCCAGCTGTGAGTCTGGTTCAGAGGGCTCTGTCCCCTCCCATTCCACCGAACAGCCAAGCTGATACAATTGTCAATGAGGCAACCAGGATCTCCCCTCCTCCTCCTGAGGTCATTCAACTCAGACACCAGATCTTCAGACAGCTTTCAAAGAAGCAGAGACAATTCAAAAGCCTACAGACAACAGTCTCAGTATCAAGTAAGTATTATCCAGTGATGTGAGATGGTTGATCCTTTACCTGTACTCACACACATAAATGTGTACATACACATTCTTATACTTAAAACACATACAGAACTGCCAAAATAAAGGAAACGCTTGAGTAAATGAGGGATACAAAGTACATTGAAAGCAGGGGCTTCCACACAGGTGTGGTTATGAGTTAATTAAGCAATAAACATCCCATCAAGCTTAGGGTCATGTATAAAAATCCTTGACAGGCCATTATTTTGGCTACCATGGCTTTGCCTCCATAGGATGACAATGCCCCCAATTTATAGGGCACAAGTGGTCACTGAATGTTTTGATGAGCATGAAAACAATGTAAACCATATGCCATGGACATCTCAGTCACCAGATTTCAACATTTATGGGAGATTCTGGCGCGGTGCCCGAGGCCGCGTTTGCTACCACCATCAACAAAACAACACATTTCTCGTGGAAAAATGGTCACATCCCTCAAATAGAGGATCTATGCCATCTATGCTGTTCTGGTTCATGGTGGCCCAATGTCCTATTAAGACACTTTATGTTGGTGTTTCCTTTATGTTGGTAGTTACATGTACATTATACATAAAGATATGTATTTTATGTATAAAGGTAATGTATTTTTATTGGCCCATCCCAGTTACATATGTTTTCCCTCCTGTAGAGAAAGATGGCATCTTCTTCTCACTGAAGCAGTCTGACATGTGTCTGGTCTGTATTGCCTTTGCCTCCTGGGTACTGAGGTCAGCAGATCCAATGGCTGCAGATACATGGAAAGCAGGTAAATCCATGGAACCGCTTACTATTGCTAAAAAGCAGTCATCAATTATCATTGGTTTTTATATCAATGTTTTATTGTATTTATTCTATACATTTCTTATGCATGTAAACAGAATATAAATAAGTAAATTACCCTGGTCTAATTGTAGCCAGGATGCCAGTTTGTTCTGCACTTGCCAACTCCTTGTGCAATTGCCATGCCAAACATTGGCGTGACAACGAGCTACCAAGGTAGCACAAACAGGGCGGGAACCGGACTGGTATAATTGTGAGTCAGATTTTTTTATGTAAATAACTCTGAACAATTGTTCAGCTCTGCTGGCAAATGTGAGTGCCATATCTGCAATCCAGTACCTTCGGCGCTATGTGGTGAAGAGAAGGGAAGCTGAAGACCTGAATGATTCAACTGAAGACGAGGCATGATATTTAACCATTGCTTCTAGAGAACCCTTTCCAGACATATTCACTTGGGGCCATCGGAGTGTCATAAGAGTTTCATACAACCTAGAAACACTAACAACCATTTATATCTCAATCACAATAGTAATTGCCATAGCATTACATAGTGTTTACTGGCAGTACAGTAGTAGTAAAGTTAATAAGCATTCTAATCCACAGTCTGTATCCGGAAAACTGCCCAAAGTCTAGTCCAGGTCTAAAAAGCAAGCTCAAAGGAGAATCTCCATCGAAAGTGTTGTTTAGTACGATCCTAGGCTTAATCTGTGTCTGGACCGCCGGCCACTAATGTTTTACTCAACAGGAAGCTTGAGCTGGTCAATTATATTAGGTTTTGACAGTGAGACATTTGCTAAATTATTATGTTCAGTATGCAAACATTTCTCAGATAGCATTAAACACACCTAATAGCAGGGATAAACATTTTCTGGGTGAACAGAGGTTGACGTGGACCATAGAGACTGTTCAGTATGTCAATGTTACTTTACAGTAACATGGTAAGCATGACTGTGGTGCCTTCATGTAAGAAAAAAAAAAAAAAGGGGGGGGGGCATTTGTTGTGTTTAGGTCAGTCAACATTGTAGGTTCTTACATTTTATCAAGATAATTTGAAAGCTAACCAGAGTGCCTATTTTTGTTAAATGTGCAAAGCAAAATCAATGCAATTTGTGTGTAGAAAGTTTATGTGGAGAAAATTGATTTGTCAGAGTTAAGTGCAAGTCAAAGATGTCAGTCAGCCTGGTAGGTTTACGTTAATGCTAGGAGAGAATTTACAGCCTACAGTACGTCTTTGCTTTATCATGCATGCAAACGGCTTAGGGCTCCCAAGTGGCGCAGTGGTCTAAGAAACTGCATCTCAGTGCTAGAGGCGTCACTAAAGACAACCTGGTTCGAATCCAGACTATCACAACCGGATGTGATTGGGAGTCCCATAGGGCAGTGCACAATTGGCCCAGCGTCGTTCGAGTTTGGCCGGTGTAGGCCGTCATTGTAAGTAAGAATTTGTTCATAACTGATTTGCCTAGTTAAAAAGGTTAAATTTGTAAATATTAAAAACAGGAGAAATGTGCCAAATATGCTGTGCTTGCAAAAGGGAGATGTGCAATATTTCATGTGAATGTACATGGTCTACATACATAGTGTATTGCACATGTCATGACCTACATGACAGAATATCCTTCCAAAGCATTACGTTGAGGGAATAGAAAGAATTGGAGGAAGAGTGAAGTATGTCTAAATGAAAGAATTGATACAATTTGATAACGTGTGGTCGGTTAATAGGTAATAAATTATCAATTTATTACAGCTGTTGCAAATGACCATCTAAGATATAAATTACATTTTCACCAAGGGCTCTGTCGTGCACACAACATATTATATCATATTGTGCACCTATTAAAGTAACAATGTACTTCAGCATGATTCTGCATGATTCTAAAAATGCCAATATTAACATGGTATATGCAAGGCTCCGATTCATTTTATCGGTAGTGGAAAGAAAAGGCCAAATGGTATCTGTAATATTTGAGAAATGTAATATTAATATCAAAAGCAACACTAGCACCATTCACCTTAGAAAAGTTGAATGAACCTCTATAATATATGGTGCTATGTGTGTAAGTTGATGGAATAATGTCAAGAAGCTATGTCATTGTTTAACAATTAAATGTACCACCATGCATCTCTTCCTCTCAGTCTCCACTTCATTTATATATAATTGCACAAGTCTGGATGTAGGGTCTACATTCCCATACACTCAGTGTGTTGGGATTTGAAATGGACACAGAGAGTACAGTGATCTAATGGGAACAACAATTCCCCCAAAAGGTCCATCCTTAGCAACCAAACATACAGAAGATATACTTTGAACGAATGTTATCATGTTATTGCAGAATTATTTATTCAAATAAATATGCAATGCATACATTTTGTTTTTCCATATTATTATTTCACATAAATATTAAAACAGGATTTGTCCATGGTAGGGATGCCAAGGTTTAAACGCTTTTTCTGTTTCGTCTAACAAACAAAATATTACTATCCGGATCCACTGTTTTAAACACTTTTCTGTCAGGGGTGAAAATAGTGATACTCCAATTTATAATTTTCTGTGTTAACCCACTTTACCTTATAACGCTATATATACACACTGTGTGTATATAGATCTAAATAATTTAACTTTATTGTGCCAGCTTGCAAGTCAAGAATTCACACCTCATTAATAATAATCATAGTTATTAATATAGAATATTGAACATATATTATTTACAATCTCAAAAATGTACTGTACGTGTCAGAGCTTAGGTTAATTTGTGAAAACGTATCTTGAAATATATAAAACTTTAGGGTTTAGACAAATATTTAGCAGATATAGAATAACATGTATCTACTATGCTTTCTAGTTGTCTAAACACAAATGAACAACGCAACTTAAGTTCTGATGAAAATCGAAAGGAAACAGTCATGCAAGGTTATTAGTCAATCATCCAAACATCTAATATTAAATGTCATTCTGTACAAGGAGACCATTCAGATTGTTTAGAAATTAAAATGATGGTTCACCCCCCCAAATCAAAGTTTGTCAGATGATTTCATAACTCCAAAAAGGTGAGCC